>KI915040.1:4523947-4702821 GCA_000473445.2 Anopheles farauti | reverse complement strand
GAACAGGAGGAAACCGAGGAAACGCTTTCGCTCATTCTCAAAGCTCCTCCGAAGGGAAATGCTGCCTTGTACGCACTGGATAAGGATATGTACAAGCGGGAGGCTCTTTTGTACGAACAGCTGATTCCTGCGTTTGAGAAGCTGTACCGAGAGAAAGGAGTGTCCGTAAAACTTGGTCCTCGTTACTACAAACCACGCCCGGGTCTACCCGTGGAAGTGATCGTGCTGGAAGATTTATCAACTAGAGGCTTCCGTATGGCCAGCAGACAAGAGGGCTTAGACAAGGAGCATGTCGAAATAGTGTTGGACCATCTAGCAAAGCTGCACGCTGCTTCGGCCGTTTACTTGGACGACGGCAAGTCTCTTCCGAAGGAGTTAAACGAAGCGTACAAGGATCTGGAGATGGCCGATAAAACCGATAAAATGTTCGCTCCATCGTTGGATACTATGTTCAATTACATGAAGGAATGGGACTTCGCGGCCGATTACATCGAGGACCTTGAATTTGTGGCCCGCCAGATCTACAGACTGCTGGTGGATACCTGGACCATCGATGCCAACGGATTCAACGTACTGAATCACGGTGACGCATGGCTGAACAATATGCTCTTTGCGTACGACAACGATACAACCGTGAAGCACGTGGCGCTGGTCGATTATCAGTACTCGGCATGGGGCTCTCCAGTGTTCGATTTGATCCACTTCCTGTTCTCCTCGGTTCGGGCGGATCTTAAGCTTTCTCAGCAGGCGTCCTTCATACGTTTCTACCAGGAACGATTGGCCCAAAACTTAACACTGCTCGGATACAAGAAACCACTGCCAACGCTCCAGAAACTTCACATTGACTTTAACGATCGTTTGAGTGCCGCCATCAAGACCACCATTATTGATCTGCCGTACGTGCTGGCGGATGAAAGTGAAGACGCCTCACAGGAAGCGGCAATCGTACAGACGGAGGCGGGACAACGGTTCCAGAAGCTGCTGTTTGATGGTGATCGTTTGAAGGAGCAGATGAAGGAGTTGTTACCATACTTCCGATCGCGCGGTTTGCTGACCGCTCAGGCTGCCAATTGTAAGAGAGAATAGCATTAGCACATCAAGCTTACAATGAACAAAACTATTCGTATTATCATCGATAAGTTGTGGGATAAAGTGTATCTGAAATAACGTAGAAAGTTAATTTATTATCTGGTTTATTTACGTCCATTTAATCACATGTTCGAACCATCCAGAAACCCTAACTCAAACAACTTCGGTATCAACCTATCTACTAGCGAAACATACGATGGGTTGTTATAGACAAGTGCACGTAATTCGACGCCTTCTGGTTGATCGGATGTTATCATCTCCATTTGTGATACCTCCGTCAAACCAGTCATTGTAATAGCTACAGCTTCCGATAGTGGGGGTAACATCAGCACACCCCGTCGTTTTAATTGTTGCAGCAACTCAGTGTACAATGGGATCGGCTTTTCATAGCGTAACTGTTGTAATGCACTGGCTAGATGCTGATAGTAAAACTGCACCAGCTCCTCGAACGAATCGCATATTACTTCCGTAGCGGATGTAATGAAAAAGTATAGAATATCAACAGCAAACGATCCGTAGGACGTTGTTTGAAAGTCCAGCTGAGAGAAAATAACTGTGGTGAGGAAGTTTTTAACATGCTGCTATGTTAGCATATATACTCACAAATAGAAGATCATCTGGTGCAAACATGACATTATTGGGCCACACGTCACCATGGTTGAGAACGTTGAATTCTGATGCGTCCACGACTTGTGCCTTGCAGCATGCCTTAAGCAAGCGTTTATCGAGCGCAATCTGTAAGCAAGGCACAGAAAAGTGAACACATACTGCAATTATTTGAATAAATTTCAGCGTCACTTACCAATGGCTCCAAGTACTTCTTTGGTAGGTTTCGCTCCTGTAAGCTCTGTACGAAGGCACTGTACAAAAACTCATAATGCCTGCCCAGTGCGTCAACAGTTCGTTCCGAAATTACGCCCTCCGAAAAGAGGTCCGAATATGCGCCGTTAGTATCACGATACACCACCGATGCTGCATGGAACTGTGCCAGTTTCCGAAGAATGTTCTTTACGTCGGCCATCGGTAGCCCAAAGCTTTTCTCTCTCATACGGTACTGGCTACGATTTAGGTCCTCCATCACGATCACGGTGAACGGAGCGCTGATGGATTTAAACATCTTCGGCCCAAAACGTACCGGCTCACCATCGACGAACAGTCGCTCGAAAGCTGGAAGTATCTTTTCATACATCTCAATCTCCTTAGGAAATACTGCCAGAATATCGCACAGATCGCCACCGAATGCTTGATCCGTTTTTTCCTTCACGATATACGTTAGAGCAGCAGGCGGTTGGTCTTTGTTACCATGCTGCACCTCAATGGACACCCGATAAATGAAGGACATGTAGCCGGCCGTCTTTTCATTCGCTTTTCCGATGTTGAATCTTGCGATGGTGAACGAATCACATCCCTCCAGAGTAAGATCGCGAGCAACAACGTCCTTAAAAAAAGATTCACTTTTCCAGCTGATATCATGCGCCATGATTCTGTTTCGCACCGACACGCGTACTGCAGTGAGTCGAAAATAATACTGACCTGCGCGTGATGGAAGCTCGCGGAGCTGATTGCTGCACTTGGTAGTAGGACGAGATAAAGAATTACGTCATATGTTGAAATGTTGATTGCAACCCTTCGGCCTACACTAACCGAAACGCGTGTGCATTATGTGCGCGTTTAATTTAGGGGACTTAAGACACCCACAGTATATATTGTGTAATTTCGTGGACATTGAGTGGACACTATTTTTTATGAAAGTTTTAGAAATACTAATATTGGAAATAGTAAAAAAAAAATTACTTTCTTATATTCTTTACCAGACACGTTGGCTTGTGTGAGTTAGCTGGCAGAAGTTTAATTATTTTCGGACATCCGTGTTATCATCCATCCAGGCCAAATATGTGTTGAAGAGGAAGATGCTAGTACCAGGTAACGAACCATCACTTATCGCAGTAATATACCGCCGGATAATGTTATCAGGCGAAGAAAACCGAAAAAGAATGCCTAGCAGCAGTTCTGACTGCAGCACGCCCGTAAAGTGGTTCGAAAGTTGCCGGCGCCGGAAGTGTTCTATATTAGTGCAAAAATAATCGCAACTGAAATGGCCAATTTCGAGTGGATTAATGGTGATCTGTTGATGAACATACTGGCCAGGCAGTTTGGGTCGAACCTGAAGAGAGTTATTTCGTATGAGGTGAATTTCGCCACCAAAAAGGGGGACAACTATGCTAGCGAAATGTATCGTGTGAAGGTTCAGTTGGATATCGGAGTACCGATTGCCAAGAGCGTAATCCTGAAGGTAATTTGATCTTCAATTTTTTGGCAGATTTTGGCGCGTTTGACGTATAATGTGAGCGTTTTCTTTTTTTTTTTTTGTTTAGGTTATGCCATCGGGAGAGATTCAGCAAAAGGTTATGGAAGAAAACAGTATCTACTCGCGCGAGATAGTAATCTACGGTCAAATATTGCCGAAGATCTACAAACTGCTGCGATCGATTGGCGATGTGTCGATCATTTCGCCGCTGTGCCTTACCACCTCCGACACTCCCAAGCCGATGCTCGTGTTTGAGGATGCTCGTGAGCAAGGTTTTCAAATGCTCGATCGTCGCATTGGCTTGGACTTGGATCACACGCGCCTAGTCATCGTGAAGTTAGCGAAGCTGCACGCCTGTTCCAGGATCGTATATGACGAAAATCCCGCACTATTCGAGCTCATGATGGAGGGCTGCATAACCGATGATCCGAAGAAACAAACTTACTTACCCTACTATCAACGGTGCGTTCGTCAGGTTTTGCGTTTAGTGTCGCAGTGGAACACCGATGGGCGGTGGGAGAAGATACGGCGGAAATTGGAGAGTCTTCACGATAAGATCATTCCGTACGGGTGCGATATTTACCGGCGGCAGCATAAGGATAGCTTCCACGTGCTTAACCATAACGATATCTGGATAAACAATATGATGTTCTCGTACGGTGAAGGCGCCGGTGTGAAGGATCTGTTACTGCTAGACTATCAGCTATCGTTTTATGGATCGCCAGGCGTAGATCTAAACTTTTTGTACGGTTCTCTCCAGCCCAAAGTTCAATCGGCTCACTTTCCCGAGTTGATTCAAGTAGGTCTTGATTACGATCTTACTATTCTATATTTAATCTATATCGTTTATTCCTATTACAGCTATACCACACCACACTTCGAAGCATACTAGAACGTCTGAATTACCGTGGTACAATCCCAACTCTACCGGACATTCACGTGGAGATCATTCGCAAGGGATTCCATCGTAAGCCTCCGCTCGGTTGCATGACATTGCAACGTTTCAACACACACCCAAGAAATACCTTATTTGCCCTCTTCTGATAAGAAAGCTTACAACACACTCACACCGGTTTCTTCCCGATCTGGTAGGTGTCAATGCCGTCTTCCAGATGCTACCGATCTCGATGATGGAACACTCGGAGGATGCAGACATGGATCTTTTGCTCGGGGACGGTGAGCAAAGTGAAGCCTGTCGTCGGGAACTCTTCAACAATCCACGTTACGTCAGCGTGTTACCAGCGCTGCTACAGGAGCTTGATTTAGCTGGTTACTTAGACTAATCACCGTGGGTTACGGTGGCAACGAACAAGACGCGACGTCATTCGAAAGGGACATTTTTATTGCAGCAATGTTTGCGCTGGTGGTTGGCCACGTGTCAGACGTATCGCCAGCGTCAACAAAGGATATAGTGCTAGATAGCGAGTACAGTAGACTTTTGGAATACGAAACCAATTAATTGCTTCAAAAAGACATGATAATGTACGCGTTAGAACTACGCTTAGCGATATAGAGAAATAAATCTAAACAAATATTGCACAGGGCTTTAGTAGCCAAGCTTGCAAGCAGACAATTGCATTCGGTGTCGTCACTTGTTGAAACTTAAAAACTGTCGTTTGCAATGGGCCTTTCATCAAATAACGTCTAGTCTGTGATGCAAATTGTGCCTCACGTTGATTCATATTTAGATGATCCTACCAACCCGAGTGTACTCTATCAACTTCAATTGCATAAGCCAATCTCGGATGCAGCGCCAATCTTGGATGATATCTTCCCAGCGCGGCATCGCACACGGGACGAACAATTTATGACACCGAGATCTTTACCGACCTAGCCGTACGTACGTTTCGTATAAAGACTAGCCGCGGTGTCTACCGGTCAGTCACAGGACGGTAGCATCTTGTGCCGCGAATCACTGTGCACGATGCCGGAAAATATTGTACCAGCGTGTTCGGATGCATCCGCCGAGGCACCGGACTGGTTGAACGAGCAGTACGTGGAGCACATGTTGCGTTGCGCTCTGAAGGATGCATCGGTCAAGGTGCGGCAGCTGGACATATGCTACGCGGTGCCGAAAGGTAACAACTATGCTAGCATTATCTTTCGCATCCGTGTCACGTACCACTCCAAGCAGCAGGTGAATGAAAAACATCGAGTGCGACCGTGTTCGACGATAGTGCGTAACGCCATTAGCTTCTTTTTGCTTTTTGCAGTACGAAACCACGCGCACCTTTATCGTGAAGGGAATGATCACGCAAGGGATTGCAGGCGAGAAGCTACGGACGTACGACGTACAGCGCAAGGAGATGGACGTGTATCAGTTCGTGATACCCGAGCTGAAGCAGATGATGAAATCGGTCGGCGAGCACAGTGAACTGTTTCCGACCGCACTCGCCGTCGATCGCAAACGAGAGGTGATCGTGTTTAAGGATCTCGCGCCGGATGGATTCCGGATGGTGGACCGGACACAGGGGATGGATATGGTGCACTTGAAGATGGCCATAAACCGGATGGCCAAGATGCACGCGGGTTCGCTAAAGCTGCGGGAGAAACAACCCGACGTATTCAACACGTACAGGATGAGTATCGTGACACGCGAAACGGACGCCTTTCATCCGATGTTGGTCAATATCTTCAAGGCGCTCGTGGATGAGGTCGGGACATGGGGCCCGGACTGGGCGTACTATTACGGCAAGTTGGACGCACTGCGGCCCAACTTTGTGGAGTACTCGCAACGGGTGATCGATAACGATCCTGCCGGGGAAGACCTGTGCGTGTTCGTGCAAGGCGACCTGTGGGTGAACAACTTCTTGTACAAGTACGATCCGCACGGGAAACCGGTCGATGCGGTGATTCTGGACTTCCAGTACTGCTACTACGGCTCACCGATGATTGATTTCTGCTACCTCTACTACACCTCGGCCAGGGACGATATAAGGCAGAGCTGTTTCGATGAGCTGCTGCAGTACTACTACTACGAGTTGGTGGACTGTGCCCGGGAACTTCAGTACCGCGGCAAACTTCCAACACTTTACCAGTTCCTTCAGCAAACGCAACGCAAGATGTTCTTCGGTACGCTTTTCTCCTTCCTTGGTTAAAACCTAAAAGCATTTCACTAGCTATTAACTTTAATCTATACCATAGCCGCCTACTCAACGTTCATTGCCCTGCCGGTGCAGATGAACGAAAATACTGAGGACGCTGACTTCGAGGCGCTGATGTGCGAAGACGAACGTGCGCAGAACTTCAAACGGATGATCGTGGCAAACGAGAAGTTTCATGTCATTCTACGGGGCCTTCTGCCGCAGTTCGATCGTAAGGGTTTGCTGGACAAGCTGGACTAGCGTGCGGAACGTCCAAGATGGTGCTTGAATTGAGAATAAATTCGGCAAGAACGCGAAGATGCGCTTTACTTATAACTAGTGCAGTGTTGCCTTATCAAGTGTCTACAAAAAAAAAATAGTACTTAACTGTTGATCCAGCTTACACCAGCTCGGTGGGGCTAAACTGCGCCGCAATGATTCAGCAAAATTTGGCACCAAATGTTACAGATTACCAAACCAACCCGGCTGATAACGGTGCGCCTTTCCTTTCCCGGTGGGATCTTAACTCACCCAACGAAAACTGATAACGCGCCACCTGTGAACATTTCGCTGCGGTCCCTTCTCACAAAGGACTCCACTCCTCTCTCTCTCTCTCTCTCTCTCTCTCTGCGGGAAACAGCTAATGTAGCGCAGGTCAACAAAATAGACGTGACCTACTGGTCACTTTATTGCTCGGTTAAATATGGAACAACTGAAACCGCATCAATCTCGCGACCGCCGCGGAAATACTGAACAATGCACCGGTCACCCTTGGTTACGAACACATCAGCGCAGGCCCCCGCCCCTTTTTATGCGCTTGCAGTGCCCGCCGCAAGACGGGGCAGCAGTATACAAAGGATTTCAATGAACTTCGGATTGCTGAATATCTCCGCCCGGGCCCGTACCGCTTCCTCGTGGTCGCCCAGCATGTTCTCCGGCGTGGCCAGCTCGCTGCGCTCCAGTATGAGCGCCGGCACAATGCAGGTCGTGACGGTGAGCGCTGGAAAACGAGCCAAATCGAATTAGCACGCAAAGTAAAGCGCACCGTTCGTGCTCCGTTGGCCTACCGTGGTCGCGTTTTAGGTCCATTGCCGTCCGCACCGTGTCGAGATTGGGGAGCGGACCGTCGTACTTGAATGTTTGGAGAGCACCCTGGAGCGCGTCGGTGTACAGCTGGACGAGCTCGTCGAAGCCGGCCCGCTGGATGGCACTGTTGGCGGACGTGTACAGCAGATGGTTCAGATCGAAGGCCGGCGAGCCGTAGAAACTCTCCTGATAGTCCACCTGTGCCAGGGGGAGCGAAGTTTGACCGAAAACGTGTGACGTTTGGTTTCACCCAAAAACGCATCTTCGCCACCTACCATGATCACATCAACGACCGCACCCTGCGCGTCGTACCTCCAGAGCAGATTGTTCAGCCACATATCGCCGTGGTTGAGCACGTGGAAGCCGCCTTCCTCACGCTCGTAGCTTTTCGCCTCCCGTTCTATCGCCCGATCGAGAAACTCGCTCAGGAACTCCGTGTACGGGTTCAGCTCCGGAACCGTCCGCGTCTGCTCGATGCACTGCTGGATCGCGTTGGCGTAGAACAGGTGGACGGGATTACCCTCGGTGTTGAAGCTGCTGGACGCGAGCGTGTTGAACAGGTCACGATTCTGTAACTACGCCATCGTTAGCGAATTAACACGAGGCACCACAAACACCCACCCACCCACCCACCTTACGGCCCAGGACGGCCGTTGCCGCGTGAAACTTGGCGAGCTTCTGTACGATCAGCCGCATGTGCGCCTGGTCGAGCCGGGCCTTACGATCCGGCTGGCGGTATCCCTTCACGGTTAGATCCTCCAGGACCAGCGCGTGCTCGTCCTCGTAGATAAATCGCGGCGCAAACTGCGTACAGTCACCAAAGCTCGTCAGTAGCTCCCGCACCGCTTTCAACACCGGTCCGTACACGGTCTTTTCAATCCCGAACACATTCAGCTGGTCCACCTCTTCCGCTAGTTCCGCGTTGGAAAGCTTCGTCTTTACGATCAACGACACCGCGTCCGGTGGGGCGTTGGGTTGCGTGCTGGCCAGCCTGTACTGTACCGTCGCCCGCACGATCGCACTCATGAAGTTTTGCCCTACCGGTGCACCGGACGTGAGCTCGAAACGTTCCACGGTGACGTCCGCGTGGAGGTACGCTTCCAGCACGCGCGTAAAGTACTCCCGATCCATCCAATCAAGCTCCGGCGCTGGTGCATCCATGGCTCTGTCACTGGAATCGCACTTCGGTCTGAACGAAATCACTCTCCGCTGGCCAGAAATCGGAAACCGCACGATCAATCCCGACGCTCTGCCCTAACTGGTCGCGGGTATCGGAGACCGTGCATGGACGCGGCCCATCAGCGACCACACAGCGATAACAATGCACGGAACGCACCACCACCAATACGGCTGGGGTGTGACACAACGCCAACGCCAAATTGAATCATATGTTGGGCCTTCATTCCCGCGTTGGCGCGTCGTCCAACGGCGATATTATGGCTGGTTATGTTCACGCTTAGTAGAACACCCCCTTAGTAATTACCTGTCAGCGAAGCGATGACACTCACACACTGCCACCATGCTATGTATGCGAGAAGCAATTTTCGGGTGGCCATTCCAACCCGGCAGGGGTTGTTTCCTCATGGGGGAATTTCTGAGTAAAGGATGAAACTTTCATTTCACTTTTGTGGTTTTAAAATAAAACAAACGTTTGATATAAATAAAATAAAAGAAGTGACTTTTCTGACAGCGCAAAGTAAACGATGCCGCCCGGTTGTCTACTGCATGAATTCAATCATTTTTTTTAATTAAAACCGATCGACCGAGATCAGAGAGGATCGTAAAACGGAACAGGTCACACGGCACAATTGATCTTTCCCTGACGATGCTAGTTTGTGCCGCTTCCCGGCCGTTTACGTGCCGATATTTCTCGTCGTATCGTTCATTCCAATAACATTACGTAAATCAGTGGAGCAAATTCATTGAAAACCCGACGTACCATTGTCTAGGTCTAGAGCTATCAAATATGTTTTATTGCACCGAACTCGCGGTTCACGGTTCAACAGCCGTTATCGTCTAATTGCTGAGTTAAAACTCGCCACGCGTCCCATGCCCTATTGCAGGGCGACTGTCGCGTTCGCATGACGCTGCGAAATAATTTCCCGATACCGAAGATAGTCCAGGCGTATGCTACGATGATGCTCCTCTAGCTACAATGGCTGCGTTATCTTTCAAACCGGCCAGCAGCCGGTCAATCGTACGACGCGACGCATAAAGGCCGGATTTCTGTTAGGCGCATGATAACGTTCCTTGGTGCAGGAATCGCGTCAACTCGGTATGCATGAGTTTCTTAAAATCCTCATTTTCCAAAACGGGATTGTTGACTTCGCCCTTTATCAGCGCCTCAATGTCAATCGCCGCTGGATCCATGTAGCGAAACGAGGTAAACACGGCGTAGTGGAATAGTTCTGAAAGCGGGAGAGTAACATATTGTTAGCTTTGCTTCAAGAAAATCGCTATCGACAATGTCTCACCCAGTGCAGCATTTCGAAGCAGCTCGATCTGCAAGTCTAGCAGAGTTGGAATTTTGCCCAGATAACCCATGCGCTTCAGGAAATCACTGTACTGTTGGTGGTACATAAGGATCAGCTCGGAACGATGCCTATCCTTCACCTCCTGGGACGGTATCATGTCCAGCAGGTAGTACAAATCGATGGCGGGCGTCGTCCAGCTGCATATCTGATAATCCAACAGGATCGTATCCGTGTGCCGCCCGTCCGCGTCGACTTGGTGGAGCATGTTCTTGCTGTGGAAATCACCGTGGATCAACACGTTCTGGATCGTCTTCGAGGGTTTGTACAGTTCCACGTAGAAGCTGGTCAAGTTTTCTTGAAACTTCTCCAGCGGCTTCGCAAAGTGCGCGAACTCGGGATACCGTTGCGTAAGCTGCTTCAAATCTCCGAACCCTTTCTTGATCATCCCATCGAAAGACATAATCTTATCCGCGACCGAAAACGAGTGTTCCTCCGCAAAGTTTGGATTCTACGAAGAGCTGCACTTAGTAGGCGTACGTTTCGGAACAGTCTAGGCTACACTTACCGCACTCTCCAGCACTACGGACGCGGCGTGGAACATGGCGATATCCTTCACGATCGGTTTCATGTCGTCCAGTGTGTTGATGAAGTCTCCCATCACCCATCCCTGATCGCTGATGTCTTCCAAAATCAGAATGGTGCGAGGTTTCATCGCGCCGTAAATGAATCTAAAACGTATTGAACAAGCCTTGAGGGTTCGATGTGACCGACAACTGGATGAAAGCAAAGCAAAACATACCGTGGGTACATGTACTCCTCTCCTATTTCTTTCATCAAACGCGCAATCTCCGGCAAAGTTTTGCTGTACATATCGATTTCAATCGCGAACATTCCACCGTCGTCTAGCAGCTCCTTCTTTAAACCATCGGCTTCCGGTTTCGTCTTCATGATGAGATTGATCGATTGCACACCGCCGGTTCGCTGCGAACGGTAGCTTACGGTCGTCCGGAACATCACACTGGCGTAGTGGTCGCCCTTATTCGTTCCGGGGCGTAAAACGCACCCACTCGTCAGCTCGATCGTTGCATCGTTCTGGGATTCGCGCATAACTTTCAGGAAAAAGTCATCGTTCAACCACTCCGGAGCTTCCAGCTCGTCCAGATTATACGTCATAGTGAGAAGAGTACTGACAACGCACGCACAATGCAAACACAGAAGGACGACGGTCCGGCTTCTTCAAACACACTCCAGCAACTGGTTTGCTGTTGGAGAGGTTACGGGCTTTAAAACAAGTAGCATCGTTTAATTATCTCTCCCATTTGTGTTTGACTGTGTGAGTGGGTGCGCGTTTTAATAGAAGGCATGATAAAAACGCCTTGCAGGACCGCCACGCACTCTGATATCTTGCACGCAGTTGCAAAATACTTGTCAATAGGAAACAATCGCTGTATTTCGGGGAGGCAACCACCACCGGCCTTAGTACAAATGTCGCGATAGTGAAGATTTAGCTCTACGAGTAGCTGCTGATAATCAGTGTACAGTGGAGCACACATAAACTTGTACGTGAAGTTAGCATTGAGTTTATAAGTGAACAAACGTCATTGGGGAATTGATAGGCTAATGACAATTTTGATTATATTTGAATTGGCGAATATCATTGTTGTGTGCAACAATATAGACAAATATGGGACTTTTAGAAACTTCATGCATTTTTTTGTTAGCTATTTCCCTGTTTTGTATTTAACTATTTAACTATACACGGGAGTGTAAGACGTAAGACGTTTGCAACAGATGACATAGTAGCGACGGGGAACAATAGCGAGTTGCTAGATAATTTCAGAATGGTTATTTTAACGCGATTCATTTTTACATGAAGGTTCATATTTTATTGTAAAGTGTTTTTTTACAATTCTAAATAGTCTAGCCAACCACCAACGACAACTAATATAGATAAAAATAGTTTTAAAGTTGTTGAATTGTATTTAAAATAAATTGCTATCGGTTTTAAAACAATGCCTTATAATAATATAACTAAAATAATCATAAGAGGTCCAACAGTTTTAGAATAACTAAGAATCAGTTAATGTTCCTTGGTGAAGTAAACGTGACAGCTCAGTGTACAAAAGGTCCTTAAGCGCTTCCATTTCCACAATGGGTTTGTCGAATTCTCCAATCAGCAATGACTCAATATCTGCATCCTCCACATCCATGTAACGATACGGAGCGAACACAATGTAATGGAATAGCTCTGAAATAGTAATGTTCACGATTAGTACAATGATTTTGTATGTTACAAATAAATGTGTATGGTCCAATCACAATCGCATTCTCACCTAGTGCAGCGTGTTGCATCAGCTCCATCTGGAGTTCTAGCAACGTAGTAATTTTACCTCCAAACCCCATTCGCTTCAGGAAAGTGCTGTAATGTTGGTAATACATATAGATCAACTCGGAACGGTGCTTGTCCTTCACCTCTTGGGACGCCATAATGTCCAGCATAGAGAACAAATCAATAACGGGCGACGTCCAGCAACAGATCTGATAATCGAGGAATATCGTATCCGTGTGTCGTCCGTTCGCATCGACTTGATGAAGCAGATTCTTAAAGTGAAAATCACCGTGGATCAACACGTTTTGGATAACAGTCGACGGTCCGTAAGACGATTGAAAGAAAGACGGTAAAGTGTCCATAAAGTTTCGCAACGGCTTTCCAAAATGAGACAATTCGGGATGTAGTGCGGTAAGTTTCATCACAGTTTCGAAACCTTTCTTAATCATTCCTTCAAATTGCATGAATATGCTAGCCGTCGAGTGACTGTGGTCCGCTGCGAATTTGGAATCCTTAACAAATATACAAAAACCATGAAAATTAACCGTACACACATTGTTAGAGGAGCTCTTCCAACTCACTTTACTCGCCAGCATCACCGATCCAGCGTGTAGCATTGCGATATTCTTCACGATCGGTTTCATTTCGTCCAAAGTGCCGATAAAATCTCCCATCACCCATCCCTGATGGCTGATGTCCTCCAGTATAAGTATTGTTTGTGGAGCAAGTGCACCATAAATGAATCTGTAACCAACATACAGCCTTCCCGATAAATATTAACAGTTTCACAAAGAAAAGAATACACATACCTAGGATATTTATACTCTTCGCCAATGTCTTTCAACATTCGCGCAATATCCGGTAAAGTCTTCCGGTACATATCAATTTCAATCGCAAATATTTTGTTATCATCCAAAATGTCTTTTTTCAGCCCCTCCGCTTCCGGCTTGGTTTTCATGATGAGATGAATGGACTTTTCTTTCGCAGAGTGGTTCGAACGGTAGCTAGCGGTCGTCCGGAACATGACACTACCGTAGTGATCACCCTTATTCGTACCGGGGCGTAAAACGCAGCCCCGGGTCAGCTCGATCGTGGGATCGTTTTCCGATTCCCGCAACACGGTTAAAAAGAACGCGTCGTTAAGCCACGCGGGAGCCTGGAGTTCGTCTTGATTGTACGACATTGTATGTCTTACGTTTACCTTGCGCCACAACACTGGAAACACTAATCCACCATCGACGACGATTTGAACTTTAAATAGCAAACTTATGTGTGTACAATTGATGAAAATGTTGCGCATATACTGTTAAAAATTGTGATTTACGCCCTACAGACCATACATCAATCGAAGCAACAACCCAACAAAACGGATAACCAATCACTTATAACGATCTTCATCCGTTCTGGCAAAACTTCTACCACATATCGAATGCATTATTTTCATACTACCGGGGCAAACCGAATTGATTACGTGCTTATTGTGTCATACTTTATTGATTACAAACAAAGAACCAATCATTGGACCTTCAGCGCATACTTTCGCAGATCGGTGTTATGTAACATTAAGGAATTTTGACGTACTTCGCATGCATGAGATAACCACAAGTGGGGTTTACAGTATCGCAGCAGCAATTCATATTGTTCCTTGGTGCAGAAATCGTGTCAGCTCAGAGTGCATGAGTTTCTTGAACTCTGGATCGTGTAAGACAGGATTCGCCATTTCTCCTTTGAGAAATGACTCAATATCGATCGAGCCGTTGTCCATATACCGGAATGGACTGAACACTGCGTAATCGAAGAGTTCTGAAAGCAATACAGGGATGATTAAATTGAATCACGCGATCGGAACGTCACTCACCGAGACCAGCATGTCGCAACAGCTCAATCTGTAGATCTACCAAGCTAGGTATTTTGCCCGGAAATCCCATTCGCCTAAGAAGCTCGCTGTAATGCCGATAGTACATATAAATCAACTCGGAGCGATGGCTATCCTTCACCTCCTGCGTCGGTATCATGTCCAACAGGCAGTACAAATCTTTGGCAGGCGAAGCCCAGCTACAAATCTGATAGTCCAACAGAATCGTCTCTTTATGCCGACCGGTGGAGGGGTCGATTTTGTGAAGCATATTTTTGTAATGAAAATCACCGTGGAGCAACACGTTCTGGAACGTTTCCGATGGTTCGTACACCTTGTACAGGAGCGATCGGACGTTCCGATAAAAGTTCTCCAACGGTTCCGCGAAGTGTTTAAATTCGGGATACAACTTCGTCAGCTCGAGCAAATCTCCGAAACCCTTCACGATCATCTTGTCGAAGCTCAGGAATAGATCCGCCATTGATTCGATATGTTCCGAGATGAATTTGGGATTCTTCAAAAAAGCATTACTTTAAGGCATTGATCATCGATCGTCATCGATCAACACACTTACTGCACTTGATATCATGACGGACGCGGCGTGGAACATTGCGATATCTTTCACGATCGGTTTCATATCTTCTAACGTAGCGATGTAGTCGCTCATCACCCATCCCTGATCACTGATGTCTTCCAAAATGAGGATCGCGCGAGGTTCCAGTGCGCCGTAAATATATCTGCAATAAACAGCATTCAATTGAACAGCACTTCAGCGGGAAAACTCACAACTCACTTCGGATATTTGTACTCCTCTCCAATCGCTGCCAACAATCGAGCCATTTCCGGCAATGTCTTCCTGTACATGTCGAGCTCGATCGCGAATAGCTTATTATCGTTCAATATATCCATCTTGATGCCCTCTGTTTCTGGTTTGGTTTTCATGATAAGATTGATCGATTTCACTCCTTCGAACCGCTTCGAACGGTAGCTCACGGTCGTCCGAAACATAACACTCGCGTAGTGGTCACCTTTATTAGTACCAGGACGCAAAGTGCATCCGTCCGTCAGCACGATCGACGGATCGTTGTTTGATTCGCGCATGACGTTCAGGAAAAAGTCAGCGCTCAGCCATCCTGGCGCTACGAGCTCGTCTGAATTGTACGTCATGATGATATGCTTGTCTTTCACAAAAAAATCTGGACACGGGTCTCCTCTCAACGACCGAAACGAAATAGAAGCGCGAGAAAGAAACGCGAGCTTTAAATAGATCTTCTATTATCTCCCGCACTGTGTTGGTGTTTGTGTGTATTCGAGATAGTGGATGTGCTTGAAAGTTTTTTTTTATACTCGAAACCAACGTGACACGACTAAACCGAATGGAAACGAAACGAAAGGAAGCAATATGAACAATCATCAATCTAAAGCAGTTGAGTAAATCAGTGTTTTATTGTTACGAAATGATTCCCTGGTGTAGAAACCGCTTCAGCTCCGTCCGCATCGTGTCCTTAAACTCTGCCAGCTGCAACGCCGGATTGTCGAGCTTGCCCTGGAAGAATGCCTCCGGATCCACTTTGGACAAGTCGGTGTGTAGGAACGCGGAGAATACGATGTAGTGAAACAATTCTGTGACGGAGAAAGAGAGAAAAATGATTTTCAGCTACTCGACGGGATACATTTCAAGGTTCTTCTCTACATCCTTCCCCTTACCAAGTTTTCCCTTGCGCAGAAGTTCCGCTTGAAGTTCAGTTAGCGATCGTACACGCCAGCCGAAGTTTAACCGTCGCAGCAAGTCGCTGAATGTCGTATGATACCGATGTACAATCGCGTCCCGATGGCTGTTCTTCACGACCTGCTCCGGTATCATGTACATTAGGTAGAACAGATCGACCACCTGCGAACTCCAGGCGCACATCTGATAGTCGACGAACATCGTGTCGACAATCCTACCACCATCGGCCTTACGGTGGAGCAAATTCTTGAAATGGAAATCACCGTGTATCAGCACGTTGGCACACGTGCCAGAGGTAGTGTATGCTTCACACACGCTTTGATCGATCGTTAGATGAAATCTTTCCACCGGCTCTACAAACTCCGCGAGGTCAGAATTTTCACTCAAAAAGTTTAGGAACGAATGAAAGCAACCGTCCGTCATGTTTCGCATCGTTCTGAACGTTTCCGGTATGGTGCACCGATATTGCACCGTAAAGCTGGGATCCTGCAATGGAGCGATCGATGTTTTTGTTTAAAAAAAAGCATCGATAAGTCTTACCAACTTGAGGAGCATTACGTTTTGCTCTATCACTACAGATGCGGCATGAAATTTCGCTATCGTATCGATTGTTGGTAGCAAGTCCTCGAAGCTTTTTACTAATCCAGCCATGCCCCAGCCACTAAAGCTGATATCCTCCAGGATGATTATCGTGTTTGGTGTCTTGGAGCAGTATACTAATCTGTAAACAGTATGGCGATCGTTACTGTCGATGAAATCCGTGTACGAGGTGTATATCGGTCGATCGGACACGGTACCTGGGATACCTATACTTCTCCCCAATGCTCTCCATTAACCGCGCCATTTCGGGCAACACTTTAGTATACATTCGCATTTCTTTCCCGAAGAAGTCCTCATCATCCAGCAGATCTTTTTTCAGCCCCTCCACGGTCGGTTTAATTTTCATGATCAGATGCATCAACTTCGGCTCGTTCGAATCATCGCTCCTCGTCCGGTAGCGTACGGTCGTGCGATACATTACGCTGGCAAAATGATCGCCAGCTTTCGTGCCCGGCCGTAGCTCCAACGGGGAAGCGAGCTGGACCGTCGGATCACTCTCAAACTCACGCAAGATGTGCTCGAAAAAGGCCGCATTCAGCCACGCCGGTGCGGAAAGTTCATCTTTATTAAACTCCATCATTGGAACGGCGACAAAAAATGTTCCGGCAAATTTTCAACCGACACACCACTCCCGGACAAGCACGCGGAGAACTGAGCGTGTAATCGCAAATGCAAACACTTTGGGTGTATGTGTTGATTGGTTGGTGTAGCGATAAATGCCAGAAACATTTCGCAATATGTGTGAAGTGGGTTTCAGCAGCTATTTTGCTGTTTTATTCACTACGGGAGAGGCGAGTAGTCATCAAACTATAGGTAAGTAATGCTCTTATAGGAAATTATTATGAAGATAATATTCTAATATTTAATTAAGATAAAAATTCAGTGCCAAAGTAATACCACCATGTTACTTGGCATAATTAAGCACACTAATTATTTATTTATATATTTATTTATTTTTTTCAATGATCGGCATTATCACAAACACACCCAATATCCTAACCGGCGATGAGTTGAACAAATGCGCCGCTTAGCTTCTATTTTGCTTTGTCATGCCAAATAAACTATGGCCATGAGAAACTATCGTCAAAACAAACCGCGTGTTTCCCTCCACAGTGACGAAGCTTCTAAGCGAAGCGAAAAGAGCGGATGTAAACAGAGTGTGTTGGAATCTCTGCCAAGAAAAAAAATCATCGTTGTACCAGTACATCCATATTATCGTATCGGCACATTTACACTTACCAATCCAGAACCCCTTACTACACCAGGCGTAATTGATACTGAGTTTGACGATAAGATAACGTTATGTAATTTATTTTATTTCTTTTTACCCTTTTCATCGCTACCGCGGTGCGGTCACGTGGTAAACGTTCCCTGTTTCAATGTTGTTTTGGTGGGTGTAAAATGCAGGCTGAGAGCCGAAGCAAATGCAAGCAGCACCTCCGCTACGATTCCATCACGCCTTGGTGCAGAAATCTTGTCAGCACCGTTTGCATGACGCACCGATAGATGGGGCTGCTAGCTGCCGGATTGTTTCCCCGGCCTGCCAGAAGCACCTCGAAGTCGATCTTCGACCGATCGATGAACCGAAACGGATACAGCGCGATGTAGTGGAACAGCTCGATGGCACCCTTGCGGAGAAGCTCCACGTGTAGTTCCTGCAGGGAGCTGACGCGTCCAAGCCAGCCGAGCTGACGGAGCAACCGGCGGAATTCTTCGTAGTAAAGGTAGATTATTTCCTCCCGATGTTGCTCCTTCACCGGCTGCTCAATGATCGTGTCGAGCAGATAGTACAGATCCACCGCCGGCGTAGTCCAGCTGCAGATCTGATAGTCAACGAGCATCGTATCGCGCACGAGGCCGTCCGGCGTGTACTGGTGGAGTAGATTTTTCGAATGAAAGTCCCCATGCACGAGCACGTTCTGGCAGGTGGACGAAGGGCCGTAGCTCGCGATGAGATCGCCAAGCAGTTTGCCGCGCAGCTTTTCCACCGGACGCACCAAATGCTCGAACCCTTCGGTCGCACGCATGTACTCCAGCAAGTCTGAGAAACTTTTCTGCAGCATTCCATCGAGGGCGAGAAATTTCTCCGACACATCGCACCGGTGTTGACGGCTGAAGGAAGCGTCCTGGAGAGAAAGATGGAAAGGAACTACAACACCTATTGTTTACCACCTCTTTGCCACCACTTTATACCTCTTGCTCTAGGACGACGGAAGCAGCGTGAAACTTGGCTATCGCTTTAATCGCCGGTACTACTTCCTCGAACGAAGTTATGTACTGGCCCGTTTGCCACCCCTGCCCACTGACGTCTTCCAGTATGAGTATTGTTTGCGGTGTTTCTGCGGCGTAAACAAGCCTACACAAAAAAAAACCTTTCGCCATTAGCTTACTCGCCACCTTCGTTCACTCTTCATGCTCACCTAGGGTAGTGCATGGTTTCGCCAATCTCCTCCAGCCTTCGCTTCATCTCCGGCAAAACCTGGCTGTAAATGCGAATCTCCTTCGCGAACAGATCGCCCTCCTCCAGAACATCCTTTTTCACGCCTGACTGATACGGTTTGATCTTGATGATTACGTCCAGGGATGCTTCCTTAGTCCGCTGGCACCGGTAGTGAATCGTTGTCCTGTACATAACACTCGCGAAATGTTCTCCAGGTTTCGTGCCGGGTCGTAGCTTGCAGCCATGACAAAGACGGGCGTTTGGATCGTGGGTAAACTTCCGAATCACCGCCAGAAAGAACTGATCGTCCAACCAACCGGGTGCCTCACGTTCGTCCGGGTTGCTCTCCATGGTACGCCGTGTTTGCAAACGAAGTCGAACTCTATCGCAACTAAACTGCCTTATTCGGTTACCTTTCGGAGGTGTATTTATAACTTAGTGGCGTCTCACAAGCAGCGTCTAGGCCACGCCATTGGGAGCGTTAGTATCACGATTGAACTGATGATAAGATGACCATAGACACGCTGTATTGTTGTAACGTGTGAAACATTTTCCATCACGCATCCGACGGAGCTCCCTCTGGTCGGCAAATACATTCTTTCCAGTGAGATAATAATCAATCATTGCTCGCTCACTGTGTAAACTTTCTTCATAGCAAACTGGCATGTTTGAACGTACATTACCATATTGCTAAGATCGTACTGAAAACTGAAAATATCGCAAATCATCGCAAACACTGAATCAACCCCAAAACACGAATTGCAACATAAACGCACACTGAGCACAAACCAAACGCTTCTGCCAAAAATGGTAACGAAACGAGCCCTTTTTTGTAGCTCCCCTTTTTTGGGCATTAATCACCACTTCCGGAAGGCTTTCCCGCAGCCGGCTTGCCACCGTTTGTAGTTCCCACTCGCCTGCCGTTCGATATGAAACATCGAACAGAGATAAGCGCGTCCAGAGAGCTCCTATACCACCGTGCCGAAAATCGCGTCTGTCGTCATCGACCATCGCGGTCGGAGGCGCGTATAAAAGGTAACCGGTTTTCGGGAGTCACCTTCAGTTCACGGTTAAACGCGCCCACCATTGATCGACATACGGTCGTTACGCAGCGGTTTTTTTTTGTTGTGCGAATTTGTTCCAAACTTCACGCGAACGAAAAATGGCCGAGACGGCACCCGAAGTGAAACCGGCAACGCCACCGGCATGGCTCGACAACGCCTTCTTGGAGAGTGTGCTGCGAAAGTCGGAAGGTGACAAGGATTTGGTCGTGGTGAGCGTGGACAGCACGCCGGTCGGCAAACCGGGCGAGTATCTGGCCAGCCAGCTGTTCCGCGTGACCGTCCAGTGCCTGGCGCCGAAGCTGGATGATCCGGTGAAAAAGTTGGTGGTGAAAATCGACCCCGACAAGGGTGTGCTGGCCGCGACGATGGACGCCACACTGTTCCGCACGGAGATGAAAATGTACGACGAGTTTCTGCCCCGGCTGGAGCGCATTCTCGCCGATAACGAGCGGCCCATTCCGCTGCCGAGGTGCGTACATAAAGGTGAAACACCCAGGCCGACCATCATACTGGAGGATCTCGCACCGGACGGGTGGAAGGGACATGATCTCATCGAAAGCTTCGTGGAAGCGAAACCCATCACCACCGCCATCGCCCGGTTTCATGCGGCTTCGTACTATCTGAGCAAAAATGTATGTTTTTTTTTTATATCGAAGTGGTTCGTGACTTGACTTGACAATGAGCCTTTGTCATTCTTTCCGTTTCTTCAGAAGACGGATTTCGAAAGCTTTCAGACGGATTTGTTCAAGAAGAAGGACCCGGTGCTCGATTGGATGTTCGGGAAGAACCTGAAGGCGTTCAACGATGCCCTCCGCACCTGGGAGGGCTGCGAGCAGTACGTGGAGCCGTTCGAGCGGGCGTACGCCGACTACCACGATCGGCTGCACAACATCTACAGCTGCCGAACGCCGGGCCGTGTGTACAACGTGCTGAATCACGGTGACTTTCACGCGAAAAACCTGCTCCACCGGTTCAACGACGAAGGGGCCATCGTGGAGTCACGGTTTCTGGATTTCCAGGCCTGCGTTTGGTCCACGCCCGCGATCGATCTGTACTACCTGCTGAACAACATCGTTCACTACAAGGTGAAGGCAGCGCACAAGGAGGACTTGATCGCGTTCTATCACGCCGAGTTTACGGCGACGCTGAAGTCGATCGGGTTTCTCGGGTACATCCCGACCATGCTCGATCTGCAGATCGAACTGCTCCGGAATGGGTTCCTCGGTGAGTGGGTGGGCGCTTGGACGCTGGGGACGGTGGGAAGCAACTTGTCAGCAACTCTTTCTTCCATTTGCAGACGTGCTACACTACACCTGCTTCCTGCAGTTTCGGTTCTTCGATTTCAGCAAAATCGCACCGGAGAAGCTCGCCTCCGGTGAGGTCGGACATGTGGGACTGGAAAGCGAAGAGTACCAAACGCTGATGAAGTCGCTCATACCGGGATACGTGCACAAGGGGCTGCTGCAATAGAAATAAGGCGACGGCTAAGGGGATAAGAATAAACGGGTTTTTTTTATATACGCTGTAGTTTAAAGAGAAAAGAAACTTTAAAATCTAATACGGAACTGTATGCAAACTGTGAGAAAAACGCGAAAGTAAAGTAGAATGACATGTATGACGAAACAAAACAAAAAACTCTATACAATTACTAATGTTTTCTAGGAACTCTCTCTCTCTCTCTCTCGCTCTCTCTCCCTCTCTCTCTCTCTCTCTCTCTCTCTCTCTCTCTCTCTCTCTCTCTCTCTCTCTCCTCTGCGTCATGGTCCATTAAGGTCTTTATCGATATTGTGTGATTACATGCAGTTATCAAGAGAATTTCACGTGATTGTTCAGCCTTACCAAACGTGTAACAATCGGATGTTTTGAGACGTTGGTTAAACGAGCCGTTGTGACGTTATGCTCGTCATCTCATGCCAAGTTCATGCATTTATGAACTGCAGAAACAAACCCAGTACGTGTTTAGTATTCCCATGGCTATATTAAATAGGACTTAGTTCAAATGAGCAATTGGAACCAGAGACGCTCCCCGAAAAAGATGTATATAAAGGAAATGGAATACCCAATGCTATAAAGGTTATCTTCGGACAGTTTTACGGTGCCTTGTAATTGCACACATTATACGTTATATATTTCGTACTGGTTGGTCTGAGCGATGATAAGATACAGCGAGCGATATATCAGCGATCCACCGATCAACGGAAAATGATGATAAACTTCACCTTGACTTTCGCGTCGTCAAACATTGCCCACTCGGTACAGTTCGCTTCGTACACTGGTCGATGCAACACGATGCAACAACCAACCAACAAGGATCCCGCCAGCTGGCTCAACAGTCAGCTGTTCCAAAAAGCCCTCGCACGGTACATGGCCGACCGTGCGCTCGAGGTGGAAGACGTTCATCTCGCGGTGCACGGAAATACCTCCCAGCAGTACTCCAGCACGATCTACCGGGCGTGCGTGAGTTATCGCAGCCGCGGGAAGGTGGACACGATGAAAGTGATTGTAAAGTTAACTACCTCGAAGGTGAACAGCCTAGCGGATGAGGCATCGTTCGATACCGAGCTAAAGGTGTACCGGGACTATTTGGCCAAGTTCGACACCGTCCTTGGGGAAAGCAATGCGTCCCGATTAGGACCAAAGTAAGTAGAATCGAGGAAGTACGAGGTGGTACAAGCAGTACAGAATTGTCTCTCGTATTAGACTAATCTACACCGCCACGGATCCCGTACCGTTCTTGATCCTGGAAGATTTGACGAGTCATCAGCTGGGGCATTGCAACAAACTGCTCGGATTAGAAGACGCCAAGATAGTGCTTGTGAAAATGGCCCAGTTCCATGCCGCATCGTACAGCTTAAGCAGCTCCACAACGGTAGCTATTGGAGTTAGTACGAACATCAACACACGAAGAATGAACGCTCTTCCTGTCATTTCCCATCAGGTCAATGCGCCGGACGCTGTCAACAACGGGCTGTTCAAGCAGAAGACCTCGGAAGGCGTTAAGTTTATGTTGGAGAACTTTACCATGTTCACGGAGGAGATTGCCCACTGGGAGGGCTGTGCGGTGTACGCGGAGCGGTTGAAAAAGATGTTGCCCACGTTCGTCGAACGTGGTGTGTCTATCTACGCTGGACGTGGATTCAGCCTTAACGTCCTGAATCATGGCGATTTCCACTACAACAACATGCTGTTCAGCATCGACAGCGATGAACATCGAAGCGTGCGGGATGTAGTTTTTGTAAGTGTTGTTAGCCGGCCACGTTTGTATCTTCTTCCTTGTAACGCACAATCTCTCGCAGTTCGACTTTCAGCTCAGCTGCTGGACAACACCGGCGGTGGATTTGCTCTACTTCCTGTACCTAGTCTGTGACCGTGCGGCACGGGAAACCCGACGCCATGAGCTGGTCCAACTCTACCATCAGGAATTCACGCGCACATTGGACATCGCGGGATACATGGGCAAGGTGCCGACACTACGGGATATACACTGCGATCTGCTGCGAGCCGGTCATCTCGAGGTCGTGCTGGCCGTTTGCTTCATCCCCTTCCTGTACGCCGACTACAACCAGGCGATGAATGTGTACGGCAACGAGGAAGACGCTCGCAACTATCGCCGCGGGCTTTACAACCATCCGGAGTACCAAGCGATCATTAGGCACCTGTTGCCGTTCTTCCTACACAAGGGCTTCCTTGACTAGAGCCTGGGTGGCATTAAATGGGATTTGTTTTATTTTTTGCGTACAATTGTTCTCTTTATTCAATCGAGATACCCTTTCCGATCGTAGAAATTCAGCAGATATTCCATCCGATCCTGATACTTCGGGTGCGCAAACAAGCGCTTCCGGAACGCGATCGCTTCCTCCGTCTTGCCCAGCAGCCCACCCAGATCCGCGTTGGCAGTGTCCTCCAGCAGGCGGAGCGGTATGAGAAAGGTCGAGAACATCACGCCATTGTGGCCCTTGCGCAGCATCTCCACCTGTATGTCGAGCAGGGTCGGCATCCGCTTGCCGTACTTCAGCTTCGCGAGCGTGTCCACCAGCTCGGCATGGTAGTGCTGCAGCAGCAGATCGAAGTCCTCCACCGTGACGTCGTTCGCGGCGGACGTGTACAGCAGGTAGCTGAGGTCGATGGCGGGCGAGCCGAAAAATCCCGTCGCATAGTCGACCAGTATCACGTCGGCCGGCTTCCCGTTCGGTTCCGTCTTCAGCATCACGTTGTTCACCCACAGGTCGCCGTGGTTGAGCACGCTAAAGTCCGACTCGCGGCGCGTGTACACCCGGCAACCCTTGGCGATGATCGTCTGCTCGAGCGCCCGCAGTTTGTCCGCGATTCGGCCCTTCGTCGTGGGCCAATTGGCGGCCTGTTCGCCGCACGCGACCACACTGTTCTGGAACAGCGGATAGAAGTGGGGCACGTCCTCGCTAATGTTCCGGAAGTGGTGAGACGCCATGCTTTCCTCATCCTGCAAAGTGACGGCCGGGATCAGATCAGTAGCAAGCTATTTTTTTAGTCCTAACGATCAAAACTTGCGGACTTACGATCGTGTAGAGCACGGCTGTTGCGGCATGGAATTTGGCGATCTTCTCCAGCACCAGCTCCAGCTGTCGGAAGCTTAACCCGGCCGTGCGTCCAACCGGCTTATAGCCCTGGAGCGTTAGATCTTCGAACACGAAATGCTTTATGGTTGTCCGATGGATCGAATGGGTGCTAAAGGTGGAAGTGAAGCATTAGCATTAGCGTGTGGAGCAACCCTGTCAGCGAGATGTCCTCGAGCGAATCCTTACACCGGTGCCAACCGTTTCGTGTATCCGATCGAGCTTAGCAGCTGTTCAACCTTCGGCAAAACCACATCGTACACGGCAATCTCGCGCTTGAATACATCGTAAGCATCCAACAGATCGGCGTCCTCGTCCCGTGCGAACGACACCTTCACGATGTACGTCTGCGTTCTGAAAGGCGAACCATTATCGCGGGTTAGGAGAGTGAAACTAGAAGCGTTTGCGGTTTTTTGTTCCTCCCACCTGTGATTGTGGCTTCCGGTTGTATAGTTTACAGTCACCCGCAAGATATCGCTGGAGTAGTTTTCACCCTTAGCCAACGGGGCGACCACCTTGAAGCTATCCACCGTAATCGCACTCTCGCACTGCTCGCGTCGCAGTATGCCCTGTAGGTAGTCCCGGGTGATAAACGGATATTTTTCCTCCATCGTTACAGGGTCCATCTTTTCCGGGAGTCACCGTGTGCTCTGCACCTGCCCACTGTCACTGGAATGAAGCAATCAAAACGGGTTGCAGTGGGTGAATTTAAATAGTTCCCTTAGGCGTCACCTTCTGACAATCACAATCACCCACCAAGGGGATAAAACAGAGATAACAGACGCGTACGTATACGTACAATATTATTCGGTGATACGGTGCGATACGTTGCTCTTCTTCGCCATGGAAGTGGCCCCGGTGCTATTTCCCCGAACCACTGGGTCCACCACGTCGGCTGCCAAAGCTTGGAAACCACGAAGAAAACAACGCCCTATCAGCTCGGAGGAATTCCACACACGTCCACGAAACTGTTCCGCCGTCATGTCACCGATAATTGACCACCTTGAGGTTTTCGCTGCTTTTCGTGGGCCAATGCCGGCGGATTGCACAACCACACGCAAAGTTGTTGGCTGTTGGCGATGGACACCCTTTATGTTTGCAAAACGTAGCCAACATATGCTGGTTGGAGGCGTCCCACCTCCCTCCAATAACCGATAGCGTCCATACCATACTAGTCATACCCAAAAAAAAAAAAAAAACCCCCGAAAAGAAGATCGCACACGCACTCACTCTCACAGCGTTGAGGGACGATTGTGTGCGTTTTTGCTCGGCTGCCGGGTTTGTTTGTATTTATAGAACATGAGGGACCAAGCTCCACCAGTGAGGGGTGCCGTAGGGCGCCGAAAGTCCGTTTAACGGCTGATTGTATTGAGCAGAAGGAGGGAAAGGTACGAACAAAAAAAAAAAAATGCACGTGGTTGGGAAGCAAAACCGGTCCGGTGAACCAACACTAATGCACCGAGAGCGTGCCTACTACGATCGCATCATATCGACCGGGGGTTACATTTCGTGTGGAAGTGCCATCCCAATTGTGACTCAACGTTTTAGGAGTGCAATTAATAGAAAGAAAAGTATTACAATTATATCAAGCAATTTGACGGTAAAAAACGGAACCATTCCAAATCAAATGGCAAGCCTTTCCGCACATTTGACCCTAGAGACCAAAATGTGGGCAACAATTTGGGTGTTACCTTGAAACGATTTCATTGTAGGCCGTTCATTCACCCCGTGCAGCATTCATGACATCATTTTGTTGACGGTTGATTTGTTTACTACTAGCACCTCGTCAATGAACCGGCCAACAACTCTCGCTCTCCTTCTCCCCTCGTAATCAAACACTTGTTTAGACAATTTATGAACCTGAATGTCATGACTGTCATGACGTTCGATCAAACTTAAAGTCGAGATCATCAGGACCAATACTTGTTTTGCTTGATAAACATGAGGTAAGGTAATAAATAGGTGTCGTTTCGTCAGATTATTCTTCACAGTCTCACGGGTGGGAATTCCTTGGTTTCCTGGTGGAGAAGATCCTATCAGAATGTACTGAATCATTATGATCATTAGAACGCTGGACGGCAAAATCGCCACGTGCGGCGCAAACGAAACGTCAAGCACAAGCAAACTATGATGAAATTTGCGAATTTCGTTTCCAGTTGCAACGTTCACCACGTGCAAATATGATCATCTGGTGTTCTAATGTGTGGAAATTGCATTCAACACCACCAAACCAACTTGCCACAGATACTACCCGCACGCATTGACCGGACTGGAAATGTAGAGGTGTAGATACAGCATTTGCAACTGATGTTGCAATTCCCATTTCAAGGTGAAGTAGGCATAAAATGCAACATTTAACGCATCGGGTTTTGCTTGAATATTTGCTCCAAAGTATGCAGATGTAAAACCCACGTGTTTTGAACGATCAAAACGTCTAGAACCAGGATTTGTTCTGTTCAAAATGTTTCAAAATGTTGTACCACTACGTTGCGAGATGCCTTCATTGAAATCAACTCTATCTAACCCTATCGCTGAAGATCACATCGTTGGCGCTCCGAACACTCTCTACCCCTTCCTTCCATCCCCGGCGATGTATCGCCGTCAATCATAATTGCTGCGAACTAGTCTCCAGGGAGGCCACAATAGCACATTTTTCTGCCTCGTCACGGTAGAGCACAACATTATTTCTAACGACTATCAGGGCTTTTACAACGCTGGGGAGATTGAATTGAGAGAACAAAAAAAAAAGGCCCGCAAATTTGTATACACCACGCGTCGTAATACAAAAACAACAGCGTCATATCGTCGTCAAGCACGTAACCGTCGGTAATTAGAACCTTCCAATCTTCTTCCATTGTAGACTGCATATAGGAATGGGCGGATGGGAGCTCTGGGAGCTGTGCACACCAACAGCATTCGCAACAATTCCCATTGATGACCGGAATGGTTCGAGCAGAGTCCGGGGGTCTCCGTCATCAACGGAACCGAAACGCACGCGACGCGTTTGTTTTGCCGCCTCATATCAGTAAATGTGTGTACCTCCCTCCGACACACGACACATCACACCCGTCTATGATCTTCACTGTGTTTGCTCCCTTCCGATTGTAAGCTTTTACGGTGTAAACTCTGCCATCGGCCCCTTCCCCTCCCTCTCTATTTCGCTACAAGCAAAACATCGACGCAACAACGCCGAGCGGCGGATTCTGCGCGACACCGAGGAATCAGTTTCGCGCCGACGGTCGACCATTGCGCACGGAGTGAGAGGAACACAAAGTGTGTAGTTGTTTTTTATTTTTTGAAAATCTTCCACCGCATTAGAGAGAAGATCGCGATCGGACCCCAAAAAAAAAACATGGCGTTCAACAAGGATGAAATGAACGCACCGAGCTGGATGGACAATCGGTTCTTCGAGCAGGTGTTGCGCCAGTCGGAACGGGACGAGACGCTCGCGGTGAAGGAAGTCCGCTTGCTGCCCGGCACCAAACCGGGCGACCATTTGGCGAGCGTGATCTTTCGCGCGCTCGTGCGCCACGACAAGTCGCCGGAGGAGGTGTCGCTGATCGTGAAGACGCTCCCGACCGAGGAGGGGATGAAAAAGGATCTCCTGAAGGATGGCTACGTGTTCGAGACGGAAACGATGATGTACACGGTCGTCGTGCCGGCGATGCATCAGTTGCTCCAGTCGGTTGGCGATCACACCGTGCTCGGTGCGCGGTAAGTATGAGGGTCGCGTACCCGTATCGACGCTGTCTAGATCTACCTCGAGTCCCCTATCTTACCCGATTAGATAGGGCACGCGCCACTGGTCTGGCGAAAAATGGTGCTCCACGAATATAGGGTCGCCCATACCGGATGGGTTAATATTTACTGTTAACAGATAGAGGCAATCGGGACAAAGGCATCCCCTGATTGAAACATTTTGAGTGTGTCATGTGTCTTCCCTTTCTTATCTGAGATATGCGATAAAGTACAATTGCTCCCGAACTTGTCTCATTAGCTGGGTTCATATTGCAGGAACATAACGAGAGATCAATCACTGAAAAAAATTAAAATTGCTTCTTTACGGCTTGTAGAACGAACAACTAAAGTGCGCTTGGATCTACGAGATGTATACGCATCAACTGATATTCATCATACCATATTCGCTAACGACCAATCACAACGCGGTTAATTATTTATAAACGAATGTCATCATTTGCATCCAGCGCTGTTTCAACGTTAACCGCAGGCAATCGCCCAGTTATTATGGCATAGGAATGGAATATTTGCACGTTCTAATGGCATTGGAGCTTGCTCAATACGCGCGGCACGTACTAAAGAATCCGTCTAGGAACTCCGAAGCAAGGAGGATGTGATAGAATCGAACAAAATCCGATAGAAACCACAAAATAATTACTCATAATCGTTGCGTGTAATAGTATTGACAGCAATCGTTAATAGTGCTAACTATGAATCTGCAGTAGGTGCTGTTTGTCAGGCTGTTTTTGAACACAGCAATGCAACGTCAGCTAGTTTTTACTGTGCCATCCGCTATGGCGCGATTTATCTTGGTACATTATACGTAGAGTGTACGTTTTCTGCTAAGATTATATTTAGCCTTGGAACATAAGTTGGCCGCCATCTTACTATCTTACTATATTTGCTATTGTCAAACAAAGATACGTTTCTATAGTTGTTCTAAGTTCCTTCCAAGCTATCTTGCATCCCTCGAATCCATTAGCACCGGTGCGCTAAGTGTGTTGGAAATGATTAGAAACATGGTTAAATTTTCTGCAGACTCCTGTACCACCAGAAGCATCCCGTCTGGGTCATGGTGTTTGAGGACATCACCAAGCAGGGCTACGATATGAAGACGAAGCAGTTGGACTATGAAGAATCGAAAGTGATCTTCGCGAAGCTGGCCCGCTGGCATGCGGCGTCAATGTTTCTCATCGACACGGTAAACCTCTACCGCCTGGGTTCGCTTCCTGCCCTCGATTATTGACAACTGCACTCTTACGTTTCCTCTGCCATAGATTCCGGACATGAAAAAACTCAACAAAGGCGTGTACAATTTGTTCGAAGAAAACGACACGTTTCTGCAGATGTGGCAGGGCAACTTGGAAACACTGTCGCAGGTGGTTCTGGACCTGCCGGGACTGGAGCAGTACTCCGAGCGCATTCGGAACGTGAAGGAGAAAATTTTCAAACGTGCCTCCGCCATCTACAACTACGATCCGACGTCGTACGTGCACGTGCTCAACCACGGTGACTGTCACTACAAAAACATGATGTTCAAACGCACCGATGGAAAGCTGGACGATATTATGCTGGTGAGCTGGGGTTTAGTGGAGGGAAAATCCGATAATCTCAATCATCGCTCGCATTCTAGCTTGACTTTCAAATGAGCGTATGGACTACGCCGGCCGTGGATCTGATCTACGCGTTGTACAACACGGTGTCGATCGATACCCGCGAGGAACATCGTAACGAACTGATCAGCTTCTACCACCAGGAGCTGATTGAGTGTCTGAACAAGTTTGGCTACATGCGCAAACCACCAACGCTGCTACAGATTCAGCTCGAGATACTGAAATGTGGACATTTGGGTAAGTGTCCCAATCCGGAATTTCCTCGACTAAAACCACTGAACAACTAAAACCAATCACGTTGGGTGCCCTTTCTTCTGCAGAATTCTTGCTGGCAGCCACCTTCGTGCCGTTCATGTGCGTCGACATAACCGAAATCATGGACATGCCCGAAAATGGCGAAGGATTTGAGATGGACTTCACCGATACAGCGAAATTGGTCGACAGCTTCCGTAGATGCTACCTAACGCCGGTTTACGTCAAATTCCTAAAGAAAAATCTGCCCAAGCTCGCCCACAAAGGTCTAGTGGACCTGGAATGAGTATATTGGCTGGCTCACAGGTATTAAACTCACGTCATGATTTGTATATAGGTTCGTAAAATATAGGACCGTTTTGAGCGATATGTTATGTTGAACTTCAATCAATAAATGCACATTGTTACCTACAATAAAGCGTAATGTAAGGAAAGATCTTATAATTGGTAGCAATTCAAACTACCTTTTAAACAGAATTATATCCCCATGTGTTCTATATCACGTTGGCAAGATATCGTCAACCAAGGCAATGGAAACAAACCCTTTACTAATGGAAAACGACCATTCCTCTTCCACATGTGAGGTGATATATTGATCACAAACCTACCTACCGAAGCTAAAAAACACAAGCTTTTTGTTATCGTTTCAGCGCCGAAACGATTATTTTTGTTTTTATTCTTTGCCTACACTTCAACGCCTAGCATCGTTGCTGCCAATGCTAAAGTGCAGAGCAAATTTCGACCTGCAAAGGCCAATCATGCGCACTTCAACCGCGACGCAAAAGGTCGAACGTCCTCTTACATCTCGATGATACGCTGACCGGACTTGCTGGTTTTGTCGAGGAAGTCAGCGAACTCCTGGTACGGGGTCTTGTTCAGTGGCAGGTCCTTCCACAGATCGGGCGTCAGGAAAGCGTACGTTTTGGCGATAGCAGCGTACGTAGCCTTCGCGAAGTTACCGAGCGTCGTCGTGGAGCCACGGGTGGTGGTATAGCAATCATCGATACCAGCCATCTGCAGCAGCTTCTTCGGGACCGGGGCAGACACAATGCCGGTACCACGTGGGGCCGGAATCAGACGCACCAGAACCGAACCGCACTTGCCGCTGACCTATTGAAAGACGTAGAAAATGCCACCCGTTAGCACATGGGAAACATGGGAGTGCACTGCACCGTCAGTAAGGCACCGAGATGTGAGAAGAAACGAGGAAATGAGGTCCATCAGACGCTAAACGAACGTCATGCCAGTCATGTCTAGGAACTGATCCGAGGAAACCGCATAAGTTTACGAGGTTTTATCATCATTTGGACACCTCTCTCGCTCGTTCTTGCGCACCGCACCGCGTGGAAGGAGAAACTTACCTTGCAGGGCACGGTGTGCGGGCGACCGATCTTGTTACCCCAGTAACCACGACGCACCGGGACGACCGACAGCTTGGCGAGGATGATGGCACCACGGATTGCGGTGGCCACTTCCTTGCTGCACTTCACGCCGAGACCGATGTGGCCGTTGCTGTCACCGATGGCGACGAATGCCTTGAAGCGGGTACGCTGGCCGGCACGGGTCTGCTTCTGGACGGGCATGATCTTCAGCACCTCATCCTTCAGCAGACGGTTCAGGAAGAAGTCAATGATCTCGTACTCTTTGATCGGCAGCGAGTACAGATAGATTTCCTCCAGCGTGCGAATCTTGCCGTCCTTCACCAGGCGGCCCAGCTTCGTTACCGGCACCCATTCCTTCGAGTCCTCCTTGCCGCCGCGTCCGCGTCCACGGCCACGGCCGCGACCACGTCCACCGCGTCCTCCGCGGGCACCGCCACGCGAACCGAAACCTCCTCTAAATCCACCACGGGCTGGAGCAGCGTCCGCCATGCTGCACGAAGGAAAGAGACAGAGACAGAGAAAGAGAGACAACACCGCGTGAGAAATCGACAAGCTTTTGAGGTTATGTGATGCCTTTAGCAGTGGGGTGAGGAAAAACCCTTAAATTGATGAAAATTAACATTTTCAACTAACCTACGTTAGGCAATTAAGTGACCATCATGAAAGAAAGTATTTCAAGCAAGCCGGACACACAATTAATCCATCCAAATGTGGTTTTCTGACACCCTGTACGTCCACGTGGCGTACCATCATGGAATGCGCAGACAAATCAACTATAATACGAATTGAATAATGATTGAATCCGAGACACGAAAACTTTACAAACTTTTAACCTAAATAGTCACTTAATGAGAATTACACTCAATAACTCGCTTGAAGCACTTTGACATGCAGAGATACTTACTTGAGCTGGTGTTTCTTACGTCTTTTCGCGTCGAATGGCGAGCGTAAAAGACCGGATGTAGAAGCTGACACCAACTACAACAAATGTCAAAGCCGCCATATTCGATATTCAACTAATCTAGCCTTCACTGTCCACTGAAAAAACGATATGCTCTAGATCAGCAATATTTATTTGAATTAAACCATGTTCCCGAACATTAATGCTTCTAAACTGAAACTATAGAATCTAAATTGGAGCCTAACGCTTCAGATAGTGCTCTTTCCCCAGAGCAAAGCAAATTCCAGGTTTATTTCGCTGAGTACAATTTGGCGTGAACAACACGTATACATTTATTCGACAAAGTAAAAACATTCCGATGCCAACAATTGCCAAAATTGTACGCTTTTGCTTAAATAAATCGTTTCGTTTATGTGGCTTCACGAAACAGAGTGTTGCCTCACGTAGCTTCCGTTAATACGTCGATTCAACATATGTTCTTTGAAGTTTAATCGATCAAGCAAACTATCAAACGGTCTCGCATATCAAGCAAACCATAAACCAAAAGGCGGGAAAGTGTGCATCGTTTTTGTGCATGTAAGACAATTTAGAATAAAAAATCCAATAAGAAAAACATAACCTTTTACCGATCGTGATAAACTTTAAAGACCACGAAAGACCCAAAAAAACCTCATTTGTCGTAGTTCGGATTCGGATACATTTTCATCGACAATACAGCAATAAAGATACATTTTCATCGAGTAATTAGAATATATTTTTTCGTCTCATAGTGACATAATGCATGCCAATATTAATTGAGTGAATAGAATTTCTAGAGTACTATTCCATTATTGGTTTTCGCATCAAATCGAACACTTGAAGGAAAAGATAAACAAACGCACGCATACACACATAGCTGCCCATCTATGTCCCTAATTTTCAGTAGTAGGAAGTGCTAAATTGGCTCAACGATTCACGATTTCACCGCAGGAACAAGAAGGCGCGCGTGTGTGTGTGCGTGTGCATGTTCGGTAGCTGTTAGCTTGCTGGATCGCTCGTTCCGAAAGTGATGTTGTGTGCAGTAGCATGCATTTTACTAAAAGGGATGCATGGTTTAACGTCAACCACATATAAACCCCAGCCTAGCTCGTAACCAAGCTGCATCATTCCCTTCACTTGCCATTTTTCTGGATTGAACACATTCCTGCACTCTCCACCGTTAATGTCCATGAAAGTAGCTACCAATCCAGAGCCGTAAAAAAATAATAACGGCTGCTCAAACTTTCTAATACATTTTCCCTGCCACAGTAGGTGCACGATGCCAGATGCTAAACGTCTATTAGAAGCGTGAATCGTCACACGCGTGGTTCCTTATACCATATTATCGTGATTAATCTTTCATTCCAACGAAAGCAACGTCACGACGCTCAACAACGTGGAGAAGGTGCGGTCAAACAACAGCATGCTCGAGTTGGGACGATCCTATCGAAATCCTACTCCATCTCCGCCTGCCCTAGCTCCTCGTACACTGCCTGCTGTTCTGTTTCTCCCTATTTACACGCTCCGCTCCGATTAAAATCGCGTCCATCTCTGCCGTGGAGCGTACGGCGGACACTGCACCGTCGTTGGTCCAACAGAGAAGTTTGGGAGTTTCAGGTCCGAAAGGGAACAAAATGCAACGAAAACAAACCCTACGACTCCCTACACGTGCGTGCGCGACAACACCGTTTCGTGTCTCGCTCGGCTATCACAAACAAATTCAACGCTGCTACGATTTGTCAACATCGAACAACTAAGACGTAATATTACGAAAATCATCCACACACGAGACAGTGAAAACGAGAGGTACAGCATGGGACTGAAACTTTCCCACACAAAAAAAAATACAACATCATTTCACACAATACGGGAAAAGCTAACGTACAATGTAATGCGTTGTAACGGGGTTCTACCTGTTACTTTTAAAATGACAGATTTCCTTTCTTGCTCAATTAAATACGGAAAAAAACGCAAAAGCTAAACAAATAATAATCGTTTCGTTTTCGTGAGTTATACATGCCCTGAAGCCACTTTTGTTTCGCACGGCAATCAACCGCACAACGGTGATAATGATCATAATGAGAGAGAGATGTGTGTGTGTGTGTGTGACTGTGTTTAAAAAACGCATACGCAAGTTTACAAACGTAAGACATAAACTGGGCGTTTTCATTTTACGCGGAAAACAGTGGGAGAGGGAAGGGAAAGGAGATTTACTGTGCTGGAGTCGCTGCCACGGCTGCCGCTGCCCGGTACGCACCCTCCAGCGCTGCCTTCTGCTCGGCCGTGAGCGTGTTGATGCACGCCTGGAATAGGTCGGGATTGCCTTCGATCTGCTTGACGATCGTGAGCATGCGGTGCGCCTCGGGATGCGGCACGGTCACCGCCTCCCGGTAGAAGCAGGACGCAATGATCGATACGATCCGCGGTAGGTTGACGTTGTTTTCGCCGAGTATGATCGGATGGTTCGCCTCGATCAGATCGCATAGGTAGCCATACACGTACACGGCTTCGTCTTCGTCCTCGCCCACCGGCAGCCAGGTGAACCTGTGAATTGAAAAATAGACATTTTTATCTTATCCCTTTTTTGCAATCAAACTCGCGCTGCCATCGCTATCGGTTCCGCTCTAGGTTATCAGAAAAGGTTAAGCCATATTAGGAAATGTGTTCCCCAGCCGGACGGTAGACCGGTAAGACGCATAATATCCTTTCTCATCATCTAAAAACAGTGCGGGTGCGATGGTTCTAGCTAATACACTCGACTCACCAGAGGGCAATGATTTCGTCCGGGTTGGTGATCGCTGTGTTGTTGTATTTCAGTATTTTCGTCACGGCTGAGATGGCGTTTTCCGTCGGGTTCACGTTCTCCGGTTCACGGCTGTCCGGGGCCATGATGACTTCCACCAGCAGTGAGATGGCCTGTGCACACGTTAACGCGAACTGTTCACCGCCGAACTGTGGGGAAAGAGTTGCACCGTAAAGAAGAAGGGGGGAGTTGTTTAGTCAGAAGCAAAAGAACCGTTTTCGGCCGATTCCAAACGAACCGGCAAGTCGAGCGAGAAAGGCAGTAACCGGCAGTGCGCTAATGATCGGTTTTCTCTTTTGGTGCTCGTCATCTTTTCGTTTTTTTTTGCTCTTTTTATAAGGCCTACTTTTGGAAATAAACACAGCTAAACGGTTCACCGATCACCGGTCAAAATAAAACGGCAAGCTTTTACTCAGTTCTCGTGCACACGTGCGCTGCTTCGAAACGAATAGAAAAAAGGTTCTTCTTACCTGCCCTAACACTCCACATCCATACACGGCTGCCTGTCGTACTTCCGGCTGTTCGTCCTTAATGTACTCCAGCATGGGCTGCAGGAAGTAAGGCTGATACTGTACACACAGCGGACCGGCATATTCTATCGGGGCGAAAGCGGAATCAAATCAATAAAACCTCGGGCGAATTCCCCACAGTTGCACAGGGATGAAGCACGCTTAAAGCACGCACAACACAACGTCAGAAAAGGTTAAGCCAATACGTTGAATAATCATTTAGATCATACGTATGAACGAATTATCATCACGGCATTGTTGAAACAGATCGCTCCATCTCCGTCTTTCCCACCCTCTCACACTTACCGATAAGATCGTCAAATATGCACAATCCCCACTGCCGGTCCGCCCACGGGTTGGTGGCTTGCAGCAGCTTGACAAAGTGTGCCACGACGCGCTGGAACGACGGCAGGAACGCTTCCTTGTACGTGACGAACAGCGAGTGGATGATGTCGGAAATGCGTGACAGCAGGTAGATGTCGGCGTCGTCCTCCTCGGCGAGCTGCTCCTCCACGCCATCGTCGTAGTCTTCCTCCTTCCGTGCCTGGGCCCGCGTTTCCTCCTTCTCGAAGTGTTGCTTCATGAACTTGTCGATGATCTTCAGCACCTCCTCCATCGCCTCGTTCGAGAGGCACGCGGCACCGAGCGTTTCGATGCAGCGTGCGAGCGCATGCAGCAGCTCGGTCAGCACGTCCGCCTCCGGTTCGGAATCGATCGCCTTCAGCAGCTCCGGACAGATGTACAGCCACATGCCCTCCAGATACTTCGGGCCCTTGATCTTGGCGCAGTCGAGCAGGTACGGGAGCGATTCGGCCGCCGCCGTCCGAACGCCGTCGTGGAAGTAAAACTTCAGCATCGGCACCATCAACCGGACCACCTCCTCGGCGTAGTTCGCAAACCCGTCCTTAAGCTCGCGCGCGTAACAGACGAGCATCTCGCAGGCGGCCGCCTTATCCTCGAGTCCCGCCGTCCGGATGACAAAGTTCTGCTGCTCGCCCAGATTCACAAACTGCCAGTTGGAGTCGTTCTCGACCGTCTGCATTTCGTCGTTGTCGAGCAGCGCCACCTCCGGCTTCATCGAAGCCGTCCGCATGACTGGACCCATCACGAGCGGCAGGAACCGCTCGAACTGCTTGCCGAGGATCTTGCAGATGCGGGCCCAGGCCGATATCAGGTAGGACGTCTGCGGGTCGTCGTCCGGCAGGTCGCCCTCGGTGTGCGTCTTGAGCAGCATGTCCATCACGTCCGACGCATCCGTCAGGAACTTCTCCGCACCGACGGCCAACCCGATCAGGCTGACGCACTCGATCGTTTTGCCGCGCAGCAGCTTCAGCTCCTCCGTGTTGCCGTTCTTGATGATGTACTTGAGCGACGGCATCAGCCGATCGTAGTACACGACAAAGTCCTTCTCGGTCGTGTCCGCGACCGACGCGATCGTTGTCACCACCTGCTCCAGCACCAACTTCGTGCCTTTCTCGACCAGCTCCTTGAACTTGGTCGTCAGTATCTGTTCCAGCTTGGCCATGATCGCGTCCAGGTAGCGTGTCAGGATGTTCTTCGGGCAGTCCTCGCTGAAGTTGACGAGCGCGGCGCCGGCATGCGCCTGCACGCGCGGATTCTCCACGTCGTCCAGCAGGTTGAGCAGCCCGGGGATGACCTGCTCGTGGAACTTCTTCTCGAAGATCGGCGCAAAGTCGGTCGCCATCTGACCGATCGCGTTACAGGCCGCGTACCGGACGCGGGGATGCGGATCGACCAGATACTTCAGCACACCCTGCATGATGTTCTCCAGCATCGCCTCCATCTGCTTCTGGCAGCCTTCGCCCGCGGCCGAGATCGCCATCAGGGCCGCGTGTCGCTGCTTCCAGTCCGGGCTGAGCAGCATGTTTGGAATGTTGTTTACGATGTGCGGCAGGATCGTTTTGCCGCCGAGCCCGCACGCCAGCCGGTCCAGGGCCGACTCGGCGATCACGTTGTTGTCGCCCGTGTCGTCCTCGGTGATCTTGTCCGACACCGACCACTCGTCGTCGTCCTCCAGGTCGGTCATCATCTGCAGGATGAGCGGCACCAGCGCGGCGACGTACTTCTCCGCCCGCTTGCGCACCATCGCCGACGCGTTCTCCGCCAGCGACACCATCATCTCGAGCGCCAGATGCCGCAGCTTGTCCTCCATGTCGACCGTGCTGAACACCTTCATGCACAGGTCGAAGATCGGTTCGAGCTGCGGGCGGAAGAACTTCGGCACGCCCTCCGCCATGTCGATCAGCAGCTGCAACAGGTTCTGCGGGTCGCCCAGCTCGATGCTTTCGGCCGTGGTCATGATCACCTGCGGCAGCAGGTCGGCAAACTGCCGCTGCACGTCCTCCTCCTTGTCGTGCAGCAGCACGAACGCACCGTATGCGCGCACCGCCTGGAACCGCACCTCTTGGTCGGACGACGGGTCGAGGTACTTGATCAGCATCTGCTTGATCAGCGGCAGGTGCTGTGCCTGCTGATTGCCGAAGATGCTCGGCACCGACGCGAAGATGCGCAGCGCCATCTCCTGCAGCTGCACGTTCGCGCTGCTGTGGCAGTGGAACAGGAACTGCAGGAACTCGGGCCACTCGTTGTTGCCGTCGTCGTCGATCATGCACCGGGCGACCTCGGCCACCATCTCGCAGATTTTGCGCCGCATGGTGCCCGGCTCGTTCTGCTGCACCGTCAGCAGAATCTGTTGCTTCAGCTGCTCCTTCGCCTCCGGCGGCAGCGGCTCGTAGAACTCGTGAAACTCGGAGGCGAACAGCCGGCGCAGCAGGACCGCCGACAGCATCCGGGCGTCCTCCGCCATCTGTGGGTTCTGTATCGTGCCCAGCAGAAACGGGACCTTTGTTTCACAGGGCAGCGCATTGTACACCTCCTGCGGTGGCGTGATCGTCGTTCGGGAATAGAAATGCAATACAATATTCGACGTGAGTTTGACGTTTGTTTTGAATAGTTTGTTTTTTTTTTCGATTTTGTTTGTTTTTTCGTGCTTTTGTGCTGCCGAACGCAAGCGCCGCACGTGGCCCCGGGTTGACGGGGTGCGTGAGGGGGGCAACAAGAAATGTCAACGATGAAAAAAAAGGCAAATAAACACGGAAACCCCCACACACGTCAGCGGGTTTGTAAAATCGATAAAATGCGACTTTTGCATTCCGCGCTTCGGAACATTATTTTACATCGCGAGCAAAATCGCCAGCAACATCAACTGTGTGTCGCATGGCACATCCCACCCCGCTCGTGGCATGAGACGAGAGAAATCTCACCAACACAATCAACCGCACGCACGGCGTATTGGTGGTGCTGTGTGGCAGACAAACCCCCAAAAAAGCACATGCTGGCGGATTTCTGACTATTCTCCATTCTTCTTCTGCTTCTTCCGCAAAACTCACCCCTGACTGCTGGTGATGTGTGGTGGGATCGAAAGTGCACCCAACACGTGAAAAGGGTGTGCTATGACTTTTTCCACCGGAACGGACACACCCGGTACGATCAAAATAATCGTAGTATCACAAATCAAATGGTGTTCGTGACGGTATCTTTCCACCAGAAAAAAAAGATGTTGCGATGGATGTGGATGATTCATCAGTGTCGTTACCATGTCCTGTGATCGTGCTTATAGATCACCGGTTTAAACATCACCAAGAAAGCGTGACGCACTTTCCGAACACCACACACCATGGGCAGTGGAAAACGGAACCGGAAGCACACATACACACACACACATCCACCTTGGCGGCCGGTTGTCGTCGCTCTTCGTATACGTACCTCTGCTTTCGATCGAACATCATTGTCCGTCGAAAGGAGCGAGCCCATCAGCTGCTGAAAGTTTTCCTGATCTCCTGCAGCCATGTTTAGTTCCTTTGCATCTACTCGCGCTGATTCCACACTGCCTCCGGCTGCTAATTTCGACAGATTGTGCCTCACTTCGAAAGACGGTGGCTGGCTTTTCGCTGCTGCACGGCCAACTGCAACGTGATACAGTAACACGCACACGTTCGACGAGTTGGCAAACTTTTTCGTTTGCCGCACGTTTTTCTAAACCGGGCAGAGCACAACAGGCTGGGCGAAAGGTTGCTTATTTCCACATGCGCTGCAATTTTTCCTTGGGAACACACCACGAGCCGCGTTTGTCAGTAGGAAGAAGAAAGGCGCATTTTCTGTCCGACGTACGCACACACGCGCGCGCTAGACAAACCCCGTATGTGTCAGCGCGGTCTTCAACGTTGGCAGCACTGTATGTTTTTTTTTCAAACCGTCGTTGAACCTAAGAAAAATACCAATCCGTGTACGGAAATGTTAGCAGTATAGTAGAAATCTAAACATTGATTGTTTAGACGTGTTTGAACGTGTAGAACTTGTTGATGAAGGGGAGTTTATCATCAGGTGAAGAAATTATATTAGGCTTTAAATACACTATTGTTCATGTATCCAAGCATCCATCTGCAAAAGTTTTTGCAACTGATTCATCAGTTTGAAATTTTATGCACGTTCTTAAAAAAACAACATTTATTGCAGATCTATATTTTTATGTATATATTTTTCATAAACTACCAAATAAACTACAAATTTAAGAAATTCTATAAAATTTATTTTTATTATCGTTTGTTATTATTTTGTTGTTCCGATTAACTGTCAAGAGCGCCTGCTCGCGATGTGACAGTACGTAGTGTTTTTCTTTTGAGCCGGGTGAAAAGAATGTGATTTGTTTTGTAACCCGAACAACCTCGAGAAAAATAAAGTTTTCCACAAGAGAACTGTGAAATCAATCCCCAAAAATGTCCTTTGCTGGCAGCATACTAACTTCTCTTGCCCGAACACTGTGGAAGCCTCAGGTTACCGCCGTGCGATACCGATATCACGCGGACAAAGAAGCACGAGGACCGCTGGTACGTCGGTACGGGTATAAGGATAGAATATTGCAACGCGGACTCCTACCTCATTTGGATAATGGACAAAAATTACCCATGCCCGATTACAAGTATGGCATCCACCGATATTCAAGTCCAACAGATCTTACCTTTTCCTTTTTTCCTTCCATTTAAGACCCAAAAATGCTTGGTGTGAAAAGCGGGCGCTGTTTGGACAAAATGACTATATCGACATCCTTGGAAACGATCGATTACATCCCACTCGTGTGTTGTATTCGGTACCTTCGTGGCTGCGGGGAGTGTCCGGTAATGAATATCAGGTGCTGCTGCGCAAACGGAAAATGCTCAGCCAGACCATCTACCCCATTGCCAGACCGACCAAATGGCGTGATATGGAGAAGCGCATCTCCTATCTGTACCGGTTCCTGAATCGCAAAACGAAAACTGGTTTTTCCAACGTCTAGGTGGGTTATGCTAGTCTTAATAGTTTCAAGTGTGAGGCTAGGTTTGAAATAAAGCAGTGGTTTATGCTAGTTGAACTTTAATAATCGCTTTTATTTTTTATCAATTCATTGACCAACATAAAGTTTATGAGAGATGTGGTAAACTATTCACATTACACTTTTTTTAACACCTTACTTCTTGATTAAATACTCATAGCTTAGTTCGAAATAACGCAGCAAACGTGCGGCTGCTACCACGGGAATGCCTTTTGCAACGTTGTGACACAGCTCAAACGGGTCCTGGACGACAAATGGTCGGTTATAGGCAAAAGCCTGTTTCTGGTTTGTATTATGCTCATGTTCCTTCAAGTAGTGCATCAGGCGTTCCATTTTTGTATGTTTTTTAGCGCACCGGAGCGAATTTGAAGATTCAAACAATCGTTTCGGCTCCCTGTGTCCAAGGAAAGGACAGACCACTTCAGACTCCAAAGAGAATAATCTAGGTGCTTCGCTATAAAAGTGAAAAAACATTAAGGCCAAAGACGGTATCGATTTGTCACAGGGAGTTATCTTCAGTTCTGCAAGTGTTGGTGTAGTGAACCCAGTGTTCCAATCTAAGAAAAGAAGATTTTCAATTGAATTTAGCACCATCACTTTATCTGCATTTTTTTCTGCAGTTTACCATCAACGATCAAGTCGTTCCTATGATCTTCTTGCAGCGAAGCTACTGAAGGTAACCATCCATTACATTGGTAGAAGAATATGACCATCAGTGATAAAGTGTAGGAATTCAAAGTATCTTCACGATTCCATTCCTTCAAATAGCACACCAACAAACGGGCTACAAAACAGAGAGTTGTAGTGTTGAGTTAAGGTTTTGCATAATCGATGTAAAATTCGTCTAATATTACTTACAGGTCGGTTGTAAACTGTACATGTACTGTAACAGTAATGAATTACGATGTGCCAAACCATTGCTGAACGTTAAATCACATTTTATATTATAGTGCAATTGTGAAACTCGTATCACAGGAACACGAGCATGTATGATCATATCTTTGACTTCCCAGTCAGGCTGTTTCTGCAGAGCTGTGTACACTTTTTCAATCGAACCCATTACATCTTCTACATCGGCTCTGTTATTTCTTCCACAGTAAACTGCTTCCAGATCGACGAATACATCTAGATCGCTATCGAACGTTCCGGTACCAACAATTCGGGATCCAAACAAGTAACACTTCACCTGTGGATAGCGTTTCTTCAACAAAGCTTCCAGCTGCTGTAGTACTTTCTCATGATCGGTATCATTTTGTAAATAGGTGGGTTCGTATTTGATCTGCATCATCATCATTTCATCGGTATCTTTGGCTAAATATTTTACAATCCGTTTAGGCAAAGAGCCACCCCACTTGGGGATACATGTTCTCCTTAAAAAACACGGCTCGTGCTAGATGTACGAGAGACAGAAGATGTTAGTTGTAAATTATATTGAGTCTTGAGTAATACCTACCATTTTCAATTTTGTTAGTGTGATAATCCTTTAAAAAACCGATGCAAATCAAGCGTATACAAACACACGCGATTCGGGTAGGAAATGTCAACAACTTTCACAGCCGCTGTGGAACTATGAGAAAACGATGTACAATTGGTAATAACATATTCAAATGTCGAATAAATCATGGTATGACACATATCATAGCGACAAACTATTTTATTGGGAAGACAAAACATTTATGACTAAGATGCTATGAGGCTGAAAAAATAGAGTAAGTTGTCAATTGTACAAACTTTTAACATAAAATTAAACCAATTTTATAGTTCATATATTAAATCCGTTCTTAATCATACGTTATAGTAACTTGAAACATTGAAAACGAATTTCTGGCACGGTGAAAATACGGTGTTTTTTCTCATTTGGTTTAACATCTCGGTTTATGAACATAATAAAACATCGATAATTTTGTCCAAAATCTGCTGTACATACGATTAAATGGGGACATCACGACTCCTCATGGACACACCACTTAAATAAAACCAGCGCAATAACCGTGAAGCTACTTCTACAGTTATGCCTTTTGCAACGTTATGGGATAGTTCGAATGGATCCTGAACGACAAACGGTTTATTGTAGGCAAACGAGTGTGAAGTATTGGAGTCTCCTTGGTGTTCCAGCATGTAGTGTTTCAGGCGTTCCATTTCAGGAATTTTTTCATCGAAAGTAGATGAATTCGGAGACTCAAACAATATCTTCGAAAGCCGCATTCTTTTTGCCTTCCGCCCAATGAAGGGGGAAACCACATCTGTCTCCAATGAAAATGAGTTAGACTGAAGAGTGTAAAAGTCGAAAAACAGTAGTGCCAATGAGGGTATAGGTTTGTCACAAAGGTTTAGTTTTAGCTCTGCAAGTGTTGGTGTAGCGAAACCGGCGTTCCAATCTGAAAAAGAATATTTAACATCGAATTTAGTATTGTCTTATTCTCCCTCCAAATCGTACTCTTCAGTTCACCATCGATGATCACGTCGTTCGTGCGATCTTCTTGCAGTGAAGCTACTGAAGGTAACCATCCGTTACATTGGTAGAAGAATATGACCATCAGTGATAAAGTGTAGGAATTCAACGTGCCTTCTCGATTCCATTGCTTCATAAAGCACACCAACAGACGGCCTATAAGACGATGAATTGTAAAGATATGCTAGGATTGTTAATACAAGACTAATATTTGATCAACCATTACTTACAGGTCGGTTGTAAACTGAACATGTACTGTAACAATAATGAATTGCGATGCGCTAGTCCATTGCTGAACGTTAAATCACACTTGATATCATAGTTGAAGTGTGAAACTCGTAAAAGCGGAACGCGAGCTGTCATGACCATATCTTTGATTTCCCAATCTTGTGTTTTCTGTAGAACCATGTACACTCTTTCAATAGAACTTATCACATCTTCTATATCGGTTCTGTTTTTTCTTCCATTGTACACTGCTTCCAGGTCTACGAAAATATCTAGATCGCTATCAAACGTCCCGGTACCAGAGATGCGGGATCCAAAAGCGTAGCATTTCACTAGAGGGTAACTTTTTTTTAAAGCAATTTCTAGTTCCTGCATTACCTTCTCTGTGTCAGTATCGGTTTGTAAATATGTGCTTTCGTAGCTTTTCTCCATTATTGCTTCCATAGCATCTTTGCTGAGAAATTTCTTCATTTTCTTGGGCAAAGATTCGTTCCATTTGGGAATACTATTCTTTTTCAAGTAGCTTGGTTTGCTTATGGGTGTTGCTGGATCTGCTACCTGTTTTTTTAGCCGCTCGTGTTTGTGCATATGTTGGATCGCTGTTTCATAGCCATCAAAAGCCTTGTTGCAGTGTCTGCACCGCACAAGTTTTGGATCCTGATAGAAACACGTCATTATTACATCCAATTCCGAGGCATCCTCTTCGAAAGGCACCAAACAAGAGTCGGAAATGAATTCCTGTATCGTTAAGCTAAGCTTTTCCAACAAAGAAAGCGTGAATGTATCAATTTTCTTGGGTTTCTCTTGGTGGGATTCGAGGTTGAGTACTAGCGCTTGCAGCATTAGGTTTGTCGCCAAGTATTGTTTCGCCTGGAACGTATAAATCAGTTTTAATACTAGTTGTACATATTACATGCCCTGACTTTTCTTACCATACTGATAGTTTACACAGAAAACAAAGAAAGAACAAACAAAACAAACGGCACGTAATGTTGGTCAAGTGGTAAATTAAAAATATGCGTAAACAAACGAAACAATGCCATAACAAGCATGCCGGGAAATGTCAGACCGCAAGTGACATTGAAAGAATGACGCCTGAAAGTTGATGAAATTTGTAAACAACATTTTTGGAGGTTTGTGTTATGATTTTAACACACTATCTAATAGGATACCAATATTGTATGATAATTTTGTTTTTTTCATCGTAAATGAATTTCGAAACTGTAGCAACGCATTGTTGTGCTCGATCATTGCTTGTCACGCATAAAAGAATTGCATAATTCGAGCTGGTTCGAAAAGAACTGTAGCGGAGAGCTGATCGTGAATACAAAAAACACGTGTTATGATATTCAAATAATATTATTCCGCACACGGCGCACTGAAACAAGTATTACGTTTACATGTTTAAGCTTCACAAAATGATTTAAACAATGCTATTAACATTGTTTCTATCACGTGCACATACATTTTTAAAGATAAGAAAATTGCATGCATAATATTGCAACTTGCTGTGATAAACAAAATAACAAAAATTTAGACAAACATAAGCAAATCAACAATACAAAATCTTCGATAGAAAAATTATCAATATTGCATACTTATAATCACAATCATGACAAGCGAGCAAACTCAAGGAAATGCACACATATGGACATGAATTATGGTCATAACCGTTCTATGCAAAACGTGCGTAACGGGAAAATGGCTCTTTATGCAAGCTTCTTTCACGTTTGGGAGCATAAACGTTTGCGCGCGTGTCTCTTTTTCGCGGTGGGGGTGGTGCGAAGCGATGCATATTGCTTGGTCGTACCGTATTCGGTCGTACCGAATCGATGTCGGTAGGAAAGTACACCGCACCTCAAGACATTCGTCAGCGCGTCCATTGTATGCGTTTCGCTAGCGTCTGGTCAAAAGCGAACGATCGTACCATCTATGCCAGAGACGCGGATCATGGAAACCGCAAGACAGATCTTAGTAGAAAGGGAACCATTGCCGTGGAAAGTTGCGATTGGATAATGCGAACCCGACCTTCCGTTTCGAGTATTGCAAATGGGGTTGGCGGTTGTTTAGATAGATTTGAGCACCTAAAAAACAAGTGATAGAACGGATTGCTGCGATTTCATTGTGATTAGGTTTTTGTTTACCCAAATGGAATCGGTTTAGTGGCGATATACAAAGTATGTTGGTGTTTAGTTAGTGTTGTGATCGATAACATTTCTAATCTATCTGTAAGGTAATTGACTGATAGCCGCTAGCACGATAGGTAAGCCCAAGCTCGGTACAATATAGATTAGCCAGTTGGTCCAGGCAAGCTACAGTTTGAGTTTCTCTATTTTGGGTCAGCTGGATTCGAGTGCAGTACCCATAAACCATGTTCGAGAAACATGTGTTAAAATGTTACGAAAGCATGCATTTAATGTTCTATTTCTGTCTCAAATAGTCACCGATCGTGGCGCTGGACGGCGACAAACCATCTGATTGAGTTCGGCAACTAATATAAACAATCGTCGTTAGTTCATCTGACCATGAGCCGGTCATCAATGTAACAATCGGTTGAGGGAGAGAAACATCTGCGCTCACCGTGTGTCTCGCGGATCGTGATGCGATTGGCCTTTGCCGGCTGATTGAGGGACTATCACCAAAACAGATTTACGATGGAGCGTGTGAACAAAGTTTACCATTCATCAAGAAATTTTCTGTTCAAATATCTCATAGCGGTATGTTTCCCGGCGGAGTTTCTGGACAAACTGATACGTTATTAAATTAACTTTAATTAATCGTATTACATGCTAACATTTCAATTAAGGAGCGGCCCGGTGGTGTAGTGGTAGCGGCGTCGGTCTTTCACACGACAGGACCGGTACCACGATCCCATTCGGGGACCGTCTTTCCTTAGCGCGAGCTATGGTGGTAAAATCGGTCTAATAAGCCGGTTAAATGCCAGGCATTACTATATCGGCCTTACGCCAAGGAGAAGAAGTAATGCTATTTTGTTTATCCTTGCAGCTACTCTGGACCGGTTTAAATTTTGTCGTATTCTGTAAGGCATTCAGCAACTACCACCATGATGCCGACTACTACTATCTCAGCCGAATTCTTGGGGTGAGTAAACAGGCAAGTTACTCCAGACTTAGCCAAGCCATTTTCCGGAGACTTAGGCTACGCATTTCTGCAGATTGGACTGTGCGTTGCGCGCGGAACTGCGCCCGTGCTGAACGTAACCATGGCGCTGATAACGCTTCCCACATGCAAGACGTTCAATTTGATGCTGCACAAAATTTTCGGCCGATTTTCGATGCGCCTGCTGGTTCACTATCTCGAGAAGACGAAAGTGCTGCATCTCATACTGGGATCCGGGCTGCTGATAGTTGCCAGTGAGTTTTTCTACGAAATTAATGACATAGGCTTGATAGGCGGGTGAGCTATCGTTTTTGGTTTCTTTTTATTTTATATCCAGTCGTACACAGTGTGGCACATTTTGTGAACATAGTGAATTTTGTGAACAATTATGACGAACGCTACCGGGAAATCAACTGGGCGAACGGGCCGGATGACGTAAGCCACGCTTGTGTTCTTTTCTGGTCGCCAATTGAGATTTTTTTTTCTGTGTTTTTTTTTAATTTCACCGATCGCTAGTCTATCGCACGGTTGCTGCTGGCGACTCCCACTGGATTTTCCGGGTGCGTTATGCTGCTAACGCTTGCATCCATGGCCTATCTCGCCCGGCGATCGGTACGCGATCGGTTCTACAACAGCTTCTTCACCTCGCACCATCTGTTTCTCGTGTTTTACGGCATGATGTTCTATCACCCGCTGAGGTTCGTTGATCTAAGCCGCGCTGCGAGCCGGTCTTCATCTCCCTTTCCGTTCATTGTTTCTAGCGGTGTAATTAAACATCAAACAAACACTGAGAGGCACCGGATCATGTGCGATCTGGTCGATAATGTGACACTTCATAACAATGAGGATTTGTTGGTGCTTTGCGAGGAACCACCGACGTTTTCTGCTGGCGTCAAGCGCGCTTGGATCTGGCCGTTGGTTGGAATACTTATCTATTTGATCGATGTGTCCTTTCGCTATTTGCTCTCGCATTCGGAGCGCTACCGCGTTACGACTATCCAAGCGTACGCCATGACCGGCCACGCGGTCCATCTTCGCTTACAGTTCTGTCGGAAATCGACCGTGAAAGTCTTGCCCGGTCAGTACGTTATACTGCAATGTCCAGCCATATCGACGCTTGAGTGGCATCCGTTCACAATAACCGAGGTAACATCGTATGGTACACACATCTTGCAGCGAACCATTGGAAGAATATTAATAAGGATTTTTGCTAGCTTCCTACTGATGATAGAAACGATCTTACCCTCACGATCAAAGTTCGCGGAGACTGGACCGAGGAGCTATACGATCGGATTGTGCAGAGGGAGCACTGCAGCCAGCATCTCGGTGGTATTGATCCCTATCGGAGGGTAGAGTTTCTGCTCGACGGCCCATATCCCTCGGTGATGAGTAATATGCTCGATTGTAAGCGAGTTCTCTTCATCGGTGCCGGCATTGGCATAACCCCGTTTGTGACGATCATGCGCCTGCTGCTGTAAGCAAGATGGATCCATATTGAAACACATATCTGGAACTTATCTCATATTATATATCTCTCTCCCAAGGAGCACAAACGTCGATCGACCGGCCAGAGTGCATCTGGTTTGGATAGCCCGTAGCTTGGAAACGTTCCTATGGTTTTCGGACGAGATTGCCCGTTTGCAGGAGAAGGTACGTAGCCATAGAGATTCTTGACTTGTACCATACCTTGATGGAATAAATTAAAAAAAAACACACCCGTAGTTCTGGAGCCAAAACAAACCGGATCGCTTTTGGGTGCAGCTATACTGGACGCGGAACTACGACGAACACCTGCTGGCGGAATGCTTCGGCGATATGCCATCGATTAAATCGCGCATGCATCGGGGCCGTCCGAATTGGAACGACATCTTCATCGATCTGGTCACACTCTATCCGAAGTATGCAACGATTCGGGTGCGAGTTTGTAACGAAACTAATTACTTTGCCTCCTCTCTGGCAGAAAATCCGTGTCCGTGTTTAGCTGCGGACCGAAAGAGCTGACGAAGGAGGTGCGGGCCAAGTGTAAGGAGTACAGTAAACATGGCAGCAGGCTGAGCTACTTCCACGAGGGATTCGGATAGAGTGTTCCTAACGAGATGGTGTTTTTTTTCTAATTTTGGAATCTAGCCATAGATAAAGAAGCGATGCATTGTAGCGCAGTAGTATATGTTTGGTTAGATCAAGAATAAACAGAATGAAGCGAATAAAAATAGCCTTCTTGGATGTGTTCTTAGCCGTTTCTCCGATTTCGAGGACTGACGGGAAAGCTTTCCCGTGTGAAACTGCTGCTCAGTGTGCTTGAGGATGTTGACGCTAAAGTATCTTTCCATACGACCGTACTTCGAGACGCCCCAGGAAGCTGCCGAATGGGATAAGGTGAAGATGTTAGCCCGTAGGCTTTTACTTCTCCATACTGGTGTACTCTCGCAGACTTAACCGTTCCATCGTTTCGTACAGCTACAAAAGATGATCGCGACCGTGAAACAATTCCATGACGACTTCGATCGTATCGTACTGCATAAGGACCTGTATCGCACGTTCTTCTACTACTACCTGCAGGAGATACGCCACCGCATCATCCAGATACTGATGAACTTTGCCACGATCGAGTGGTGCGAACCGAAACCAGCGATCGTAGCCACCGATCAGTTCGGGTTTCCAATCGCCGAGCCTGTTAGGACGAAAAAGAGCAAAAAGAACGCGGACGGTGCGGAGGAACCGGAACCGATACCGGACTACACGATTCGCGTCAAGTGCTACAAAGAGAAGTTTCCGCTGGTCTGCTGTGACGATCAGTTTCGCACGCTGGCCGCACTGCGACTGCACTATTACGCGGTACACGACAAGACGTACCTGTTGGTGGCGACCACGTGCGAGGTAGGTGTCGGCAATTTATTCGTTAATATATTTGTATTTTTATTCTGCGTTTGTTGGCTGCCTCCAGATGAAAGCGGCCCTGCTGCGAATGGTCGTCTTCCGTCGAACGTTGGACGAATGGATCAGGTCGGGTAGTGCCTCAAACAACGGGCTGTGCTTTTATCTTACGAAAATTCTTCGACGCATTATCTCCGTCATTCGTTACTAGGATCTAGCCGTGATATGGGAGTTTTACAACGCAAACAAAGTTTGTTAAAAAAAAAGAATAAATTACCAATTTATTGGCAGTTGGTCCTGTAATGAGCTATAACCCGATAACGTTCAATAAAAATAAATCGATCAAAACTTAAGTGTATGATCCAGTCGTCTCAGTATCCTCCGCAGGTTTAGCAATAGCTCACAGCTCGATTCCTGCCCACCGAGCAGGTAGTCTTTCAGGTGTCGCTCGAAGAATGCAATTTTTGCCAGAGACATTTTTAGCTATGGACAAAGAGAGGTGGTAGTAAAGGGGTCGTAAGAGCACCGGAAATAGTTCCCACGAGCGGTTACCTCGCACAGCGATGCCGACTGTAGCACTTTTTTGTTGTGCGCATCTTCGTAGTGCTGCTTGAACGCGTCCTTATCGTTGTACATCACCTAACGAAACGAATCAATCATCTATTTAGCATTGGATGCCGCCACATTTCCGTCACGCTCACTGCTCGATGCCACCACTACTTACGCCACAACACTCAATTTCCTTCTCCTCCGCAACGTCCGGCGGGAGGGTGGTGAACTTTTTCAGCAACAGGATCACCTCATCGCGCAGAATGGTCAGGTGGTACATGAACAGCGTGCGGTAGAGTTCTTTGTGCAGCACAATGTCGTCGTACTCGGCGAGGAAGTTGCGCGTTTCCTTCACCACCTGCTCCAACTAAGAACGGCAGACGGGAAGACGATGTTCCTAAGATAGCTGTCCTGAGGCCCAACGTGCACACGTTCTGAAAACAACCGTACCTGATCCCACCGGGCGGTGTCCGTTTTCATCGTTACAGTGGCAGCGAGGAGAAGGCGAAACACGTGTCGCGATGCGTCGCGGATGGAAAGTGACTGCGCTTGTGATCGCCGGTACTCTGCGTCTTCTGCCGGTTCGTTCGGATCAAGGATCGCACACGATCGCGCACACATTCACGCACACGCCGGCGGTTGCGGTTTTCGGTGTTGGTGTTAGTGAACTTGGGATCGGTGCCAGGAATGCCAAACTGACAAGTCGTTGGCGCCAAAGCGTTTTGAGATCTGAGAACACTTTCTCGACGGGGTTCATTTTTAGGCATTTGGATTACTGTTAACTTGAACTTTATTTTCCAAATTAAATACAGCCCACGTGTTGCTGTTTTTAAAATGCCACGCCTCAGAGGCTAGCGCCATCTAGGATAGAGCACGGCCGAGGTTCGGCTCGAGCAGCCCTTCGAGGAACATTCCTACCAACGGTCTCATGATCGGTCCAACGTCCTTTGCATGCATCGGTTACCGCCTTTGTTGCCGCCTCGCCTCGACTCGCCGATGATGAATGATGATGGTTCCCAGGGGGCAAGGTAGGAAGCACGCGAAGCACGCGATGTTCGTCGCGAACGCGGTGGCACGAGCGCTGCAGCTCGCCAGCCGACGAGTGTGCGCGGCTGCCGCTGAGCTTATGAGGTGTCCTGAGCGGTGGCCCAACCGTCATTAGGTGCTAAACATTCACCGAGCAAAGGTGTCTAGCAGGGAACCGGAAGCACACTGCCACCAGACAAGTTTTCAAATCTTTAGTGAGTTTGTTTTTTGTTGCAACACTTGACGCGAACTGCAAAAGCATGGCAGAGGACAATAAGAATGGAGCGTCTCCGGCCGCGGAAGCGGTGCCGCAGGATGCGCCGGAGGAGACAAAGCCAGCATCCGAGGGGGGTGATGCGGTCGAAGCCGAAGCCGAAGTCGAAGCCGAACCGGAACCGGAACCCGTGCCTCAGATGGGCCCGTTTGAAAGAGTAAGTTAGCTGGAGCTCGCGCAAACTGGTGGATTGATAACTAAGCGAGTGTTTGCTTTTGGGCAGCTGAAACTATTCCTAGCTGAAACGAACCAGTTCCTCGGCAAGTTTGACGATCTGGTGGAGGGTCGAGACAAGCACAAAAGCGTGTGTCTGAACACCGTGAACGAGCTGCGAGAGCTGCTTGTGGTGCTGCTGCAGCGATACATCCTGCATACGATGGTGCGGGAGGATTTCCTCTACAAGCACATCGTTTGCTGTGGTGGCGAGGTATGTTGTTATATTTTAGAATCTTTCCAGTGCTTCAACCAGCAGAGTAGCTTCATTCGGTTTATTTACTACTATTTCACAGGAGGCGGAAGCTATGAACACGGAGGAATTCGATGAGCACTACCAGGAAGTTCACAAAGACGCAGACAAAGCCGTTTCCGTGCCAGAGGTGAGCATCGGAAGACAGACGATAATCTGTTGGCTTGACTTTAAGTCCAAAGCAATGGTTTAACATATTTTTTCTTTCTCATCGCATGTGCAGCTTGCAGTGATCCAAGCATACACGGAGGAAGTCAGGACGTACATTGAACTTGGCAAGGCGATGAACAACGATCTGATCTTCTCCCTGAAGCGACTACTGCGGAAGAGCAACTCAGTTTTGGCCGGCCATCTCGGCTGAAACGTGCATTCGACGCTCGACGCTAGCTCTTAAGACGGTCGGTTGTGGTTGCTGCGAAGCAGGAAACAAATCGAATCGGAAACACACTAACCGGAACCGGTGCTAATTCCCGCCATGCTCCCAGGAGGATGTCAATCTGTTGAAAGCTACTAATCTATGCGTGTACATAACCTACAAAGACGGAATAAATGTTACCCCTTTAAAAGCGGAAGCTTGATTTGAGCGATTGAAAACTGTTCCCTAAGACGATGACATTGGATGTAGAAGATAAGTTAAGTGCATTGGTTGGCTGCCGGATGATTTCTTTTAATAGCTCAGGGTTACTTTTCTTGCTTTCTAAAGCGGCCATGACCAGACCATTTGCACTTTCACTTCCCACTGAAACGGATCGGTCCTTTGCGAAGGCCACAACATGGTTTCCGCTCCAACGTGTTGTCACAAGCGAACGCTGGACTTCAGCTGCAAGTATCGGAACGTAAGTAATTCGTTACTATGGCCACGTCTCAACCAATCACTGAACTTGTTATCGCTGTGAATCTAGTTGGACAAATTTTCCACCGATGTGGAACACTTTTTGGAAACGTACGATCGCACCGTGCTGCACTCGGCCGCGTACCACCGAAGCTTCCGGCGAAATCTGAGACACCTGTACGAGGATATTATGGAGTTGCTGCAAAAAAGCGAACACATCCGGTGTAGCGGCACCAAAGGGCAACTGTTTTTGGAGAAGTTTTGCTGTGGAGTAAGTGGACAAACACTCGTGAAGCGTGGTATTTAGCGGCCTAATGGAAATGTATTTACTTTGTAAAAAAGGTTTTGTTCGATGATTGCGAGGAACTTAGAAGACACTACTTAGAGTACCACAACTTCGGACGTCTCGTTCATCCTAGCATAGTGGAGGTGAGCATACTCTTACGGTGGTGGTAGAAGTTTGTAGCGCATAATGTTTGTTTATCCATCTGAAAAGTTTCGTTCCGGGCATGGCAAACTTCAGTTCTTCCACCGCCGTGTAAAAGATTATCTCTTCTACGGCACAGAGTTCACGAGTGTTTTGCTGGTGAATCTAAAGCAAATAGCCAACAACGTGCGCCTGACGTTGGAACGTGGCCCAAAGTGGTAGAAGTAGGTATGCACGAAGAAAAGAACAACAGGAGCGAATGTTCTTATTTTTAGTCGTGGAATAAATAAACCGATGATGCATCATGCATTTTGCGCAGCAAGTTTAAGCTTCGGATTTAATTGGTTGAAAGAACGAACAGTACCGGTTTTGTCTCGTGCTGGACAGGACTTCATTTCCTGTTGAAGGTTTCAGTGATCTAGGTGTGGTATAGGTTCCGAGACATCTCAGATGGGTGTTCCTACAACGGTTTACATTCATACGAATATCTACAATTATAGCAACAAGTACAAAAATGTACGGAAACGCTGGTGTTGCACCGACTGGTTTGAATTAATCTGGTTTTTGTTCAGTTGGATCGTTTCCAGAACGACGTGAAAAGGTTCCTGACTGAGTATGATAGCATTGTGTTGCACAAGGATTTGTACGGGCTGGTGTTCAAAAGCTACTTGCGCGAGATCCGCTCGAAGGTGAAGATATTGTTGAATAAGTTTGAGGCTACACCGCTGGACGATGGAAGCACCCGGCCGGAAAAGAAGATGTTGTGCTGTGGAGTAAGTTTAGAAGCAATCCGTCGTGCTTCTTTTCGTTTGTACGTAAACTAATTTGGAGCTTCCCTTTCCAACAGTTAGCATTTATCAGTAATGAACAGTTTCGTAAGCACTACAAAGATGTCCACAACGAAGCGTTCCTCGTGTACACGAACATGCTGGAGGTAAGCATCGCATCCCTATTGCTTCGGATCGATATGAATTAAGAGACTTTGATTTGATACGATTTGCAATCGTTCGCAGCTGAAATCCGCCTTTGCCAAGTTGGATCACATGAGACACCGCTTGGACGAGTACACGCGATTTGGCAAGGAGTACACGTGCGGCCTGCTGGTGGACTTGAAGAGAATAGCGAAGAAGATCTCATGTACCTTGAAGTTTTAAAATAAAACACCCAGCCATGCAGCACCCTTCGCGATCCTGCGCGCTGGCAATGATGCCGTGAACGTCCTTTTGTTGAAGGATCCGATACTGACGTTAGGCTTTATTTCCTTCCGCTTTGCGTTCGGCTTTTCCGAGCCGCGATGGTGGTGGTGGTGGTGGTGGTGGTGGGAGGAAAAGATGTTTCCGTTTCGTCGGCTTTGTCGGTTTGAGGGTGCGTAGTTTTTGGTTTCGTGGGCGTGCTAAATTTTCTTGGTAAATCGATTGACAGCTGGTAGGTTAGTACAGCATCAGCTTCCGATTGAGCAGTTCGATTGGCCTGTGGCACAGTATCGGCGGTGAGCAGAATCTGGGACGAAAAGTTTGCAAAGAAAACCCATTATATCACACCGATAGGCGCCACGCTAGCGAACCCCTACAGCAAAAATGGAACAAATAGTGAAAACTCGGGACGTAAGTAGTGTCAGCACATCCGTTCGAGGCAGTGATGATGCTGAGACACCTCTGAGACCTCTTCTCTTTCAGGTGGAAAAGTTTGTGTCGGAAACAAAGTACTTCCTCGACGAGTTCGACTCCATCATCAGCCACTGGGATCTGTCGGGAAACTTTTTTCTCCACTATCTGATCGAAATCCACGAGAACGTGACGCAGTTGCTGGCCCGGTTTACGACGCTCTCGCTCGAAGGCGTCGGCGACCGGAAAAGCAAGCCTTTCTTCAACCTCAAATGCTGCGATGTAAGTACGAGTGATGCGCGGGAAGTACGAGAGGACTTACACATGAACTTGATAATGATAAACGGTCGTCGATTGTTGTGCGAGAAACGTTAGCTACGTGATGGTTCTAAATTTAGCGATGCCTTCAACGATGGGTCACATCAACCGTCGCCAAATGAAGCCACAATGTCATCGATCAGCAGCTTGCTGCATACCACATCGCCATCGATTTCCGATTTAAATTTAACCATCATCTCGGACAGAAGCCTTGTTGTTTACAGTGCTTGTGTTGTTTTTCGTTTCCCCAGCTCGAGTTTCAAACGGTTAAAGATTTGCGGCTACACCATCACTCCTGCCGCCACAAGAAGTCGCATTTTGAAGAAACGGATAACTGTGAGGTAAGAAGAGAGGGATGATGAAGACGAAATTAGCATGGTTGAATGATTTTTTGTTTCGTGCAGCTTAAATCTGCCCTGCTGAAACTGGCATTTTTTAACCGGCGTGTAAACGAGTACGTACAGTACGGAACGGTGGCCGATCGTTACCTGTGCCTGTATCTGAAGAAGATCCTCAAAAAGATCATCATCACGCTGGACACGTTCAACCTATAATGTGCTCGTGGGTTCCAGGGAGTGCACCAACATTAGTGTAGCCTTTAAGATTAAGAGTACGTTAGCGTAAGTAATTGTAAGCTCTATGTTAGCTGTTAGGCAAATTCCGTAGGGGTAACGGAAAGAATGATGCATGTACGATCGCTTAAGTTAAGCTGAAATTATGTTGCGATTAAATAAACGAACCGATTTCATCGATATATAACAGCGAATGTTGTTTCTGTAGCGCGTGGGCACGCCCATAGGCACGCGAGCTTGATGGGGAACGTTATGTAAAGTAACTGTTTACAGCTTCTTTACGACCATGTTCTATTTTCGATTGAGTCTCACCGATTCCGAAACAGAGATCAGCTCGGGAAGGATTGCTCTAGAATCGAAGTGAAAGCTTAGACTTTCCCTCAGTCGAAGGACGACACGCCAACAGCGAGGACAGGATGATTCTCGAGGACACTATCAAGTTTCGCAAGAGCGCAAAGACGCCCGAAGACGTAGCGCAGTGGCGTTTGGTAAGGGAATGTTTTAAAGAAATGGTGTGCATTTAGTGAAACCATGACTTTTTCTTTACAGACGTATAATTTTATCATCGAAACAAAATACTTTCTCCAGAAGTACGACAGCATCGTGGAAACATGGGATCTGTGCGATAAGCAGTTCCTGATGAACATGTGGAACATCGAGGAGCTGCTGACGAGCCTGCTCTACAAGTACACGACTGTCTCGACAGATTACATCAAACATCCTAGACTGCCGAAAGTGGAAATTAAATGCTGTGATGTAAGTAACAATTATACTTCATGGTTGGAGCCAAACCACTCAAAATGTGCTCTTGATTTTGCACAGCACTTGTTTGAAAGTTCAAAAGATCTCCACAAGCATTACTACACGGTTCATCATACGCCCGGACGAGTGAACGATGTTCGGTTTTGTGAAGTGAGTTGAAAAGCCCTTGGCGCGGGAGTATTTTACTAATCTCGAGCATTCCTATCCAACCCGCAGATGAAAGCTGGATTGGTGAAGTTAGAGTTCTACAAAAATAGTTTGAAGTATTACCTTGAGTTTGGTACCTGGTGCGATCATGTGCTGTGCTTGTACCTGAAGAAAATCTACAGGAAAGTTAATGTTACGCTGGATCCATTCAGAGACGCACCTGCTCCGGTGAAGGTTAAGGAACAAGCACCAGACATGGATCTAGACGTGGAGCCAGACGAGGTGTCGGATGTATCGGATGAAATTTGATGTGAAGGAATTGTAAATAAAAATAATAATACTTACAAACTGTGTGCAGGTTTCAGTGCAAGAGAAAGGAAACAAGCTTTAGTTTTTATGATGCTTGATGGTATTTCTATAAAATAAACGAATAATTATTCTTCTTCCTCGTAAATTCCTTCTTGCTAAGCCCACCTTTTAGCTTATAAGCAGCAACGGCCCATTTAAACATTTCGATTGTGCAAGCTTCGAAGTATTTCAAAAAGTTGTTGTTCAATTTTTTCATTTGATGGCATGAAGGTTTCCCCTCCAGGAAGTCCATCTAAAGCAGAATAAAAGATTCCCCATATGTGACAAATTAGGTAAACGTTTAGAAACCTACAATCTACTTTCTTGAACATTTGAAAGTTGTGCGCGCAATGAACAGGGTGCTGAATAGAAAATAAGAGTTCAAGTTTCTTACACGGGGTTATACACCTACGTGTTTTACGACCGTTTTGACAACACCTAGCATAACAACAACACGCAGAGGATTAGCTAAACTTTTGAAATCGCTAAACACAAGACGACTTTTAGACAAACGTAAATAATGCGGATTCTCGGAGGGCTACGAGTATCGCTGGTGAACGGTAAAAGGTTCAACTCCACCTCTATGTTCGTGCCAGTACACGAACCGGCGCTGGAAAGTGATTGCCGACGGTTGGAGAACTTCCTCCAGGACAAACCACATATTCTCGTGCTGACCGGTGCGGGAATATCGACCGAATCTGGCATACCAGACTACCGATCGGAGGGTGTCGGTCTGTACGCTCGCTCTAATCACAAACCGATACAGCACGGAGATTTTGTGAAATCAGAAGCGACCCGTAAGCGCTACTGGGCCCGCAACTACGTCGGTTGGCCACGGTTTTCATCGATAGCGCCAAACGTGACGCACTACACGCTCGCCCGGCTGGAACGGGAGGGTCGCATAAGTGGCATCGTGACACAAAACGTCGACCGACTGCACGGGAAGGTAGGTTCGAAGGAGGTGGTCGAGCTGCACGGTAGCGGCTACGATGTGATCTGTATTGGCAGCCAGAACGAGCGGGGCAAGGGTTGCGATTATCGGATCGATCGGCACGAGTTTCAGCGTATCCTCGACCAGTTGAATCCTGCCATGGAAGACAAATCGACCGCGATGCGACCGGACGGTGATGTGGAGCTGTCTGCGGAGTATGTGGAGGGCTTTCGGATTCCAGCCTGCCCGCAGTGTGGGGGTAATTTGAAGCCCGAGATCGTGTTCTTCGGTGACAACGTACCCATGCCACGGATAGAGAAAGTCGTACGGATGATCATCGAATCGGACGGCGTGCTTGTGCTCGGATCGAGCCTAACCGTGTTCTCTGGTTACCGGATAGTGCTGCAGGCGAAGGAACTGGGGCTACCGGTCGGTATCGTGAACATCGGTGCGACACGGGGCGATCCGAAGGCGGACTTGAAAATCTCGGCCAGATGCGGTGAGGTCATGTCCAACTTGTTTCAGAGATAGAATGTGGATGTGGCAGAACCGTGCTTGGACGTGCTGTGAATAGGCGAAACGTGTTGCATGTAGTACAATAGACATATTTTAACTTTTTACCAATAAATGCCGTTATGTTTGTGACCTATTTATACTCAACGAAAAGCATTGCAAACGAATTTGTGTCTTTTCTACTAAGGATTATGTACTTTATTTGATCGATAATATCAATAAATCTACCTAGGCTGCGTAAGTAGCATCATCTCTGATCCTAATCTTTTTGTTTAACATATCGTTACAATTCTTTTCATGTGTTTTTTTCATAGGCGAAATGATACCATTATCACCAATCGTCTGCAGGGTATGATCCAGCCAGTTAGGATGATATAAGAAAAATCCATTTTTATTGTATCCTTTGCCTTCCTTAGTTTATTATTGTTTACACCTCAGGCAACCCATTCATTTCTTCGCCATACAAAACAAGATTCCCCTTGCCTTTTCACTTTCTGCGATAGAGTATCATCGCCTTGTACATGCATGTGGCTGCACGTCAAAGTAATCCACATTAGAAAATGATAAAAAATAACGCCGCCAGGCACAAAGCGCTCTGAATACTTCGGTAAATCTAGTTTTCTCTGTGTTGGAGGAATCCCAACCAGCGGTTCCAGAAGTACACGAACAATTGAGCACCGCAATTTCCGCATCTTCCGGCATACCGGACACGAGCAAAGCACGAAACGACGCACGGACGGGGGAGGGCTTAAATTATTGCTGGGGATTATAACGTGTCAAACTTGTACAATCTAACCTAATTCGCGGACGTTTCTCATCTGCTCGCTTCTTGCCGGAGTGCTTGTGGTGCCCGGATACTGTGGACATTGGATGTAATTTAAAACGGGAGCGATCACACGATCGGATGGGCTATTGGGTAGGGAGGGTGAGGGAAAGAAAAAAAAAGCACACTCCCGTCACACTTAGAGGAAGTAGTCTGCCTGCGGCTTTTTCGACGGTATCCCGCGGCTTTCCTGTGGTGCGGCCTCGAAGATTGTAAAATCACGTTGTAGGTTTTCGTTCAGTTCTAAAATTGCTGCCACATTGCCACACCTACAAGCGAGAGAAAGAGAGAGAGAAAGAAAGTACAACAAAACACAACTCATTAGAAAATTGTGGGTCTTCAGAAAATGTCTTGATAAGTCAACCTACCGGTAGCAGTAGTTTGGCGCCGACCAGACGGTTAGCACGGTTTCGTTAAAGTGCCACTTGTAGCCCTCCATCACGAGCTGATGCGCCCGGCAGATCATGTCGATGTCGTTGGCGGCATTAAACTGTGACACGACGTCCGACCCGAATAGATAGCCCGCACCTCGCGGTGACACGCCCCAGCCGTGCGTGTCCTCCGGATCACTCCACAGTAGATCGCACATCGGCCCATCGTGAGGCACCTCCTGTTTGCGATCGATCGAGCGGATCTGATCCAAATACTGTATGGACGGCGAGAGGCCTCCGTGTACGCAGAAGATCTTGCCGTCGATGATGGCGGACAGGGACAGGTAGTCGAAGATTTCTGTGCAGTAGCGCCACACCGTCACCGAGCCGTACTTACGTATGCACTCGTCGTAGAACCCGTAAACCTGTGTGATCTGACGCGATTCGTGATTGCCGCGGATCAGTGTGATGCGATCCGGGTACCGGACCTTCAGTGCGAGCAGCAGCAGGAATGTTTCCACACTGTAGTATCCCCGGTCGACAAAGTCGCCCATGAAGAGGTAGTTCGTTTCCGGCACGTCGCCCCCGACCTTGAACAGCTCCTTCAGGTCGTAGAACTGGCCGTGTATGTCACCGCACACCGTCACCGGTGAGTCGACCCGCTGCACATTCCCCTCCTCGACGAGGATCTCGCGTGCCTTCGCACACAGGGCCTTCACTTCGTGTTCCTTGATGATTTCGCATCGTTTCAGCTGCTCGATCTGTCGGTCCAGGTCACTGTAGTCTGGCATCGTTTTGAGCGGCGCTGGCGGTGATTCCCGGTTGAGGCAAGGGTAGCGAGGCAAGGACACTGGCGTCTCGATGCTTCTGCCGGGCGATTGTGTCTTCTCCTTCGTCAACCACACGGAGAGGGCTATGTGTCACGCCGCGCTTATGTGTGCGTGCGTTTATGTTGGTGGTGAAGAAGAATGACAGACGAAGTAGCAAGATGCTTTTTTGCTTTGCCTTCTTTCTTTTGCCTTCCTCTTTCTTCGTGCACTTCCTGTTCAAAGCCAGATGATTTAACAACAATCAACCTTCGGTAAATATAGCTGCAACATTAAATTGCCGAAAATCGCGAAATCCTGACAAACAAGCGTACCTTCTATCCTTTCCCGTAAACGCGTTCTGTTCGGTGCGGCTATTAACCTCTATTGCGAATTAGTCAGACACGACCTACTACGGCTGCTGCACGGTGTTGCTTTTTGTGGGTATTGTCGCACGAGTGGTTGCTTCCTAAGCTTCCGGCACATTTAGCTTAGTTTTGCTGTTTACCATCCGGGATCCGGAGGGTTTTGAGGGAAAGAACACACGACACGATGAAACAAGATGCGACGATGGCTGTGGACGCGATTATGCACACATACGCACACATACAAAACACAGTCACGGGCACAAACCGAAGCGCGCGTTTCCGAGCGAACGAATTGACACCGGTTTATCGCAAAAGCAAACAGGAACAATGCTTCTTGCGGGCGCTCGGGAATCAACCGGCTGTTGATTAAGTACGAAACACGCGTGCAAGTTGCATGAAGTAAAGCATTAAAAAAACGCGCTATTTTCCGGCATTAGTCCGGCAGAAACAACAAAAAATACAAGCGAGCGAAAACGCGACCAAAACCGAGCGAATAGTGCCGGCGAATTTGTTAGAGCGAGACAAAATACGGCGACATTTCTAAAAGGAGGTAACCTACGTAGAAACCAACGGGAGCGAGCAGGAAAGAGAAAAAGCGAATCACACGGGTTTTTCGCCATTCCCAAACCGTGGTGTAGTGATGGCCTGACAACCAACGGACAAACTTGAGGAATAAAATATAATTATTTTGCTAATCTATTTATGTTCATGTAGTATTTGCAAACCGATTCTGTATTAAATAATTATCATCACTGCCAAAATTAATAAGACCGCATAATAACTTTGCCCTATGTCATCCGCCATGACCAGTTTCACGGTGTGGCAGTAAGAACGCAGCCTGCTATCGCGCCGATTCGTCACGCGGTGTTTATGGGTTTTCGTCAAAAGCGTATATTGTTAAAAATAGGATGGTTTCTCGGTAGTAACCTACGAGTTGATCCAGTGTTGTGTTTAGCAATCATAGGTTAGTTAGAATCTGCTTAAAAGCTATCGTGTTTGAACAATTATAGTCTAATTCTAAGGCGATGAGATCATCTTACTCAATTGATGGGTCGGCTCAATTGATAGGTGTGTGTTTATGTTTGTGTTGGACATCATAGTGTTTTGATTGTCGTGCTGATTCCAACCAGATTCCATTTACGGAATTCTTGTGTGCAGGGGTGCCGATGCCAAATTATCAGTGTTGAATTGTAAAAAAACCTCATTGGGTATTCTAAACATCAGTATCAACTCCACTTTTACGATTCATTAAAGTGGAGCAGCGGCATCTCCCCGAATTGAAAAGCACGGGACACCCGCTTTATGAACCAGGCGTGCCAGTATGCTTGCGCTATCGCCGCGTTTATTTTTTTTTGTTGAACATAAACCATACACGAATGGAGATTGTATGCGTTGGTGCGCCGCTTCCTTGCTCTATCTTTGCCTGTGTGTGTATTAGTGTGCGTTAGATTGTGTGCGTTTGAAGTCAACGAGTTTGCGCGCGCCTGTGTGTTGTGTTTCCTCTCCCTTCGCTCATCCCGGTATAGCTTGTTTTTCCGCGTCCTCCACCCACCACCCCACGAGCATAAAGTGTTCTTCTGAGGGGGTTTCTCGCTGTGACGGACAAGAGGCGACAATCACGCATGGGAAAACTGCGGAAATACTTGCGGCGGCTGCGTTAGTGCGGTGCTGTGGCTACAGTTGTACGACCAGGAGCAGTCGTCATCGAGAGCAGCGTACACTTGAGACCATCGTGTGCGCAAAAAAACAACGGATTTGAGTACTAAAACCCATCTTCTGTACCATACTGAATTTACGGCTGCTTAGAGGAAGAAAATTAGGCGACCGACCCGTTGAGAGTGGAACGAAAATAACAAATTTTCACCACCCTCGGTCTGTGATGGTGTGCGTGTGAATCGGTGGAAAACAGCGCGGCCGGGTAGCGTGAAAAACGCTGAATTGCAGTATAAATTCTCGACAGACAGGAAGGACATCGGCGGTGCACGAAAATCAGTCGTCGGAAAAATCGGGCACACAACGGCCGCAGGTTTGCCTTGGGAGAAGGGAGAAGGTACGGTGCGGCAAATGAAGCCCGCATGTACACAGCACACCTGAATTGTACGTATCCGTGGTGGAGTGTCCTGTTTTTGAGCTAATTGTTAGTGGACGCGAAAGCAAGAGGGTGGTAGGAATGCAATCAGTGTTTCGGTGCTTCGTGACACTACGGTGCAGTTAAAATTCAACCTAATTTATCGCGCCGCAATATCAGCGCCGTACCTGTAAAAGTGTAAATTTTCATGCGGAATACGCTCGGTCGTGCTATCCGGTGGTTACTTGGATGAAGAAAAAAAAGGATTCTACGTGATAGTGTGCGAGCCGTGTTGCCAAGCGTATCCGTTGACATCCAAAAAAAGGTTTTTTGTTGTGTGAAATTTGTGAAGATATACAAGCCTTTGGAGCATTATGATTTTCTAAAATTTTCCTCGCTTTTGTTATCTCTGGCTTATCTTTAATTTTCCATCTCCTCCTTTAATATCGGTGTTTTATTTTTTTACCCCAAAAATCTCACTCTCTCCCTCTCTCTCTCTATTTTAAGTGCATCGAAGGCCAATGGTTGCTTTGTATAGCGAATATTCTGCCGTGTAGTGCGAGTGAGAAGAAGTGAATATATTGGAGAGTGTGTTGTGTTAGTGTATGCGCGCGTCCTAGCTGTGTTTAACACGTGCGTTTTGTTGATGGTGTGCGTGTTTACTAGTTAATTCACTGAAACCAACCAGCGGCAGCAGATAGTGCAGGCGGCATCTGTTAGTGTCACGAATTGGAGAGCAAACCCTCCTGGTGGTGTACCAATTCATCCTTTGGCCGTAGTGTAAACAGCAAAACTGTCTTTCGGTGCTACGAACGAATCGCCGCAATCATGGGAAACATACACACCGTTGGACCCAACGAGGCCCTCATCGTATCAGGTAGAACGACTTTTGATAAGTTTTTTTTGTTGTTTCGGTACTTGGTCTCTTATCTTGTGTTGTATTTTCGGTTGTAAAGTTGCGCATATTAAGCGAATATTTGAATTGATCTTTTCGATAGAAGCTCCCGTACGGGAGTTCGTTATGTAGATAAGGCTTTTTGTCTGCAAAAAAAAAAAATTTATGTTTACTTCCAAGAAGAATTGTATCTACACGATAAGTTGTTAGGACAATCGTAGCGAACCTCTGCAGGAATCAGCAATATTGAATGGGGACATAAAAACATTATTTAACTACACAAGGATGGGAAGATACAATTGTATTTAAGCTATACTTTCGTAGTAGGCACACATTCCTGACTAGTCTTCCGTTTCGATTGCTATATATGTAGTTATATGAAGGAGTTTAATAATATCCAACATTTTTTGCAGCAACTTTCCTAGTACTTCAAATATGTGAAACAAGAGGGGCAAAGATGCTTCTGAGACAAGCAGTTCTGTTAATCCTCCCATCGACACGATGAATTACTCATGAACGAGTGACACACACACGCACACGAAAAAGTTATTCTTATACAGAACGGATGGGAACGGGATATGGTTAGCCGCTGGAAGCGTGGGGCATTCTACCACACTAGCTTACTACTACCAAATGGCTGCCACTTTCGCCCGGCACCGGAAGACAAAAGCGACCCGTGAGCGTCGTACACTTGGAAGGCTTTTCATGCCCTTAAGTCCGTGTGCCGGGGTCATCATATATCTTCGCGCCGTGAAGGCTCGGGGGAAGATATTGCGTTACCGCCGCAGAAAAGCTCGTCCGCCCCGCGTGCTAGGCTCGAGTGTTTGATGGGTGTGGAAAATCGATTCTAACTGGATGCATTCTCCTGGGGCGCTCGTGAGGATGTGTGTAAAATGATACTTAACAACGACCATCAACCATCAAAAGCGCTTAACAGTGAGCGTTCTTGTGCCCACCCGGTTTTGCCCATCGGTAGGGGTTGGAAATTGTCAGCGCGGTTGCGAAAGTACTCCCGGTCCAAGGGTCCTGGTGTGTCCCAACGTGGTACACATATTTTCCGCGCCAACTTTATTACTGCACCAGCGGGAAGGCTATTTTTGGTGGTACGTATGAGGATAGAACGCACCTTCTCGCTCTATGGATGATAATATGAGGCAAAAAACTATCCTGGTTTGCTTGGTTTAGTTGTTCTTCGACGGGTGATAGGACCGTACCGCTTTCGCAGTCGATTAGAGCGGTGTTGTTTGCCCCATTTCGCTCCGGTGATATCTTATTTATTTTTGTGATTGGCAGCTGTCCTGACTGGGTGCAGCCAGGTATCGATCGGTGTGGCCAGCACTTTTGCTAATTAGACGGCACGCTGTGCAGGTGGAGAACTGCTCGTGATCGATGTTAATACCTTCCCGTGCCCGGAACGGATCGAGAAACGGGAACCGTAGCGGCTAATGTTTCGTGAAAGAAGTTCCTGTGACCAATCGGCACTTGTTTCCACCCCTTCCGCGCCGATATCGACTTTCGCTTTCGCCCGGTTTTTCTTCCGAAGCCGGCGACGGCGACAGGACGAAACTTTAAGTAACCGGATGCGTTTCCCCGCGGTCCATGCCGACGCGCTTGCCTTGCCGCGCCTGGCAAACTCATTCACCACGCCATAAAACTCACTCCACACCGGCAGTTTGGCGATGCCTTGGCGCCAGGATGTCCCACGACATGGGGCGCGTCATCCGCCAACCCCGGTTCGGTTTTCGGGGTGGCTGCTATATGGCTGCGTACGGTGGAAACGCACGCATACGCGCGCGGCCCGGAGTGGAAAGAAGTGGTGTTTCTTCATTTTTATTTCTGGCCTCGCCATGGAAATGTTTGTGGCTCGGTGGGGTTTTCGGATGTTGGCCAGCAAACTTGATCCGCTGTTCTTTTTTTGTTGTTGACACATTTTCATATACGTGTGTACGTGTGTGTGTGTGTGTATGTGTCCGCAGTAAATGTCTGCTCACGGGGCAAAACCGATACGGTGTCCAACTTGCCTGTCTGTGGTGGCATGTGTAGTTAAACATATAAATTATTCTGTTGAAATTGTAGTCATTAACAGCGACACTACACAGCCTAGCGTTACAAAGGTCCTCCTAATGTTCTGATGAATTAAAGGACGTTAAAAAAATGCATAGCTAGGGGCAGGGATGTCAAACATAAAATCGACGCAATTTAATGTATAACGCGAATTGGTTTAAAATAGCTTAAGTGAAATAGATTTTTTTGTATTTATTATATAAATTCGGTAGTAAACATTTTTTGTGTCAGTGATTATTTTTTGATGACCGCTACTGTTTGTATCATATGGCAACATTTTTTTAGCCCAGTACGAGAATAATTGAAATTTTCTCCGGTCGCAAAACGAGAGTTGAAAAACTTTTTCTATAAAACGATCAATATTGTAATTTTTTTAGCATCAATGTATGCCATGTTAATAATCAAAAAAATTATTCTGATGTAATTATATTTATTTTATTTTATTATACAAATTATTTTATACCATTTTAATAAGCATTTGAAGTTATTAAAAAGGAACAGCTAGCAAATTGTTAACGCATTTCAATGTTGTGAAATAAAAAATCATCTCCAAATTACTTTCAAATTTAATATGTAGAATTCGCTTTTTTATTTGCGTTCATAAATGTGTTTGACACTCCTGGACTAGAATTAATAAAGTTGCAGAACAAAACACGCTAGAACAATAGAATACGGTTATAAGTTTTATATAACGTGTTTCCGTCGTTTGATTATCTTTTTGAATAGTTTCTATTCCAGTTCGTAGCTATTATCGACTCGAGATGTCGCCCATCTCTAGTTTATGATTGGAAAACAAAACGAAGCGTTAGTTCGCTACCAACCCACACCACCAGCGCTTCCAATCCACGTGATAGACCCGTGTGTTTGGTATGATGTTCGATCTCGCTCGATTGCTTTTCCCACGAGGATGCTGGCACACGCGCGCCCGATGGTAGTTGGTGGTAGTGTTGGCTTTTCCGCTGACTTTTCCTCATCACTGGTGTTTTGACGTCACAGCACCGGCATTTTCGTTGGGGCGAAAATGCTAAAAATAGTTTGACCACCGTTGGGACGGTATGGGTCGTATTAGATGTGGTTCCATTTGGCTGCTGGAGCTGAGGAGCAGAGGAGCGCTGTTTCATTTCTCCACTCCTTTATTCCTTCCGTAGGCACAAACATGCTAAATGTTGCCATAGCGCTCACATCGGTAGCGCTTGATGGAAACCAACTACCTAATGTTGCTGGTGGTACTGGTTTAGTTTGAGAACAAACGCTAATGGAAAACGCTGGCGCTTCGGGTGTGGAAAAAATATAGCGCGGATGCACGTCTTCAGTGGCCATTTGCGGAGGGAAAACGGACCGGGGCCGGGTAGATGTCGCGGATGTTCGTTATTTCCTGCTTCGCTTGGCCGAGCGTGGTAGAGTTCGGTGGCCGCTGTAGCATCCTTGCAGAAAGTGGGTCGGAAACAGGATTTACTGCAAAACAACAAGGCTAAAAAGGGGTTAAAGCGGCACGGTTCCTTGGCTCGGTGACTGTTCCAGACAGAACCCGTACTACGGTCGGATTTACTGGATGGGTGAAAAATAGAAGAAAATTTTTTCACAAAAAAAAAACAAGCTGAAGAGTTTTCCTTCTAAAACTTAGGTTCTTAAAGTCCATTCTTGAATTATTTATAGTTTCCTCGTTGGATTTCTCATAAAGCGGAGAAATATTGCATCATTTAACTATTTCACCAATGCCTTTATGTGAAGTAGAAACGCGTGGCCGAATGTTTTATTAAGACGAGAGCGAGCGATGCTGTACTTCAAACGTGCTTCGCTTTCTCTCCCTTTCTCCCCCAGTAGGACGTCTGCAAACAGCGCGACCTTACTTTAAGGTTAGAATTTTTATGCCTTTTTTATGCTGTATCTTGTGATGCTGGACCCGAGACGGAAATACGGTTGGTGTAGAGAGGGTGTTGAGTCACAGGTGCCAAGGGGAGATTTGTGTGTGTGTGTGTGTGTGTGTGTGTGTGTGTGTGTGTGTGTGTGTGTGTGTGTGTGTGTGTGTGTTAGTTATACCCTGTTGACGACCCACAGTTATTCATCACCAGTTGCGATGGTTTTGCGAGTGTAAATATACGTATTTTAAATATTGCATCGAAACACATTTCTGCTTCCAGCCTGATGCTTGTTATCGGCTGCGTTATTCTCTTGCTGTGTGGTGGGATTTACAGCGTTTGAGTATTTTTTGTTGTTTACCATGCTTCTGGAATTGCAGCAACAAAGTCCGTCCGTGCAACAAACACCGAACTCGGAGTGCCCTATTCGTGGAGGGTGAACTCCGCGAGGGTTCAGAGGGTTCACCACGGCGAGATGTAAATGTATTTTTCAAAGGAAGTGCCCGATGCGAGGGGATGATGTGGTGCGCTATTTGGAATTAATTTAAGGTCTTGTCTGAAAATGATGCCATTTTCCGGCTCAAAAAAGGGTGCCCGTCGTTTGTTCGTATGGAAATACGGAAGAGTGGATTTTGTTGAAAACGGTCAGGACTTTTGGTACGCCGGTGCAGGATGGTTTTAAGTGAAAATGTAACTACGTTAGTTGCGCTCGATCTCGAAGTTATTCCAGCCCTAAACGGGCTTTGATGAATGGGCCGTAAATTAATGAAATGAAGTAAGCGGTTTGATGGTTCGCTTGTTTAATCCCACTTCGACTGGTGAAACGGCGATTTTTTAAAATAAAGTATCGAAATGCATGAATGATGTACGCAAATACTAGGATACATTAAATAGAATTTTTAGGTTGGAAAAGATTTTCAAATAAAAAAAAGAACATACGAAAATAATTAATGGGCTGCGCATTGCATACTTTTGGGCTGATAAAGCTCACAACATTTTCTTCTTTAACGCATTATGAAAGATTGTTAGTCACGGCAGTCACGGCAGTTAAACAACAACAAATATCTAAACGAATAATGAGTAAACGAATATTATCACGGTGACGGTGGCGAAATAGGTCATTATGGTAAAAACGTGTAGTTACAAGCGTAGAAATATCATCCAGTTCCTTATTGCCAGGGCCTCTTTGGCTACGTCCCTATCGAACCCACGAGTATTTCCGTTTGTCTACAGGGTCGAATAGTTTAATGACCATACCAAAAAGCTGGTGACTATCTGCAACAGCGTACGTCATAATCTTTCATCACGAGCGATTAGTGCAGACGGCCGAGCCCAGAGCGATTTCAAATCCGGGGGTGGATACGATTGGAAACGGTTCATTGTTGTTTTCCCTTCGGCCGCCGCATCCATGACACATCACAGAGCGAGAAAAAACAGTGCTGCAATGGTTAGATTGCTCTTCGTCATGGCAACGTCATCGAACGCTGGGTGAAAAGTAAAATTATCAACACATAGCGGCTTCGTACAACCGAGGCTTGCCGCCATTTAGGCGCAATTCGGGAAGGTTCGTTGCAGAGCTGTTGCTCTGGCGAGGGTGGATGGACCACACGATTTCAAAACCAGGAAGCAAGACGTTACGAGCGCTGGAGGGTTTTCACTTTTGGTTTATCATCCCGAAAATGACCGTAGGGGTGGTGGCAACCGTAGGCAAACCGTGCGGGAAATTGGATGCATATGCAATGGTTTGAAAGCCGAGCGTTCCCCGTGTGTTGCGCGTTTGTACGTATCCATGGCGCGGTTTATCGGCACGCTTTACAAAGAGCAGAACGAACCCTCCCATGCCTGCGGTCGTTTTTTTCCCCCTTCGCTTTTCTTCACCCGGCTCGAGTCTCATTATGCTTGCGTGAACGGATGAAGCCTATCCTGTGCAAACGCGTGTGCTACAAGGATTGTAGAAGCTACACCGGCATAGAATTTCGTATGCGAGTTGTAGAACGGGGTCGGTAGAATGGAAAAAACAAGGCCTTCTTTCTGTTAGGCGCTAGAAGAGTCCGTGTTCGTTGCCTGGTGTTCTTCGGTGTTGGAGCATTGTTGTCCCCGTGAGGTGAGATGACGTTGCGAGATGAATAAACGATGACTCTTTTGCCCGCTTTAGGATGCATCCGAACGATTGTGTCTACCCGCCGTCTCTGTGTTGTTCTTTTTCCCGTAATGTATACCAAACACAAGACATTACAGACAGCTGGCGAAGCATAAATGACACATTAGTCAATTCGCGTCCGTCTTTTGCATTGCGATTGTTTCCCCAACCGACGGCAACACCGGCTTGTTATGGTCGTGGAACAAGCGAAAAATTGCTATTTTTTTAATCTTTATATGTGATAAATGGGTGCAAATGTAAACCTATTTCACTTTGAAGTGAACCTACCCGGCCCAGTAATACTGAATGTTTAAGCTTCCCACGGCCTATGGTGATATCTGCAACGACGAGTGCATAATTATTTGAATGTATGCTTCAGTGCGTAATTGAAACTCCTACCAGTCGTTGTGATTGTTTGTTTTTTTTTTTGCAAGCAGAGCAAAATTGGGAATAATATCCTCGTTCCTCGTCTCCGAGAGTGTGTGACAAGTGGACGGTAAGAGTACTCGCGCGTCGTGCTACCGCCCAATCGTCTGGCTTCGTTCGAGTAGCCACTTGTGTCACTCGAGAAATCTTCTTCTCTAAACAATCGCTCGTCACCGCGCACATGCGTTGCACCGAAAAGAAACACCGAAAATCAAACTCCACCGTCGGCGGCGAACGAAAGGGAAATGAGCAAATTTAATCATCTATTTCGATGCAAATTTGTCAACATTAGTTTTGAAAGAGCCTCGCCGGGCATTAAGAAAACACGCGCCGAAATCGTTTCACTTTCGCTCGGCTAGTGAACAAATTGTGTAGACAAATGGGAAAGGATAACTTCGAGTGGGTAAACAAAAAACGACGCGGTTTACAAATAAATAGCGGCTTTTATTGAGATGTCTTAGGCTAGGGTAACGTACGTATCACTTGGTACTGCTGGAAGAGTAGGCGGCGGTTGGAGCTTCTGGTGTGGAGTTCGTATCATCGCCCTGTCGCCACTGCTCCTTGATGATGTCGGCCGCCCGCTCACCGATCATGTAGTCGATGGCGGCGGATTGCGCCGAGATGGTCGTGGGCACCACGCTCACGTCCGCCACCCGCAGCCCCTGCACGCCGTGAACGCGAAGATCGGGTGCAACCACCGCCAGCGGATCCCCGGCCGGTCCCATCCGGCAGCTGCCCATCTGCTGGTAGGCCGTGCTGGACAGCGTCCGGATAGCGCAGCGCCAGTAGTCATCCTCCCGCTGGTCCCACTGCTCGCAGTTCGGCAGCGGAATGCCCAGCACGCGTGCATCGTACCGTCGCATGGCCGGCGATTTCGAGATGCGCACCGCTTCCTTGATGCCCTCCAGCATGGTTTCGACGTCGCGGTCGGCGGCGAAATAGCCGGGATAGATTTTGGCCGCACTGTACGGGTTGACGCTGCGCAGCTTCATGTGGCCGCGCGAGTCCGGATGCAGCAGCACCACGCTGGCCGTCCACTGGTCGTTGCGTAGGTTCTCCAGCGGCCGGTACACCTTGTCGTAGATGGCCGTCTTGATGCGTTTGCCTTTGCGCAGCCCGAGCCCGCCGTCCGAGACGAGCGAACCGGTCGAGAAGACGATGGCGATGTTCGGGACACCCGGTTCGGTGGTGGCGCTCGGTGTCCGCAGGAAGCTGATCGCCTCCACACCGCCCGGCACCGTCAGCGGACCTTCGCCGCGGAAGTAATCGCCAAGGGAGCGCAGCTGGAAGCGACTGTCCGTGAGCAGCGCCTGGCCCGTTTCGTTGAGCACGAAGGTAAGCCCGTTGAAGACCGGACTGTCGACGAACGACTGCCCGACGGGAAGGTTGCTTACGAGCGGGAGATTGAAGTTGGCCAGATGCTCCCGGGGCCCGACGCCGGATAGGAGCAGCAGCTGGGCGGAGTTGATGTTGCCCGCCGTCACGATCACTTCCTTGCGGGCTCGCGCCTCGTAGTTGCGGAACCGGTTCGTGTAGCTCACACCGTACGCGGTCTGCGTGTCGGGATGGATCAGCAGCTTCAGCACCTGGCTGTACGGTTGCACGTGCAGATTGGAACGCTGGTGGAGCACCGGCTCGACGAACGCCCGGTACGCGGTCTGGCGCATGCCGCGCATACCCGTCGTCTGGACGTACGAAACACCGAGCTGCGATTTGCCGTTGTAGTCGATCTTGCGGTGGCCAACCTCACGCGCGCCGTTCACGAAGGTGCGTGCGAGATTCGTCCGGAAGGGTGGAAACTCAACGTGCAGCTCACCGTCCCGGCCGTGGTACGTTGAGTTTTCCAGCCCTCGCAGAGCGGCGCGCTCCGATTTGAGGAAGTACGGCAGGACTTCGGCGTGTGACCAGCCGGGATTGCCTTGTGCGGCCCAGCGATCGTAGTCGGAGGGATTGCCGCGCCCGTACAGCATGTAGTCGATCAGGGTCGATCCGCCAAGGCCCTTGCCGTGCGGAAGGCTACACCGCTGGTCGATCATACCTGCCGGAGATGTGCGTAGTCAATTAGAGACCATCTCGCGAAGTTGTTTCACACCAAAACACCTACCGTAACACGACGTGTTTTGCGCCTCCGCAATATCCGCCCAGTTGTAGTGCGAGTTCTGCAGGAAGGTGGTCAGCAGCGGAATGTTCTGCAGATCGTTTTCACCCGGTCCTGCCTCCAGCAGCAACACCGTCCATTGTGGATTCTCCGACAGTCGGTTGGCGAGCACACAGCCGGCCGCACCGGCACCAACGATTACGAAGTCGTACTCTGCCACTTGCTGCCTGTAGCTGGCACCTTCTGGGACGGATAGGGAATAGAGGAAGCAGTGGAGAACAAGCTAAGGTTATTAGCTCCACACCGTGTATTCGATTTGGCATCTTCGATTGTTTCCAAACGGTCTCGGATACGAAACTATCAGACCGGGCAAAACATACACACACACACGGGAGCGCACAGGTCACTGGAGGAAAAGAGAAACCGAACACGCTCTTATCGTCTCGTGGAGAAATTTCACATCTTTTCCAGCATTATTCCGCGACGTTCACTTCCTGTTTAGCGGCTTGGTTGGCACCAACGACACCGCATTCTGGTGGGGAGTTGTGTCATAAGACGCCAAAATGGACATCCGATTTGAAAGTGCCTAGCCCGTGGCGTTGCGTTCGGAAGAAAGCGGGAAGGAAATGCACATTGCTTGTGTTGGAACCGTGTGGGTTTAACGGCGGGGTTGGAAGCGGAGAAAGGTCGCGAATTATGGAGGAGGCCCCCTTACCGTCTGGGTAGTGTTCGTTGATGTAGCGTCCCGCATGGGCGAGTGTTTTGAGGAGCAGGAAAAATCCGTTCACCGTCAGACCACCGAAGGCAGCGACCAGGAGCACCGCAATCCACAGATGTCGCATGATGTTTAGCTCTCCCACCAACCAATCCTTGCACTGCACAGGCTTCCAACTACACGGTCACCCGATGCGAAAGATTCACAACCACAGGCGTGTCCACTTCGCTTGGCGTCCCAAGCCCAACTGACGATCGTCCGGTTCGGCTGCGCGGGACGTACCATGAACTTGACTGTAAGTTTGCTGCCCCATCGTGCGGACCCTGACATTGTAGATCCGTGTGTAGATCGCGTCGATCGCGTGCACGCGTCTTTGGGGAGGGGATTGGATCGGGGTCTTTGTGCGCGCGGAGTTGAATGATGAGTTGTCGCATCGGTTGTCGCATGTGTTGCCGTTGGCCTTTGGCACGACGGCCCATCACCGATCTTGATCGATCGCTTCCACGCGTGCCTAGCCGATGACAGTGTCGGGCAACATGGAGAGAACTGAAAAACGGGTTCAAAATTTCGCTCGCAAAGTGGAGGCGTGTCATGTCATCGTGGTCTAGGAGTTGGGAAGTTTTTGTTACGAAATGTGCTCCTCCAGAAATAGTCCATGTCGTTACGATGCGGTAGGTGTGTCAGTTGTTTGTTCTTGGCCTGTATTTATATCACGCAAAGTCCCTTGGCGAAAAGGAAACAAATTTGCGGAACAGATTCAGACAGTCTTTCCCAGCTAGTAGTTCTTCTTTGCCATGTTTTGCTCAAAACGTGCAAAAAAAAGTTAAACCTAAAACGCCATTAAAATCATATTAAATAAACCAACTCCCAGTAAGCGCAGTTACCGTCTTAGACACTGGCTAACGGCGCTGGTGTCCTAAAAATAGGTTTCAGCGGGACTACGCCAATGTCCGTACCTTCCCATGCTCCCTTCCCTCGGCGGTTGTGTTGTTTAATCGGGCCGAAAGAACAATTAGCGGCCACCGAACGAACTACGCACCGCGCGCTACTAGGTCAGTCCAGCCCTAAGTCAGATGCGAACCGCAAATTTTGTCTCCTTATACTACGCTGCTGCTGTTGTCCACGCCGAAACTGTGTCAACGCGTAAACTTTCTCCAGTTCTGCTTTCTGACTTCGCCCAGAAGTCATTAAGTTACACTCGGTTGTATGAAAAAACCCCGCAAGTACCGTATTTGTTTCGCGCCGCTACTAATTAACCTCCGTACTAAGCTGACAGTATGAACCTTTGTTTTTTTTGTAGTACGTGAATCTTCAAGCGCGCGGGATGCGTTCATGTTTTGGTATTTTCGTTTTATCACTTGTTTTGTTGTTGGTCCTCTTCGTCACCTTTCGTCCGGTGAGTCGCGGGTGTTGGCGCCAGAAATCCGACTTCGCAAACGGACTTCATATTAATCTCACGTAGCGGTTGCGAGCGGTTGATGTAGCTTTTGCCGCTGCCGGTTGCACTTTCTCCTCACCGTCGCCTGCTCTTCCCACACGGATGACCTGTTGGATCTCCAGCTCCCCACGAGTTGGTATAATCGTACGTTTGCCCCTGTTCGTTGCATCAACAACGGAATTCCTTTGTCCTTCTCCCACCGTACCCGAGTGCTCGCAAGGAAGAAAGAAAGTGCGGCAGTGGCGGGAAGCTTTAGCATAAGAGTAGCAACAGCGCTACAGGTTGCTCGGTCGTAGCCTGCCTCGTGTCCAAGGCAATGACCGCTGTGGTTCTATATCGGGCGGGCATTCGCGGGCAAAAGGTTCGTTGTCCGTAAGGACGTTCTTTCTCCCCGGCACGTGGTCATGGAGCGGGGCTGAAGCGGGACAAACCGAGGGGAAAAGAAAAACCGATTGCAATTACATAATTTATGACGCACGCAAACACACACACCCGAGTTTGGACTCCTGGTGGTCTGTAGGATAAAAGCGTATTGCATCGCACGCGTGTCTATGTCCGAGGTGTGGCAACGGGTGCACATTGTACTTGTGCAACAGAACCTTTCAACCCAGGGTCTAGACGTGAAACCGGTTCAGGGGAAAAAAAAACATCTTCACTAACCTCCCGTGCGACTCCGCTGCAGTGTCAAGAATTATGATGCATTTCGATTTCGTAGGGTGTTTATATTTATTTGTGGTAGGAAGCACCATGTTGGAGGAGCGTGCGCGAATGCGAAGACGTGCTGAAGAATTGATTCCATTTCGAGTGTGTGTGTGTGTATGTGTGGGTGGACGTGGAGCATAAACCGACGACCTTCGGCGATTATAAATACACCGTTAGACGTGCAGTCTTCTACTAGTTTCGTCGAGCTTCGCAAACTTTCCAAACCTCAAACCCCCGATAGACAATATATATCCCCTAGCGGGGCGTACTGTGGGGCGGAAGTGCCTCCCATCGGTATCCTGAAAGAGTTCTCTTGTTTCACCATTTTGGCAAGCCGGTCGGTAAACAACACACCCGCTTCAATGTTCTCGTTTGCAGCGATGCTTTTTGACTGGTTGATTTAGTCTTCGGCATACGTGGAGCGTTTGTCTCACTTCGACGGTTGTTTGGGGATGGTCTGAAGCGTGGCGTTGTCACGTTGTTTGTATTATAAATGGCTTAATTGGGTGGAACTATGCGGTCTGGTTGAATGGTAGTGGTGTATGCTGTCCTATCCGTGGCGTCGTCCATGGGACCACTATTCTCGTCTAGTCGTAGAATGTAAAAAAGATGCATGTTTTTCTTCATATTTTTGCACTTGTCAACCTTGATAAATTCCAATTTTTATTTTCGTTAACGTTAACGCAATTCTACTACATTGGCACATATTTTTGTCCCCAGAACAGGTGTGTCCAAGAATTGTTTTTCTTTCGCGGCATTTGCGCTGAGCAGCTCTTTCGCTTTTGTTAAGGAAGACGAATCGTGAAGACGCCTTAGACGTGCCACGACCTTGAGGCGCTCGCGAGTTCGTCTAATGGGTTGTGCTGGAAATGTAGAACTCTTTCTGGACGTTTATGGCGGTACGGAAGCTTGCGGTCGTTAAAAAAAGGCCTGTATGGTTTTCCTTTCAAAGATCATTGTTAGTAAGGTGAATCTCGTTATACTGCGATTGTACAACATTAGGCAATGTTTCTTTTTTAATGAATGTAAGACCTTCATTAAACAATGAGGAAATGATTGAAATGAATGTTCAAGTTTTACTACCACTCGTAACAACGTTTTATTTTTTTGCTTTTCGGATAGTATTAGCGACCAATCGTCTGTAGACGATTATTTTCGGAAAGCCCTGTTTGGAATATTTGAAAACAATTATCATAGTATCTAATAAAAAAATAAAAAATATAAATATATCACATGCTCTAACACCCTTTCTTTTGTTTTCTTTTCAGGTATTTTCCATCACGTTTAAATAACAACTGGATTCAACACAATTGCCCACATCCTACATACTGATGTCTGAAGGTTAAACCTCATACCGGGAACTCGCGTGGACGAAGATACATGACAAAAGTTCTTGACATGTATGTCCAAGACAGAATGTGTCGGTTGCGGACAGTCAATGATCGCCTTGGTCCGGTAACCTAGTTTCAGCATTATTTATCAATTTACCTTTCTCATGAAATGCTGGTCGAAGAAGCCATATTCACAATTGCACAAATTTGATTTACTTTTGTTTTATATTACACGCAATTTATCTCTTTCTGCTGCGCGGCTCACTAATATCTATCGCTTCGAATTTCGAAGGCATTATAAGCGCTAGCACCATGCCGTGCGTCTACAATCGTTATACCAGCTTCATGACCGGTAGCCGTTGGCGTAGCGCGTGATGCATACATTTAGGCGCGAATCACAATTTCGCTAGCGTCGTCGTTCTAGCTCATTGCCCCAGTCCCAATAGCTTTTGATCATATCGGACGCTTTCTCGGCGATCATGTACACCGTGGCCTGCGTGTGACCGTTGGCAACCGGAAGCATGGTGCTTGCGTCGGCGACACGCAGCCTATCAACTCCGTGCACCCGCAACTCAGCCGAAACCACCGATCGGCCATTGGATCTGCTGCCCATGGGGCAGGTACCGTACGGTTGGTCGGCCACATGCCCCACGTGCCGTACCACGCAGCGCCAATACTCGTCCGTACCGTACCGGAGCCGATCGCACGGTGGAGCCTGTAGCTTACGCGCCTTGAGCTCGAGTTTTGAAAATTCATCACTTTGCACAATCTTCACGCATGTCGCGATGCCACGCACAACTTGTTCCATATCGCTCGGATCGGTGAAGAAGTTGGTGTAGATGAGGGGCGGATGCAGGGCGTTCGTTGTGTTGAGCCGCAAGAAGCCTCTCGACGCCGGCCGCAGGTGGATCAGTCCCAGGGAGAAGTATTCGCGCGAATCGCGTGGTTCGTACTGGAAGAGAATTTCATGGCTCGCCCCGAAGTGGCGATGCGTTTGTGGTAGTGCCGCGTTCAGAAACGCCATTGCTTCCAGTTTGGTGGGCGTGGGCGAATCCGCAATCGTTCTGTTCGTGGCCAGGTGCAGAGGGAACGCTACGTGCCGTAGATTCATCTCGACCCCGACCGGGAGGTCTGCGTGTACGGAAATGCCCAATGGTTCGAGTGAGTCTTTCGGACCGATACCGGACAGCAGCAGCAGGTGTGGCGTAAAAATGGGACCCGCGCAGAGAATCACTTCCTTGTTGGAGCGTACCCTTCGTTCGATGCCGTTGGTGAGCACGGTTACGCCCGTGGCTTGTTTGGTTCGGGGATCTATTAGAACCCTGGTGACCCGTGCCGCCGTCATGATGTGCAGATTGGTGAAGACGGTCCGAAACGGGCGAATGTACGCGTCGGCTGCTGTGATGCGCTTGCCGCGACGTCTTGTTAGCTGCACGTACCCGACGGTTTGATTAGTCTCCGCGTTGTAGTCAACCGTCCGCAGTCCGAGACGGTTGCAGGCGGCTACGAACGTATCAACGATAGGCGACTTTTTCGGCAGTTCCAGTATCGACACGGGTCCACCTTTACCGCGCTGTTCCCGTGTGGAAGATTTGATGCGCACATCTTCGAGCTTTAAAAAATAGGGCAGCACATTCCGGTAGGACCAATCGACGTTACCCTGCTCGGCCCAGCCATCGTAGTCCGACGGAGTGCCTCTGACGTACAGCATGTTGTTGATCAGCGTGTTACCTCCCAGTCCTTTACCGGCGGGTATTTCACATCGTTTGTCAGGAGCACCTGTACCGAAACAGCATCATCTTAACCTTCATGTCGTAGCAACTCACAGTTTACCACCTACCGAGACACGTTCCCGCCTGCGGTTCGGCCCGAAGTCTCCAGGAAGGATCCGCATCGCCCGCTTCTTCACCGGCTTCTATCAGCAGAATGTTCCACCGCCGTATTTCGGCCAACCGGCTGGCAATCACGGAACCCGCCGTACCGCCACCGACAACGATAAAATCGTAAACCGTCCTGTAGCGATCCTCGGCTGTGGATTTAAACGCGAGCGAGAGTTCGTTGACACGTTAATTGGACGCATGACACCACTTTGCGAACTCGCGAGCCGCGATACGCAAGCTACCTGAGAGACGAGGCGATGCCACCGGCGATGGCGGTGGCGGCGCACCGTGCAGCCATTGCTGCTTTTTCACGTACAGTGGCCACCAAATGAAGGACTGTACGATGCCTGAAATGGCAACAACTAGCAACAACAATCGAGCACCTCTCCAGTGCATACTGGGGTCGTTTGACGGAAGCACAAAACGCACGGAAACGTGCGGACTGGTCGGCAGACGATGGTAAACTGCTCTTCGCGTACCGATTAAAGTGGTGTAGTGTAGTCATACTTGGTCAATTTTGGGTTCTTTTGGCCATTTTCTGGCATTAAAACGATCGCAACAAACAACCCTAGAGAAGGATTTGTTTTTAGATCTTTTTTTTCTTCTCGGAGTATATTTGCCTTTCAACTTAGAATCTCGCGTTTGCTTGATGTTTCCTGTGAAGCATCCATCAGTGACATAAATGCTTAACGTCTATTGTTAAAAATGTTATCCAACATCAATATTTAGCGACTTTCAAGTTATGCAAACAGGTATTTGCGATACTTTTCCACCACAAGATCCTACCGTATAAATCAGTTTTATATGATAATTCAAGCAAACGTTTGCCGGAAACCTGTTTGTTTTGCTCGCCAACTCTATCGCCATTCTGGAATGGAGGAGGTCCGATCCTACTTGCGGTCGTTCAAAGTCGTTCTACGGGATGGATTCGCCTGCTCCCGCAACGATCATGGTGTGATAATTAAGTGAAGATCGCCGGGTGCGTGGACTATGCGCCCAACAGATCTTTGTTGTTGGCCATTTCGCATTGGCTGACTTCGCTTGGTGTGGTACCTCCTTTGATTGCGGCCAGATTTTGAGACTCCCCGGATTTTGGGTATGACTCCATTCTTGACGAATGATGATAGTGGTTGAGATCATTCAAAAACAAATGCTCAATCTCGTCGAGGGTGGACTAGATCGTAATCGTGTTTGGATAGAGCAAATGAATTCGATCGATCGCATTCAGGCGAATCGGCAAGACTCTCGGAAGAAGTCGCTGGCTTGGAAGGAAATAATCGTTACAATTTTATATCTGTAGCAATATCAATCACCTTCGTTTTTGGGAACCCTTGAACACAGGTGTGGCAAAAAAGCTAGATGACACCGGGGCAGATTGCTATCTCGTATCAGAGTGCCTGCCGCACAGTTTCCCAACCGTGGACGTAGTAAAATGTAAGCTCCTGCTCGTGCTGTGCGTGCGTGCGGAGGCGTTATGGGGTAGGTCATGTTAGGTTCGGTTTCAAGTTCGGCCTGACGGAACCACGGCATATTGGTTCGTTCGAGAGCCCGCTCCGGTGCAGTGATTTTTATGGTTACCTAAAAGCATTCGAACGGATGGAACGGGGGTCCTTCTCGTGTGCTTGCCTTGTCTCCGGCGCCGGTTCGACCAATTAGTTGTGGTTGCGGTTGCGAATATCACAGCAGATCGTGCATGCAATGCATTCGATTGTGCCGCCGATAACGCTCGTGGTGAAGGGCGCATTTTGACTGTGAATGGAAGAAATGGCAGCTCGGTTTTTGGACATTTCATTGGTGTGGATATCTTCATCGGTGCGCCGAAAGATTCGAACCGATGATAGGGTGCCTATCATCGTTTGCACCGGGCAACGGTAAAGAAACATAAAACTAACTCCCGCTTTATCTGGCGTCTAATGGTCGGCTGTTACGCGCGCCCGCGATAGCTGTCAAACCGTGGTGGACTGTTTTGGCACAAATATCTTATTTACTAATCGTAAACATAAACTTGAGCGACGACGGTATACCTTTTAACGAGCTCTGGCACCTCATTCCTGTGCGGTTTTTTTTATGTGTGTGTGTTTGTGCGTTTAGGGTAGTTTGCAAATCACAACAAACTTCGAACTGATAGTAGCATTCAAACGGCAGAGCATGAAGGTGAATACGTCAACGATAGTCGATCCAACCAACAAAACTCGTGTTAGATTAAAGTAAAAAAAAACAAGATCCATCCTATTGACCCACAAATTATTGGAGCCATTAAACCGGCTAGCCGATGGCTTTGCCTCCTAATCCTTGCACAGCGGTCACCACAACCACCACCACTGGAAGTTCGGTCTCTAGTCCCAGGCCAAGCACGCACGCAGGACGCGAAAGCGAACGGATTGTCTGTGAGTCAGCTGTTGAGCTGGGTCGTTTTCTACGGCGTGTGGTGCTGGTGTTGCGTCAAGGTTCTTCAGTTGGAGAAGAGCTTCGATATGGTATCGTGGAACTGGAGTAGATATGGCCAAAGACAAACGTAAACGGTAGACGGGGGTTTCCTGCGGAAAAGCTGAACATCCATGTGAATTGCAAATGAATGTTAAATTCTTCCTAGTCGACGAAGGTATGTTCCGTTTCGAGCAAGAGAAAGAGACGGTGGAAAATACACTCCATATCTTGTTTTGCTGTGAACGGAGAAGCTTTTATTTGGATTTAATCGCATACATTAATAATACCATTCGACACCGCGTCGATCGTAAAACGCGTCGGAAGTTCGGAAGTAAACTTCCCCCACCAAAACGACGGGGCGTTCATTTTTGGTTCATTTTTAGGCTAAAATACATGTCAACGTTCATTTTGACGTGTAAAAACCACAACCGCGCAGGAAGATCCGGTTTTGTTTTTAGTGGTGCAGGGTTTCTATTTATTAGTTAATGTCTAGGAGGTGGGCAGCGCTGGCTTGATCCGATAAACTCGCGCACGAATCCGAGGAATTTTTATCACCCTCCGAATGCATCGACCGGTTGAGGTTGAGGGTCGGGTCGGGCGATTGTTTCGGTGTGTTTGTGTGTGTGTGTGTGTTTTTATCATCATCCCCACTGTGTACCTCGTGTGTTGTGTGGTGCACAATCTGCACAAGAAAGGGTAGGCCAAATCGGAAGCCACTCATGCGGAAAGAAGTGTCCGAGCTACCTCGGTGCTGATCCAGTTTTTCGGAGGGCTGTTCGAAGCGGAGCAATGTGTGGCCCCCTAAATTTGTCGGATCTCTTCCAACGATCCACGGCTAGCGAAGGCAGTTGGGAGCACGTTCGAAATTCGGCAGCTTAGTCTCGCATCGGACACCGACCGGAGTTGGTCAGTTGCTCGTTTTTTTTTCACGGTGGGACAGTGCGAATCGATCAGTGCGATGAGCGCATCGGTAGATATAATATGGCGTAATCTGCGCCTTGTGATGGTTGTGTGCTTGTGGCTTTCGGTAGCAGATGCCCAAGGCCAGTGTTCGGATTCCGGTGGTTACGGCGACGAGGGGACGGGAAATATACGATCCTTGCAGGAGAACAGTGTGAAAGAGGCGGTGATGTTGAAGAAGTACGACTTCGTGATCGTTGGTGCGAGCCCCTCGGGATGCCTGCTGGCGAATCGGTTGAGTGAGGTGCGGGACTGGAACGTGCTGCTGATCGAGGCGGGCGAGCAGGAAAATCTGTTCGTACAGGTGCCCATCTTTTCGGCGTACCTGCAATCGACCAGCTACAACTGGGGATATCTGGCCGAACCGCAGAACTATTCGTGTTGGGGTAAGGTATTGCGAGTTGGACTTGGCTTTTGGAGTGCTGATTTGGATTGGTTTTCCCACAGGGATGAAGGATCAACGGTGCAGTTATCCGCGGGGTAAGGGGTTGGGCGGTTCGACACTCATCAACTACATGATGTACGTGCGGGGCAACAAGTACGACTACGACCAGTGGGCAGCGGCTGGTAACGATGGATGGTCGTTTGATGAGGTGCTACCGTACTTCCTCAAGTCCGAGAAGTCGTATCTTCGGGAGCAGAGCAAGTACCACGGTACGGGCGGTAACCTAGACGTGCGTTTTCTTCCCTATCGCACGCGGTTGGCGAAGTTGTTCGTGAATGCTTGGCGCGAGTTGGGATTGGAGAATCTGGACTATAATGGTGAATCGCAGATCGGTGTATCGTACGTGCAGTCGAACGTTCGCAACGGTCGCCGGCTGACGGCGTACACCGCGTTCTTGGAACCGATCCAGGATCGTCCCAATCTGCACATCCTGACGAACGCACGCGCCACACGGGTACTGATCGATCCAGCGAGCCAACAGGCGTACGGTGTGGAGTTCTTAAAGGATCGCAACCGGTTTGTGGTGTACGCGGAGAAGGAGATTCTGCTGACGGCGGGTGCACTGCAAACGCCGCAGCTGCTCATGCTCTCCGGCGTTGGACCGAAGGAGCACCTGGGCGAGATCGGCATCCCGCTGGTAAAGGACCTCCCCGTCGGGCAGACGCTGTACGATCATGTCTACTTTACGGGGCTGGCGTTCGTGACCAACACGACGAACCTGTCGCTGCACGGCGACAACGTCATCACGCTCGACGCCTTCCTTTCGTTTCTGCAAGGTCAGGGACCGATGACGGTGACGGGGGGCGTCGAGGCGGTAGCCTTCATACGGAACGCGACGAGCCGGGCCGGTGCGCCCGATACCACCCCGGTCACCCTGCCCAACATCGAGTATATCCTCACCGGGGGTTCGCAGGCGGCCGACCACGGCAGCGGCATACGGAGCGGCTTTCGGCTGACGGACAGCATTTACAACATCTACAAACCGCTGGAAGCGAACGAGCGGGACGCGCTGACGGTCAACATCGTGCTGCTGCACCCGAAGTCGAAGGGCTACCTGCGGCTGAAAAGCTGCAACCCGCTGCACTGGCCGCGGTTCTACTCGAACATGCTGCGGGAGCCGGAGGACGTGGAGACGATCCTGCAGGGCATCCGGTCGGCGATGCCGCTGGTAAATACGCGGGCCGCCCGGCGCTTCCACACCAAGCTGTACGACGTGCCGTTGCCGAACTGTGCGAGCCACCGGTTCGGCAGCGACGACTACTGGCGGTGTGCGATCCGCACGCAGACGACCTCGATCCACCATCAGATTTCCACGTGCAAAATGGGCCCGCCGAGCGATCCGGGCGCGGTCGTGTCCACCGAGCTGAAGGTCTACGGTGTCGGGAGGTTACGGGTGGCCGACGTCGGCATCATTCCGTACCCGACGAGCGGACATCCGACCGCGACCGCGTACATGATCGGCGAGAAGTTGTCCGATTTGATAAAGCGCGAATGGTTGTCACAGAACGGGCCTACCGCAAGCGGTGCGTAGGTGGGTAGGTAGGTGCGGTAGTCCAAACCGAAACTTCGGATGTCCGCAGCAGGGTGGCGAGGAGCAAGGAGCTTTCCGTATCGCCATGGTCAAGGTCAACCGAATATATTGGGTCGAAGATTTTAAAATTCCACCGTTTTCTACGCTCGATCCACCGTTACTGCCTCATACGTCTCATCGGAATTCGTTAGTGCGGGTAATGGGGAGGGGTGCAGTGAGGTAGGAATAGGAAGATGCGTTGACCTCAAATAAAGACGGTCCAACAAACGAGTAACCGAATCTGAAACAGGATCGTGCGTAGCAGAATGATAATCGGGGGGCTCTAGTGATTTTGATTATGTAATCGAAACGTGTCATGTGAAACAACTGATCGCTTCTCAGCGACACGTTAGAATTAGTTTAGTCTGAACTCTTCTATGGCTCATTAGTGCAGCTTGTGCCACATCGGGATAAGATTTGCATAAAAAGCATTTTATAGAATAAAGTTTATGATAAATTATGCGAATGGTAAAACCATACACGGATGTCGACTTGCATCAATTAATAGTTGTTATGACGTCTGTAATTAGAGGTGCTTGATGAGTAGTATGAATATGAGAGTCCAAAATGAAGGGCGTGTGTTAAACAGTTTCTATTAGCATCCATCACCAGGTGGTATTGGAATAAATTAACTAACTTGTTGTATTCGAAAGCCAGTAAAGTTTTTATAATGTAAGGTTGTTTCAAAGTTTGGATTTGAATCAATCAATTAGTAACGAAATAGTGTTTATAATATTCCAAAATTACAAAATTTTTTTTTGAAAAAATTTTTGAACGTTTTTGTTTAAAAATTCACCATCCTGATTTTTCATGTATAAATAATCTTCACCGCCGGCTCAGAGCACTAACTACGAGCAAAGTTCGCCTGAAAGTATGCAATTCATATGTGTATTGTTCGTCGTTTGTTTTTTTTTTGTAGTGCGCGGTTTCAGTGTCAATAATTAATGCCATGTTCGATTAATCATCGTCAATGAGACATTTTGCTCGAGATTGTAGAAAAAAAGAGCTTTTCTTCAGAATTATTGACTCATTCTGTTTTTGTGCTACTGTATTGGCTCACAGCCACTAGACATCTTTCTATTCTGGTTAGAAGGCGTGTAAATAAAGCTAATCGATCGATTAAAGGTGGCAACGTGATGATGCCAAGTACGTCACCAACGGCAAACGCTTGGCTGGATAAATTGAAATTCCGATCACCGAAGGGACGGTACTTTTCCAGTGTTTTCATGGCGTGCGTGGCGGTTCTCTTACGTCACGCGGGAACGGGAAGATGAACGGATGAATTTCAATGCCGAATGAAAGAAGATTTATGCAAAGGCAATTGGCATGCAGTTGGTTTGCTTATAAACTTAAGGTATTTTGCATTGCTGACTCAGTTCGTATTATTCGGGTGATTTACCCCAGCGAACGACTATCTCAAACAACATACCATCCACATAATCCTCATCTTACAAAATAAAAAAAAAACACTAATATGTACTTCAGAGTTTTTTGCTACCGGAAAGATTGTTTTCAAAACCAGTCCCGTTTTACCTGTTTTGTTCGGCGGGATCCTTTCCCTTTTTTCGTGTACATTGCGCTTCCATGTAACGTTTACATGTTTCCATGTGCATTCAAACTTCCGGATGCCCCGAACGCATGATGCATGTTTTTGGAGTAAACGCCAACGTCGGGTTACGAAAACAGGTTGTTTTTATTCGTTCTTATGAGCTTCTTGCTCTGCCCTGCTTTGGTTTCTTTCAGCACACTTGATGATCTTACACGTGTGCGGGCACGTGCCCCTGACAGTGTAGCCCTTCCCTTCCGCCGCAACGTTACCTTGGCGCTTGGTGGTCATTACCTAAAAGGAATACACATTTCAAGGTGATAAGATTGCAGTTCAAAGACTTCGGGCGAATCCAACACAAAAATGTGGGATCGTGCGTAACTTAAAACAACTTGGTTACATAATAATTTCATAATAAATGATTTTTTTTTATTTATTTGCAAAGCTAGGATTGAAACATTTTCTTACATACATTTGCAGTTCAATTGTTTGCTTTCAAAGCAAATCATATTTTCTATAAAAAAGTGCCTAGTAAGACGTTGCCTACGGAGATATAAAAACGATTACCCAGATCCGCCTCATGCTGCTCATCTCTTGCGTCTGTTCTGGCTTGTAATTGCCGGGTTTTAATTGCTAATTTAACACATAACACATTTGTTCAGTCGGCTCTGTCAGGGAGGGAAGGGGTTGTACTCATGCTCTTCAAATCATGAACAATCGCGTGAAATCGGAAGTGCCTACGAGGTAAAGGTTATCACTTAGTACGCTGAGAAAAAGGAACCTTCTAATGAAAGCCTATCATGATCTGGGAGAAGCGGAAACCCGTTCAGAAGCACGGGGCTACTCCCAGAGGTGTAATTAGCTAGGCGGCTAGAACTTTCCTATTCTATTCACATCGCTCGGCTCCGCTCACTACGCGAGCTAGTAGTCTGTACATATTACCTATTGGGAAACGCGATATGATGTAACGCATAAAGTAATAAATAATACAAATAATGATTGCTTTCTCCGGCAGAGATCTCGTTGTAGGAAGTAAGAAAAACCGTTCACGCCCATCGCATCACTACGTCAGCTCGTTCCAGTCCTCCTTGATCATGTCGGCGCCCTTCTCGCCGATCATGATCGTGGGCGCGTTGGTGTGACCGGCCGGTACGGCCGGCATGATGCTGGCATCGATCACCCGCAAACCCTTCAGCCCGTGCACGCGCAGCCTCGCATCGACGACGGCCGACGGGTCCGTCGCCGGGCCCATCTTGCACGTGCCGACGTGATGGTAGATCGTGAAGGTGGCATGCCGCGTAAAGCACTTCCAGTAGTCGTCCGTGCCGAACCGGTGCCGCTCGCAGCCCGGCATCGGGATGTCCAGCAGGCGGGTGTTGTACCGCTGCATGGCCGCCGTCCGGGACAGCTCGATCGCCTTCCGGATGGCGCGCACCGACACGTCCAGGTCGTACTGCTCGGCGAAGTAGTTCGGCTCGATGATCGGATACCGGAACGGGTTGGAGCCGTTGAGCGAGATGCGACCCTTGCTGCGGGGGCGCATGATCAGCGGGAAGATCGTAATGCCCGGGTGGCCCTGCTTCATGACGTCACCAAAGAGCGTCCGGAACGTGTCGCGCTTGTAGTTGAAGTTCGTCTCGTACGTCGGATCGGCCGCGAGCGTACCGCCGATCAGGAGCAGCTCGTAATCCGGCCACCCATCCGGATCGTTCGGACGCTCGGAATCGTAGAACGCGATCGCTTCGCAGCCACCGATCGACGTGAACGGGCCCCGCTTCTCGAACTGATACTGCATGAACTTGTCCAGCCGGTAGGTGTTGGCGCGCGTGAACGTTTCCGTGTTGTTCACCAGAAACGTAAGCCCACCGGCGGCCGTGTGGTCCTGGAAGTTCTCACCGACCGGCAGGTTCAGGATCGGTTTGATGCCGTTGGCGAGCAGATGGTGGGCGGGCCCGACACCGGACAGCATCAGCAGATGGGGCGATCCGATCGAACCGGCCGACACGATGACCTCGCGCCTTGCCCGCACCTTGTAGTAGCGCCCGGCGTGATAGAACCGGACGCCCGTCGCCCGGTTCGCCGCACGGTCGATCAGGACGCGCGTCACCTGGCTGTTTTTCTTCACGTGCAGATTCGGCCGGTTCCGGAGCCGGTAGAGGTAGGCGACGTTCGTGCTATCCCGCTTGCCGTTCTTCGTGGTGCTCTGGATGTACGACACGCCGATCTGGGACGGGCCGTTGTAATCGACGTACGGTGCGCCATCCTCGACCGCACCCGCCACGAACGCTTTCGCTATGTCGGAGCGAAACGTTGGGTAGGAGATCGTTACCGGGCCGTTCTTGCCCGCGTACGCTGGGTTCGCGTCCGGGACGACACTGTGTTCGAGCTTCTGGAAGTACGGTAGCACATCTTTGTACGCCCAGCCGGGATTACCGAGTTCGGCCCAATGGTCGAAGTCGCGCCGATTGCCGCGCGTGTAGATCATGTAGTTCAGCACGCTCGAACCACCCATCACCTTGCCCCGCGGTAACCGGCACTGGTTGTTCTTGAACGCGAGACAGTACCGATCGCTCGGCTTCGTCCGATAGTCCCAGTTGATGTCGAAGTCCTGGAGATAGTGGGCCGCCATCGGGATGTCCATGAGTAGGTTCTCGCCCGGCCCAGCTTCGATCAGCAGCACCGACCAGTCCGACACCTCGCTCAACCGGCTCGCCAGCACGCTTCCGGCCGATCCGCCACCGACGATCACGAAATCGTACTCGGGCAGCACGACCCGCTGGCTGGGCAGCTCATGCGACATGCGCTCGCCACCGTCCCGCAGGAAGCTCACCATCGACAGCAGCGTGTCCTGGGGACGGGTGAAGTTCACCATCCCCAGGATACCGGCCACGAACGGCAGGTACTGCATGCTGCTACAACCAACGCTACCACTACCACTTCACGTAGGACACGCGCGCGTCACACGAAAAAAATAAACACACGCGTTCGATCAGCAGTGCGATCGGAATAAATCTGCACTTGGAAGGAGATCGCGCCGCACATGCGCCGATCTTCGCAACTACTCATGTACTGAGTCCCGCGACCGTGGATAACGTACGTTTTAAAGTTGATTACTTCCCCGTCACCCGGGCGAGCGCGCGCGCCCGCACGCGCTGAGAAGCGGTGTGTTTAAACCCGATCGTAGGGAGATTGTACCCGGACTTGAATGGAGTCGTCCAAGCGCGAGGCTGGGGTTTTCCTAGAGCTGTCCAAGCCAGGCGTTCCAATGCAAAACGTCTTCTTTAATTTATCGTAACTTACTTGAAATTACTTACCGTGAGCGCTAGGTGTGCGTGTGTGAGTGAGTTCCAGATTGTTCGAAAAGTGGGAGATTTCGTACCGAACCGGGAGAGTCTCAGCACCGAGCAGCTGAGCGCACGGCACGCGAAAAACAATCAGAACGAGCGGTTACTAAGATTCGTGCGCGAATCGGAGTGAAAGGGGAAGACCTATCCACTACCTCCTCAGCTCAGCTTTGCTGCAGCGCGGCTTGAACTTGCTCACTCACCGTCGGTCATTGTTGCAAGTTTTCACCGAAGCAGCAGCTTCCAGGAGGTGGTGCACCGTTGAGGGGCAACCTTCGAACGCACGATACAACACCGCCCGAAAAGTGCATTCGCGCCTGCAGCACGCTGAGCCGTAGCGTGCTTTTGCATTGGATAAGGTCGCGGGAAGCACATCATTTCCCTCGCCCGTTGTTCGCTGGCTGTGTGTGTGTGTGTGAGCGTGAGATCTACTCACACACGCACGCACACCTACCCTATCACGGTAGCAACTTGAACTTGGCCGCGGTTACGAATGCAACTTTCTTTAAGCGGGGATTTCGCACGATCGTTGGAAGTTCGTTGGAAAAAAGTGGACGCTTGAGGTACGCGGCTGGATGCTGGAGGAACTGGATTACGTTAGCGTTCTCCTTGACCGGGCTTTTCTTTCCCTTCCGGGGGAAGGAATCAACGAAAGTGGGGGGGACAGAAGCAGCAGTGTTGTTTTTGGTCTTTCTGTAGGTGAGTTTGTGTGCGTGGTTTTTTTTTGTTGGTTGCAATCCCTGCCACTGCCCGTTTGTCCTCGAAAATAAATGATGTCTGGTAAGTTTTTGTTTCTTCTCACCCCGCTTGCAACTGTCATCGCTTAATGTGAGGCAAGTTCTTTTAATGATTGGTGGTATGTTAAGTGAATTCTAGAGCAATGAAAAATGGGCGCACAAAAAAGAGCAGCGACGGATGCTTCGTACGTGTGAACTTTGGTATGACGTTCCTCTCCCGTATGAGGCTATTCTGTATGTTGTGGCATGTGCTGGAACCTGCTGGAAGTATCTTTCTTCTGACAGAACGAGGAAATACCTTGCGATGTCAAAACTGATGAAAGTAATTTTCGTCTTTCGGGGCTTGTTTGGAGAGAAATTTCATGTTTAAAAAATACGATTTCACACTAACAACGGGTAGAAATGGCAACTAATTTATCCCAAACCGGTTGGAAACGGTTATTGTAAACCATAAAAAAAAATATCTGTTCAGTGTTTGTTTTATGGTTATTGATTATCCATTCTGTTGTCGACTGATATCTACGAGTTAGATTTCTGCTGGTTTACTTCTTGACGGAGGTGTTTTTTATTGGAGCAAAGCTTCCGGAACAGGTCATCTTTCGTCGACTTGGAATGCGCAATGCGTCGTGGTGATTAAAAGATCCGTTCGATCCATTTTGTTTATTCAGTCACATTAGTTTGGTCGGCAATAAATAACGTTCCGGACAGTAGCCGGCACTAATTATCCGCCGGCTACCGCCGCCGGACGTTCCAGTCCTGCTTGATCATGTCGGCACCCTTTTCCGCGATCATCATGGTCGGTCCGTTCGTGTGGCCGGTCGGAACATTGGGCATTATGCTGGCGTCGATCACCCGCAAACCCTTCACGCCGTGTACGCGCAACCGAGGATCGACCACGGCTAGCCGATCGGTTGCCGGTCCCATCTTGCACGTGCCCACGTGGTGATAGATGGTGTAGGTAGCGTGCCGCGTAAAGCACTTCCAGTAGTTGTCCGAGTTGAAGGGATGCTGCTCACAGCCCGGGATTGGCGTCTCCAGTACCCGGGCGTCGTAACTTCGGAGTACGCTCGTTTTCGTCAGCTCGATCGCTTTACGGATACCGCGCACCGATAGCTCCAGATCGTACGGATCGTCGAAGTAGTTCGGCTGTATGATCGGGTGCTCGAACGGATCGGCACTGGCGAGCCGTATCCGGCCCTTGCTGCGCGGTCGCAACACCATCGGGAAGACGGTGTATCCCCGCTGGTCGCGCCGTTCAATGTCCGCAAAAAGCGCGTTAAAGGTGTCCGGTTTGTAGTTGAAGTTCGTCTCGTAGATCCGATCGGCCGCGTGTGTGCCTCCGATCAGGAGCAGCTCCAGATCGGGCCACCCGTTGGGATCGGTTTTGGTACCATTCGGGCGGGTTGAGTCATAAAACGCTAGCGCCTCACACGCCCCGATCGACGACATCATGCCCGTGTGGTGGCTTTCGTACTCCATGAAGTTCTCCAGCGTGAAGATGCGGTTGGACGAGAGCGTCGTGGTGCGATTGATAAGGAACGTCAGCGCACCGCTAGCCACGTGATCCTGGAAGTTGTAACCGACGGCGAGATTTACGACCGGTCGTATCCCCTTGAGCCGCAGATGCTTCGCTGGCCCTACGCCGGACAGCATCAGCAGCTGCGGCGAACCGATCGCACCGGCGGAGAGGATCACCTCGCGGCGCGCCCGCACCTTCCGGTAGCGTCGGTTTGCGTAGAACTGAACACCTGTGGCTCGTTTCGTGTCGTGGTGAAACAGCACTTTGGTGACGTGAGCGTTTCGAATTATGTGCAGATTGGTTCGGTTGAGTATCGGGTAGAGGTAGGCGTTGTTGGAGCTAACGCGCCGCCCTTCTTTGGTGGTGCTTTGCGTAAAGGACGTTCCGAGCTGGGCTGGCCCGTTGTAGTCCACGTACGGTAGACCGGATTCGATGTTCGCTTGCACGAACGCACGTGCAATGGTCGTTCGGTACGGTGGGTAGGAGATCGTCACCGGGCCGTTCTTGCCCGCGTACGCCGGGTTCGCGTCCGGGACGACACTGTGCTCGAGTTTGCGGAAGTACGGCAGAACATCTTTGTAAGCCCAGCCGGTATTTCCCATCGCCGCCCAGCTGTCGTAATCGCGCCGATTGCCGCGCGTGTAGATCATATAGTTCAGCACGCTCGAACCACCCATCACTTTGCCACGCGGAAACCGGCACTGGTTGTTCTTGAACGCGAGACAGTACCGATCGCTCGGCTTCGTCCGATAGTCCCAGTTCACCGTGCTGTACGTCTGCAGGTAGTGCGCAAACATCGGGATGTCCATGAGCAGGTTCTCGTGCGATCCGGCCTCGATCAGGAGAATCTTCCAGTCCGGAACTTCACTCAGCCGATTCGCCAGTGCACAACCGGCCGATCCGGCACCGACGATCACGAAATCATACTCGGATAGCAGCGTGCGCTGATCGGGACGTTCGCGGGCCAGCCACTCGTCACCCGAGCTGGAGAATTGCAACAACGCGCGCAACCCGGCAAGCTGAGCCATCGCCGTTTGCCACCAACTGAGCACTACGAGCAGCACACACCAATGTCTACGCCCAAGCTTCAACGATCGCCACTCGGACATCGTGAGCGGTTAGTTATCAATGAACCCGGCGGCCTGGCTTAGGATCCTTCACGTCGATGGTCTAACCGGGTCTAATTGTAATATCACAACACGGTGGTCACCCGGGACCGAACCGTCCTCCACGTCCGGATAGCGCGCGCACCAAAAGCCCACTAACGGCAGAACGCGGCCAAACGCGTTCGATCGAAAATCTTCATCTCGACATACATTGATCCAGAACGGGTGGACACGATGTGTTCGAGTGATACGAAGCGTGAGAGATAACAAAATTCGAAATGTACGTCCGCGAGGTTTTATTCGATTCTTTTTGACGAAATTCTTGACTCTGGCGGATCCGGATCCGACTTGGGCGGCTTTGCTACCGCTGTGTGCTCGTGGTTGCATAAAGCGGGTTTCAAACTGGTCCTGGTATCAGAAAAGCTGGATTTTAGGGCTCCTCCCCTGCGTTGTGTGTTACGATTATGCAAATCGGCAATATATGCCGTCTGATCATCTTCTTCTCTGGGCTAGTCGGGCTGGGCGATTTCCAAGGTTATGGCACTCTGGCACATATGTTCCTATTCGGTATTTCTGAAACAGGTTTTCACAGCGCGCTAATATATTTCTTGAGGGGAAACATGGGAAAGTTTGACCATAGGGCGTGTTCTGGATGTTGGAAAATTGTTAGCGGTTGTTAACGAAATGTGTACTTCTCGCCGCTCATGAATTAAGCAAGGGTGGATCGTATCCTGCCGTAGTTTTCTTTTAAAACAACCCCAGCTTGAACTGAAGTGAAGGTTTTTTTTATTTAAAGAAAAAAATTGACCTTCTCGCTGGATAATCAATCCACGATCAGCAGATATCATCCACCGGTTACTTCTTTGTCGACGTTCCTATTGGTTGCAGATTTTTAATGAACTGCCCGGCGGTGAGGTTAAACTCGTAAAATCGGGCTTACCGGAGGTGATTCACGCACGAATATGGTGCACACTCTGCGACTGTTAAGCACTTGCACGTAAATGCATTGCACTGCGGCCAATGTCACGGTGATCGGTAGCAGCAGCAGCAGCAACGGAAGGTTTCACAATTATCAACTGCACGATAATGCCATACGATCGCCGAATTTTCGTGCGCTACCTGTTGTGTTATGGATAGGGTTGCTACTTAATTTTATTTCTGCCAATTTATCGCTCCAAGTACAGGAGAGACATTCATTCCAAGTACAGGGTTTGGAGAAAACGATGCTTTGCAAATTGGATGTAACAATTGTATTAAATACATTTCTGCAGCTGTTATTGTTTTAATATTTTCCATTATTTCTTTTCCTGAAGCTGAACAAAATTGGCTCTTTTATTTTGGTGTTTTAAAGCAGTCTCAAGGCTTGCTGTTGCTCACGATTGAACTTTCCGCGGACCTGCTCCATAAGTTGTAGATTTAATTTGACTAGTTGATGCCGGATGCTGCACTATACCTTTGCACTGCAACAAAGAACAATAACGCAACAGGGGAGGTACTGTAAAATGAGCATAAATAGTTCATTTAGACAAGTCATAAAAATCTTATACGTTGGGGTTTTAAATTGGATACTGCAGGTGTAAGATAAGGAACAAGCAGCGTCATAAGGAAGAAGCGTAGCGTTGCTTCCTTGTAGGTGGCTGGAATACGGATGTGAGTGGCATTTTCGTCATTGCGGTGGGAAGCTGCACACGTTTTTCGCCGCACCATCACGCGCTCGTTGTGCGTCGCCTGATAGGTGAACATTTTTAAGCATCCCCATAAATTAAACTTCCCCCTTTTCGTGGGGACAAAGCGGTTCAGTGCGAACCGGTAAGCTCTGAGCAGTAGGGAGAGTCGATTAGTCGATATGAATATGACCGGGTGCATTTATCATGCGCCGGTTATAAGTGCACGCAGTAATGATCATTGCATCCTGCCCATCCGGCGCTTCTTCACGTATTCGTCCGGTCGGACCGTATGCAAGGGATGGGCTATTAAAAAACTGAACATGAAATAGAGCTTCTTTCACGTCGTCAATCAGCGATAGCAGCTGGAAGCGGTACAAATCGGGGCGGAAGGTTGCACCGCATCAAAGGTCATCGTGGGGAGGATTGGCCGGATCAAGCCTCGGTACGTTCCAGAGGTAGAGGTCAATGTTGTGTAATTACTTCTCCACCCCAGCGACCTTGCATTGACTCCCGCCGCAAAAGTCGTAACCGTACGGGAAACTGGAGGAGTCGCATCGGGAAGTTGAAGCTGCAGATCCTCCTTCCAGCATCTCCTAGCATTTATGCACATGCGCTGTGGTTTGAAATGTTAAAGAAAAGCTTAAATACGATGTTCAATCAAACCGATGGAAGGATTTCGAAGGGGGTGCTCTCCGTAATGAGTGACAGAAATAAGCTCGCCAAGGTCTGCTAGGGTTATTGTACGTCACTCTTGGCGCTTGGTTTTATCTTCGCCATCGATGACTGTGCGCGTTGACATCGGGTGAAGAAAGTGATTCACTACTCGCAAGGCTAATTTCCAATAAAAATGTTGCTTGCTCTTGAAAGGAAACATAAAATCCAATGAGAATAAAGTGTGTAAAGGTGTCGCCGTTGCACGAGCGCTTTATATCACGTCGTGCAATAAATGTCAATTACGGAAAGTACTATCGTTGAGGTTGTTCGCGGTAGATTGGTCTAATTTGTTTATTTTGCTTACCTCGCTGTGCTCACCTTCGACACTCACCCTGTCTTTCGGAAAGTTTTCGTTTCCTTTTCTTTCCACCTAGCGAGGTTATGAGTTCTTGTGGCTCTTTTTATATTTAACACAAAATAATATGAATGAATCGATTGTGAATATTTTTCTGAAACTTTTACTTTACTATCGCAATTTAAACAAACAAAAACTTCGGCTATTTACTTTGATGTGATCTCCATTGCGTCATAGATAGGATAGACGGATAGATTTAACGCTTTGATTGTAGTGGCACGATCACTCGCCGGATCGTGTACTAAATGCACAATGATCACGAACTGTTCGTTTACGTTGATGGCTACCTTGGTATTGGTAGTGAGCAGTAACAGTGAGATCAACCTTGAAATAACGCGGACTCCCCACTCTCCAGAATGTCCAGTTAACCGGCTTCGTATTACCATACCGGTATCGCGTCTTAAAAGCTACTTGTTGATTTCTCTGCCTTTGTACAAATGAAAGTCGAGGCTGCCGGGCTTATGTTTTGAGTTGAGGTAACATTTATTTAATTATCCTACACAATACGAAGAAACCAACAGTGTAATACTACGCACACTCGCACACGCACACATACAAGACGTTTGTCTACCTAAGGTACTAGCTATCGGACTAAATTTCGCTCGGTTTGCAAACACACACGGTATTTCTGCTAGCTTCTACGGGACGGCGTGCTTGCGCGACGCCTCACCTAGGGTGGGTTGTTCTCTGGCCTACTCGAGGTTTGGGGATGACGTTGCTGGCTAGAAGAATGCTCCGGTCAATGTTTCGTTCACGAATGGCACGGGGTGTTTACTGCGGACGGGAGATCCTCATCGAGACGCATCATCGATCGTGCCCGAGCCAGTCTTCCTTGATCATGTGCGCACCCTTCTCGCCGATCATGATGACAGCCGCGTTCGTGTTGCCACTGACGATGGTCGGCATGACGCTGGCATCGATGACCCGCAGCCCGGAGATGCCGTACACGCGTAGGCGCGGATCGACGACCGCACCCGGGTCCCAGTGCGGGCCCATCTTGGCCGTCCCGACCGGATGGTAGATGGTCATCGAAATCGTCCGCACCTGGCAGTCGAGATACTCGTCCGACAGGAACCGGTGGTGCTTGCAGTTGGGCAGCGGTTTCCGGTGCAATCGGTTGCCGAACTGCTTGAACACCTTGGCGTCACCGACACGCAGCGCTATCTTCGCACCCTCGACCAGCGTGGCCGCATCGTACGGATCCTCGAAGTAGTTCGGGTTCATGAGCGGATAGTGGAACGGGTTCTTCGACTTGAGGCGCACCCAGCCGCGGGAACGCGGGCGCAGCAACAGCGGCATGATCGTCCAGCTGTACGTGTTCTCGATCGGGTGGAACACCTCCTTGTAGAGGTCCTCCCGCAGGCCGAGTATCTTCTTGACGCGCGCTCCACCGTCCGAGTTGAGGGAGGCCGGCGCCATGTGGAACTGCACGTCCGGCCAGTCGTCAGTGACGTTCGCGAAGGGCGTGTTTACGAACGCGATACCCTCCAGCCCACCGAGAATCGTCATTGGGCCACGCTCGTTGATGACGTAGTTCATCGTAACCGAGCCCGCCTCGAGCCGGTTCTGCAGGATCGCCACCGGTTTGTCGACGAGAAACGTTAGCCCGCCCATGCCGACATGATCCTGCAGGTTTTCACCAACCGGCAGATCCTGGATGGTTGGGATGCCCACGTCCTCGAGATGGGCCCGAGGTCCGATGCCCGAGAGCATCAGTATCTGCGGTGTGTTGATCGAACCGGCCGACATGATGATCTCCTTCCGCGCACGGACGTAATGGCGCTTGCCGCCGCGGAAGAACTCCACACCAACCGCGTGCTTCGTCTCCGGATCGATGACCAACTTCGTGACGTGCGCGTTCATTGCGATGTGAAGATTCTTGCGGAGTCGTATCGGGCGCAGGAACGCTTTCGCCGTCGAACATCGACTTCCCCGCCGGATCGTACCCTGCGCTATCATGAACCCGGTCTGTCGCTCACCGTTGATGTCTCGGTTTTCGTAGCCTATTTCCGTGCCCGCTTCGACGAACGCTGCCACCAGTGGCGTGTGCCAGGGTGCCTCCTGCACGGTCAACAGCCCACCCTGCCCGTGGTATGGGTTGCGCGCGAGATACGGATTGCGGTTGTCTTCCGACTTGACGAAGAACTGGAGCACATCGTCGTAGCCCCAGCCGGGATTGCCTAGCGATTCCCAGTGGTTGAAGTCGTTGCGATTGCCGCGCACGTAGATCATGTAGTTGAGAACCGAGGAGCCACCGAGAACCTTGCCGCGTGGCCAGTTGCACCGGTTGTTTACCATGCCCAGACACGCCTTGCTCGTCGGTTCCGTCTTGTACGCCCAGTCGAGCTTGCTCAGCTGCAGGTAGGCAGCGAGCGACGGTACGTCCGAGATTTCGTTCTCGTCCGGTCCGGCCTCCAGGAGCAGCACCTTCCACCGGTGAATCTCGGTAAGCCGGTTCGCAACGACGGCTCCGGCCGAGCCGCCCCCGACGACGACAAAGTCATACTCCGGCAGAAGCGTCTCCTGGTTGATAACGCGCGACTCCGGATCGACACGATCGTAGCGGTAGTAGGAGATGGCTCCCAGCAGGAACGGGATAAGCCACAGACTAGAGCCAACGACGGTGGCCGTTTTGATCACAGACGATGCTATCAGTACATTGAATACCATATTTGCTTGTGTGTGTGTGTTGCTACTGATATCCTACTTTGCGATATAAACTTAACCGATACTCTATTACACTCTACGGTTTGGACACTGTTTATTTAAACTAGCTTGCGCTTCCCGGTGCGTTCGTCACTGATCAGGAATTCGGATACTTGCGCCAGTGACGCGTGGTTCGATGTATGCTTCGAAGAATCTGCTCCTGCTTGCCGTAGGCAATGGTGCATCGAAACATAGCTTAAAGCCCACTGCCTGTTCGATGCGCTTTTTGTCAGCGTGCAGCGCTCACCGCGATTTACAGCAGCGTAGTCTATAGTCCAAAGGAACAGATCACCAATTCTACACCGGTATGTGAAGCTGCACTGTTGATATTTACGTAAATCCCAAGTGTCGCTAGTCGATCGATCACCTGCAAAAGGAGAAACAAAGAAAATATGAATGAAAAACAAAACCGGAGTTCAGGTATCGCACGGTACGATTTGCAAGTGTTTGCGGGACGTGACTAAATACAGACATTTTATGCGACCAGTAAACCCTATGAGTGTTGAGTCGAGCGTCTTGAAGGTTGTGTCCAGTGTACGATTATTAAAGTATTTTTCGTTTTTTTCTGTATCATTCCAGGTAAGAACGACCAATCATCAAGCGGCTGCAGTATGGCTGTTTCGATCCCTGGTGGAGTATTGGTGGACTTTGCAACCGGTTGTAAACAGCAAGCGTACATTCAATTACAAACAACACACCCTGTGGTCAGGTTGTAAACAAGTACTTCTTTTGAAACACAACCGACGTGGGATTGTTAATAAAATCGGACGTGAAACGGATGGCAATCGGTCTGCACACACTGGGCAGCCCGTGCATTACGCACTCGTGTCGTGCGGAATTGCATACCTGTAGGCGTATATTGTTTCGGTGCCTGGAATGACGTCAAAAGGTTGAACGATATGATAATTCAACGCTCCATTGGGGTTTCCCAAATCTTTTATATCGGTTACTGCAAACATAATATCGGAATGTAATTCTTGCCAGTGCAGAATTTATGGTTAAATTAAGGAAGCTTATCGTAACCTAGTTTTAGTCACGATGAACAAATTTCCAGACCACCGGCAAGCGGTGGTGGGAAATTGTTTCCAATCCTTGAAACCTCATTTCTACCATCGCGTCCTGTTTAGCGAGCGGGTGGCATGCTATCACGCAAGGCATTCACCTTCGCCACCGTGTGCCGTGAATGTCAGTTCCTCGCAGAGCTTTTCTGTCGCAGTGATGTGCCGTCGACGAACCGGCGACAAGGTCTTCCGCCGCTTGGTCACGAAAATTAGCGCGAATCGCACCACGTTCGCGGGGAGTTATTTTGGGGCCAACACACAACAATGGTGGTGGCATCGACGGCAATGATGATGATTACGGAAGCGTATATGGCATCCTAACCTTTTCTCCCCCGCTTGACATTTGCTCGTTGGCGCTTTTCTGCCGTGGAAAATCAAAACGCGATACAATGTTGTGTTGTGCGCGTTGACAAAGTGTCACGGCTCGGAAGGTGGGAAGGAAAACAACCGTGCGCTTGCTCGGTCGGTGTAATTGTCGTGGCCGAGCGGGAATAATTTCTCGTTGGCTGAATTTTATTGCTTCCTGTGTTTGCGCCGCCGGAAAAAGGGACTGAAAGAACGAACTTCGCCATTTTGTGCCAAACAAACTTCTTACAATGTGCAGTCGCTGTCTAATCATTGCTCTAGTGCTGGCATAGCTGGTGTTTGTTCGTTGGTGAGATTTCCTAAAATTAATTTGCATGTTGAAAGTGCATTTGGAATTGCGATGGAAGGAGAAAGAGCTGCACCAAACGATCAGGATTGCTTTGTTGCGGGGAAAAGTCGCTTGTCAGCAACGGTTGCAACTGGTTGTTTGCATTTGGACCTATGATTAATGTTTTTTGATTTCGCTTCCGTGCTGTTGGAACATGCTCCAGGGGGACCCATTACCACCGCACGGGATTTGCATGTGCAAGTGGACTGAAAAGTGTGAGGTGGTAGGGCATGTATTGGCGTCTGAAGTTTCAAAGGTGGGCTGCTTATTCTTTGTTCGTAAATGTGTCTCCGTGTGCTTTTCTGGACATGCATATTCCTTTAAAGTGAGTGGTCAAGGTTGGTGTCGGCATCACATGTGCTGCGAGGGTTGGAAGCAGTTTCCTGTTTTTTTGTTTACTTTGCATACAAACTTGTTACATAACTAAATGAAATTGATTGCGTTTCATCCCATTATTTGGTTAGGGGAAACGAATCTGGAACACAAAAGTGACTATGATTTAAATAGCATTGGTTTGCTTACATCACTTGACGATATATTTCCAAAAAATAAACCATAAAATAGCAACCGAAACCACTTTCGAGGGCGTTTAGAGGATTTTCTATCCCATTTTCAACTCATCATACCATATATTGTGCGTATTTTGAGCAACATTTTCATGTTTTTTCAACGCATGCTGTGTTCAACGCATGCTACGATTAATTATATTCAATTTTTTTTCATGCTGTTCGACAATCCGTATCTTGTAAACACAAATACCATTAAGCCACTTTCAATGTATGTGTCAAAACTATTTACGATAAACGTAAACAAGCAGCTATGAAAAATGATGGCTATTATTTTGACAACAATCGTTATCGAAACGTGAATTGAATCTAACTATTGCGTAATATATTGCGTGAAAGTAATTAATAATGAGCACGAACTGAAACCACAACCATTACTCGCTAAGTCTCTTGTAACCATAAATTTCTACTCTTTTGCGTAAATCAACTTGTGCGTTTCCTCTCTCCCGTTTCCTTGCTCGTTATGCGACTGCGTTTTCGTTGTCTTAGTCTCAAATCAGCTAATCGGATCACGGAAAAGCTTACAAATTGTCGTGTGTCACATTTCGGCCCGGGCGAGGCGTTGCACGGCAGATTTCCAGCATTATTCACCCGGTGGGATGTGGAGGAAAAATAAATTGCTTGCTTGCGTGCACGACCAAGTGCAGCAAGGTCGGGCGGAGAGGCTACGAAAACACGCGAACGCGTTGCCGTATAAACCCTGTCGGTTGTGGTGTAGGCGTGGCGTTGTTAGTTTTCTGCTAGACTCATCTCGCTAAATCATCGTCACGTCACCATCCGGCCGGGAGATACCGGGTCAACCTGCAGCTGTCCGGAGTTGAGACGGTGGTGAGCTAAGCGTCAACGTTTGGCGAAAACAATGCAATGTGGCACCCGGGCAGGTGTTGCATCATCATCATCATCCTTCTCCTCGTTTAGATAGCGAAGAAAGATGATGAGACCACCGATTCCGGTTGGTTTAACTGGGCCACAGCAAAGCTTCGGAAGCATTTGTTGCCACTCATACGTACATCGAATATGTGATAATCCACGACGTCTCCTTTCGTCTCTTGTTGCGCTCGTTTCTCCCGTGAAACGTGCCGATTGGAACGAGCCTGCCACTTAAGCTTTCAGTGGAGACCTTTGTGCGCTGGGATTACGAACCGAACCAGAATCGGTGGGACAACCCGTTCGCAGTACGGGCCTCTCGGTGCAATCAGACGATGAAAGTAAAAGTTGCCCGAGCGTAGCAACTGCTGCCGGTTGTTTGGTGGGAGGTAGTGGTGCTATAAATGCATCACAAGGCCTTTAAATGGGGAGGCGAGGAGGCACGATGACGTTGATGAAGCTGCAAAAGCTGCACCGGTAGAAACGATGGCATCGGGCGAATTCGCGACCTTCCGTTCGGCCCGGAAAAAAAGGAACGCACGGCTCGGGGGAGTCAAATGAGGTGGAGCATATTTGTGTAATTGTGCGATGCGTGGCGGCGCCACGAGAGCGAGAGAGAGAGAGAGGGGGGGGGAGAGAGAGAGAGAGAGATAGAGAGAGAGAGAGAGAGGGGGGGGGGGGGTGGCTCGGGTGATGTGACTCTCAAGCGGTAATGTAAACTCTTGCTCGCGCAATCGGGATGAAACACGCCACACTACTAGGCGCCACTTTGTACCCCACCGGAATAACCTGATTGAGGCGCTGCGGGCCAAGCTGAACCTATTCCTGGAAACACGACTGCGCTACGCAGATAGGTGGAGCCCTGCTTCAACACACGCTGGTTTGCATACGAACAGCGATCAACAGAATCAATTCATTGCGTCAAACAAATGATTAGCAAAAATCGAATCGTTTCCGTTGCTGTCAAAACGACAAACAACTCTTCGAGTGAACGTTTGCATCATCCGACCTGAAGGAGATAATTTGGTGAATTTGAAAAGGTTTTAACATGAATCATACGTAAACGAACTAGAGGGAAGACATTTCAAAATCTTGCAATATGCAATCCAAAAATGCTTTTAAACGCTTTGTTTTTGCCTGTTCCGGTTTGGTTAATGTTATTTCGCCATTATCGAACACTGTTTAGCGAGTAGAACAATGCATATGACACATGCGAATCAACTTTCTCCTCGTTAAGCGCATTTGCTCCCCTTTTTCCCCGATCGATCATCGTCACTTTCGATTGGGATAGCAGCTTCAATTGTGTGGCAACCGATAGGAAGATAGGCCGCGAAGTGTAAATCCTGCCCTAACTGATCCTATTAAGACGTCATAAATAGAAATAAAAAAAAAACAGATTACATCGGGTTAGGTTTGCGCGGAAGCACATAAAGGGAGGCACATACATTTTCACCTACACGGCACCGAATGTGGCCCGTGCTCGGTGGTGGTACGGTGAGCTTACATGTTGCGCACGCGAATGGGTACCAAGTACACATGTTTCTCCCGCCGGCCACCGGCCGAAACTCGGCGAAATCGGGAATCGAAAACTGGGCCGCGCACGTTGTGGGAAACAGCGCCGTGTACACGTTTCGCTTTTATTCAGAGCATCCAGTCGTCCCCTCGTGCACTCACACAAAAAGTGGCACTGTTTTGCAGCAACAAACCCGGAAACGAACGCGCTTCGGAAGCTTCGGGTTCGAGGCTTCGAAGCGGGCCGAGCAACAGCCCGGCTAAAACCCGAGGGCGAAGGACCGGCGGAGAGAGAATACGGAGCGCGGGGCAATTTTCATCTCATAAATTGGCTGGGTGCTGGGTGTTATTTTCTGATACATTTGTGTGTTTTTGTTTTTTTTTGTCTGCTTTATTTCGCTGTTATGTTTCGCCTGCATTTCTGTCATTTCGCACGTACCCGAGATGGCCAACACTTTCAGCCGACGCTTAATGGCACCTCGTGGATGTTTTATTTCATGCCGGTTGTGGGTAACATGCTTAGTAATAACGTTGCCGTGAGGGTTTTTTTTTCTTCTTCTGCATTTCTCTCGGCTGCACATTCCGGATTCGCACTCGGGTCCGGGTGATGTAATGGCATTATGGTTGAGATCCTTCAAGTTGAAACACATCACAATGCATTTGGTGTTTGCAGTTGGAGTTGAATATATGTGTGAAATTTTTGGAGCATATTTTTATATGATACATCTTTGAGATCAAAAGTTCTCTTCAACCAAAAATAAGGCAAATAAATTTCCTAACCCAGCTGCTGAACAGAATTGGTGATTGGTAGATAATCCTACACGATTCTTCCTTGCACACAATTGCACACGGCACTTTTTTCGCAACCAACAACGAACACGCCCGTGCTAGACTGACGCCTTCGCATGGACGCATCGATGTTTTTCATCGACGTTATGCTGGCTGCATTTCGATGCCGATCGCCTTTTGCGGTGACGCAAAAACTGGAAACCCGTGAAATAATGGCACCCGCTTATGCACTCATCATTTCTCGCAGTGCGGCGTGTGCGTTTGGCTAACCAGCTCTGGTGTCCGCGGTGCGCCTTTCTCCCACCGGGGGGTGGGCGGTGTGTTAGTTTCGTTTGCAATGTAATTGTTTCAAGACAGCAGCAACTACAGCACCGGCAAGGATGTGTTTGGTAACGTGATACATCCAGCAGCAGCTGTAATTTAACCTTTCGCTAAGATTTCCTTAATCGCTCACCGCTCGCTTACTCTCCCGACGGTGACTTTCTATCACCTTTCCCCCTTCGATGATGATGATGTGCTGTTTATGTTATTTTAATTGTTTTTCTACCGGAACCTTTGCTGGCAACTTGGTATTTTGATTGCAATTTTTACAATTAGCATGGGATAATTATATCAAAAGGCTATATTGCTATCAGAAAAGCTTGTGGAATATTTTTTTCAACATGTATGATATGACTTTGATGGATTCATTTTTTTTTTCATTGGATATGAACATCTCTCGACCTTGTCGATAAAAGTCAGTCTTTTAAAATATTCTTTTTTGCGTAATATATTGAGTATCGATTTTCGCGATTTTGTTTTGTTAAAAAAGGATATTAAAAAAGAATTTACATCACAACAATAAGAAACATTATTTTAAGTATATCCTTGAAACCTCCATATGTTTGGTATAAACTGTAGCAATTTGAATTTTGTTTGAGCTATTAACATCACATTCCAAACTATATCTTTCCATGTGCAACATGTGTGAGTTGGAGTTAAAAGTTAGGTTTTTTTTAAATCATAAAAACCTTTTTTATGAGGAATCATTTTTCCAATTTTGCTAAAAAAAATGTCTGCTTCAAATAAAATCTTAACAAAGACCATTGGATGAGTTCATGACATTTTTTCCGCAGATTTTCCCAGTGCACGTGGTGCATTAGGCAACCATACCTATATATCTCCCCTCGAAACTGATCACGATCGCAATCGCACAGCGGCGATCGAATGTTACGTTTAGGTTGCCACCGAGTTTCGATAACCTTCTGTTATCCGTAACCTGTTGCACCATCCGTGGATGAAGGTAGAGAGGGACCCATATCTGTTCGTTCGGTGCGTTCCGGTGCGCCGCAGCTACCAAGATAGCAACTTCTGGCCCTCACGATCGCGAGTGATCTTATGTAAGGTGGCTTCCAGCTCGATTCGTTGCGCCGGCTCACCACCAAAATGGAATTTCAGCTACGCGGGGTAAGAAGAGCCGCAGAAGAAGAATCGATCGTTTGGTCAAGTTACCGGCGGCGGCTGTGTAAAACAATGCCGGCCGCACAAAAATTGCGATCGAAACTGGTTGCTGGAACGAAATTGGGTCAATTGGGTTGTGTTTTTTTTTTTTGTGCTGGCTTGTTTTGTTTTGTGTTTCCTTGCGTCCCTGTCCAGATGTTCGTTCCGGATTCGGTCGTCCAGTCAGCCGGTGGTGGCTCGTCGCTCGCTCCCGGGCAAAGCAGGGGCGAAGAGTGTGAGATGGTGCGAAAAACCGTGTATAACCTTGAAAATAAAAGTGAAACGCGCGGTGCAGCGCAGATATAAAGCGCGAACGATCGATCGGTGCGGCGCGACAGGCGCTTCGGTGTCTGGTTTTAAGTCACTGTTTGCTTCGCGACCAGCGACGGTTACGCCGGAGTGGTCTAAATTCAAGGAAATTGGTTTTTCTGAAGCCCAAAGTCACCCACTTTATTGCACCACTTCAAGTCAAGTTTGCTGGATGGTGTAAATTAAACAGAGCCCACGCGGTGGGCATCTTCTTTTCTGCTGGCTACACATTTATCACCTCCATTATCACTTCTTTCTCGGAGGGGACCTAATTCGTTGCCCAAACGCTCAAAACCGACCGACCGGCAGGAAATGGGTGGCAGCACGCACGGAAAGCAGGCGCGAACCCGGCCACAAAGAGTTGAAGTTCACTGAAGTGATATAATGGCCGATAATGCCTGTTGCGACGCGTACGCGTGGGGCACCCCCGGGGGGTGGGAGGAAGAGGACCTTGCATAACCGAGCGAAGGTTGCACATTACGGCGAGCGTTGAGCTTTTTTTCCCTCCTTTCTTTTGACGTTTCACTTTTTGTTTTTGGGGACACGCACGCACGCGGCGCTGTCATCGGGGTTTGGTTTGGGGGGACGGTGAGGGGCTTTTTGGGGAAGCTGCAAGCACAACCACCATCAATCGTGACGGGAATCGCGGACGCCCGAAAATGTGTGTCAGTCGAACAGCGTCTTATCGATTACGTCGTACGGGCTGCCTCCGGGTGCGGGATGGGTTTGGTTTCGATTTTTCGTCCCCACGGTGAATGACATTGGCCGGCATTTCGTGCTGGGTAGGTGTTGATTTTTGATACCCTCTGCCCTCATATTCGATTCGTTCGACGAACCCCGGTGACATTTGGGTTCGTTTCTTGCCCAACTTATTTAACTTACATTTGAAAAATGATCCAAAGCTGCCGCTGTCGTTCGTCCTCCATCGTTGAAATCTTTCATCTACAGGATGCTGTTGGCGTTAGAGTTTTCCCTTCCTTCTCGCTGTGCTCATCAACAATTTCACTTTTTAATTTTTTTATTCTCGATCCGAATAACACTTTCTTCCTACGCGGCGCCACGCGAGAGGGTGGAACTGTTTTTCTTCACTCGTTTCGCCCGATTCGCTGACTGAAGGACACACTCAAGATGACTGAAACGGCTAATTAAACTGCTGACTTCGGTGGCAACAGGCTCCCGATTGTTTCGCGAATGTAAAGAGAGTTTTAACGCGTTCGATTCGGTTCACAATGGTCGGCACTTAAAGGCGCACAGCTGGAAATTTGTTTGCTTTGATTGGTTTTGTTAGTTCACTTGCATTTCACGTTAATGATTCTTCCGCCCTGCAAATGGGACACACACTGCGCAAATTGCTTCATTATTGATGAAATATATTGTATTGGAATTCGATTGTTCGCTTGAATAATGTTATTGTTAGATGGAAGGTTGTGATGTAATGCACATGTAAATAGTAAAGCGTTTGTTGAAATTACTGAACGTCGAAAATTATTTAAAAACTAATGTTTTAAAAAAGATGCCATGTTACTGAACATTTTAAATTAGTCAGAGATTATTAAAAAAATAAAATCAAATATATTGAGCTTTGAAAAGTTGGAACTATTAGGCTTTATTTCAAACAATAAAGTTTTAATATTCAATTCGACGATATCATATCAATTCTTTAATTGGTCATTTATCAATATGCAACAAATTTTCTTTTTATAAATTTCCATTTTATAAAAGTCTTGCTTTCAGTTTCATTTACTACAAAAACACAAGCAAATGAGGTTGGCACATATGATGGCTACATTGATTAAATAAACTATCTGAAAATTCGGACAAGTACTGATCACACACCGTTGCACACCAGCCAAGGATATAGCACACATTTTAAAAACGAATCCAGCATAACGAGCATCATCATAGTGAACAAACATAAGGGGGGTGTTAATTATGCACTCGGTACACCTGATGTCAACTGTCCCATAAACACAACCATAAACGCTTTAATGCCGCTAAGACTCCGTGACCGATACACCGCTGTTGATTTGAATTTTATTGCACGTGCACAATCTCGTTCCCGATACCCGATGACGGCGCTCCTTTTCATTCGCGAATGAAAAAAAAAGAGTGTCGTAAAAAAAAACAAAGCAAAACCAACACGACGTAATGTAACGCAACTATTAGTTTACCCGTTTATTCCTGCCCGCAGCACGGTTCGAATGTTTACATTTACATTTATCGCGAACCGAACACTGAGCGGCCAGTACCGTCCGATAATTTTCCGAGCCAGTTAATTAACAGGCTGCGCGAGCGTGGCGAACGAATTGGCGGAGAGGAACCGTACGAATAGCGAGCCGTGTCCATAACAAATACCTCGCGGCTAGGTTCGGGCAGTTTATCGGCATGAGTGAGCAGCGCGCAACTGGAGCACACATCCTTAAGCGTGCGTTTAGCGTGCAGGCTGGCATTGCGTGCCATCTTACCATTCCTTGGCATTTCAGTTCCTGAAGCCTTAGGAGAGCGGCACGAAGTCACACAAATATTATGCACCGGCGGGTCCTTCGCACTAATCACTTCGGCTTCGCCGAGCGTCACGGTCGTTTCGGTCGCTCCAAATCGTGGAAAGAATTTAACCGAATTATTCTTCACGCGCGTACACCCACACACACACACGCACACCGGAGGTCGTCATATCTTGCATGGTTCTATCCCGAACCGCGCCGCTGCAAATCCATTTTCAACAGAACACTGATTAGGTAATCGGTACAGTCGGGTGCGTCGTAACGCGGGCTGGACTGGATCCTTACGCTGGGAAAAACCTGCGCCGATTGGACCGTGTCACCGTACACTCACACGTACGCAAGCACGCCCCCGGGGTTCGTTCGTGCACGTCTGGCGGGCCCGAGTTCAGGAGTAAGACTAATGAAAATTTTACCACAAAAAGCACCTGAAATGTCCCATGCGCGGGCGACAAACACACGGCGCGGCACGAGAGTGGGGACGCGCGCCGCGAATGGGTTGTATGGTTTGGTTTTTTTCTTCTCTCCCTTTGCCTCTTCTTCTGAAGCCTTCCACCCCTTTTGCCGCGCAACAAGTAACCGAGACTGAGAGAGGTAATAATGCCGTTGCTGCCGCTGCTGCTGCTGCATTGCAGGCCGGGGTTCGGTCGGTTGAGCGTGCAGAGAGGGCCGGCTGAATGGTCTCTGGTAAGGATGGTGGTGGTTGGTGGTGGTGGCTGTTGTAGTTGTTGTCAGCAGCAACCGCCGCCATCGAGAGTGAGAGTGATGTAGGAAGAAAGGGAAAACAACACAGTGCGCCACCGAAAGTGAGAGTAAAGGTGGTGGTGGTGGTGGTGGTGACGAACAGACGATTCGTTTGTTCGTGTAGTTTGGGGTGCTCCCCTCGGGTCGGGTGGGTTTGTGTATTCTCCCTGTCCCGGAGGTCAGCGCGGAGGCATGTCCCCGAGTGACGACGGGCACTCCGGTTGTTCGTCGCAACTCTAACGATCGTTTTCCTGGGCGATCCTCGCACAGCTAGTAAACATAATCTCGCAGCCCAACGGTGGGACTGGCGAGGTATTCTTTTTCGCTGTCCGGGAATGTTTCTTCCCACTGGGGTCCGGAATGTACCGGAGGAGCTGATCGCCCCGCTGAACGACATGATTGTTTCGAGGGCCACCAAACACGGGGTAGGTGGCGGACGTTGGACACTGTTATTTTTGTCTGTTGTGTACGGAAGCGCTTTACCGGGCGGCAACAAGAAAATGGAACATTATGATCGCGATAAACAATTATGGCCGGGTCCCGGGTGCGGACGATAATCCGCTTACGGGTGTTGTTCATTAAGCGATTTTTGTGGTACGGTGAGATAATAGTCATAGAATTTTTATTGCTTCATCATCTCACCGTGCACAGGTAGTACCGCGCTCGAGAACATTACTTTGTTTTTTTTTTAATAAAATGCATGAATGATGATTTTGTAAAGTAATTTTTACTGACAAATAAGTTTTTTTTATAATTTAATGAGCAATATAGTGATTTTCCTTCTCTGTACCTTTGGATATCTTGTGAAGTTAAAACTCGTTTGTATACGGTTTTTGAAAACAACTTTAATTCCATTGGAAGATTTTTTTAAGATTCTCAAATATCCCTTAAAATAGGTTTTATTTTCGTTTATTTATTTGTAACACTCCATTCTTCAACGATTTTCCTGATAAAAAAGTGTCTTTCCTCAATTGCTCCATCGAAAATGCAATATTTTTATAAAATTCAAACAAAAGACTTAAATGCTCCATAAGGCGAGGAACGCAATATTTCTTAACGATAACAATTTTAAATAATAGAAATTGAACAGGAGGGTTAAATTTATTGCATTCCACTGATAAGAAAGTAAATCTTTTTCATAACAACTCAGCATCGTTTTCAAGCCGCGCCTGGCGACGATTCTTACCGGGCGATAGTGCGCATAATGATTGCACCGGGCCACCACAACCGCGCGGGGTTCGCTAATCAGCCCACACTAATGCTTCCTAGCGCAAATGGCACTCATACATAATCAACCATCCAAGATCCGAACCGAGATGGGCGCGGGATGGGAGAGGGGGGTGGGGGCGCTTATGGAGCCACGCTTCAAACGCTTGCTGCCCGGCACCGGCCGCGAGGCAGATCTTCGGGCTTTTCCGACAGCTTCTCGGCGTGCACTTTCCTTCCTTGGCCCGCAGAGCCCGGCTGTTCTGTTTATTATTTTTTTGCGCTTCTCTCTTTGGTCGCACTTTTCGCTTGGTGCGCGCGGTTTTTTTTAGTTTAGTTGTTGCGCCTCGCACAGTTTTCGACCCACTTATGGCGATGATGTAATATTGCTCACATTCCGCCGAAAGCACTTTCACCGTGCTCGCCTTGAACGCGAGCGAGAAGGTGGAGAATCATTCGAGAAGCTTAGCCGAGTGAGAAGAGATATGTTTTTTTTTCATTCGGCAGGTTCGTGATATTTGCAATGATACTAGCGATTGGTTGAACATATTTAATGATGGCTTCTAAACCTCGTAATGTGTGAACGGTGCTGGATTTCCTATTGGACCATAATAAAGTGCCTCATTTTTAATAGTATCTCGTTTCGGTTGTTAAAATTTAGATAACAGTCGCTAAGGATGAGTCGATAAATCCAGCTTGAAACCGTTTTGTCCCATGTTTGCTTCGCCTGTTGCGAGGATCGTATCAAACAGCATCTTATTAAAACAATCCACTTTCTCAGCCTTCAACTCGATTGACCGGATCGAAACGCCGGCAAATTGATCCGGAGCGTGAACAAAACATTAATATGCAACACACTCGAACATTTTTCGAACAGATGCTACGATCGGCGGTCGGGTGCGTGCTCCGGTGCGTACCGATGGGCCGGACGAGAAGCTGCAGCTTACGAAACTGCGAAAATTGTCTCGATGATGCAACTAACGCGCAAATACGCGCCTCCCAAAAGATGACGGGCCGAGGTGGGGATTGCTGTTTCGGATTTGATCGATCGATCGGTTTGAACGGACGGTGGGTGAGCGGGACGGCGGGTTGGAGCATTTGCGCTCGTAGGCAAGGGCACGCAATTGTGCCCAGCAGAAGAGGAGGCGCATTTGCTACGCCTCTGGTAAATTGGAAGAGGATTTTCAAGTGTGGTAATCTACGGTAGCGTACGAGCGCGCGTGCAGCATTCGAGAGAGCTCGGTGGCGTTTCTTCCGGTAGCGACAGTGAAGTGGCATTACGAGGATGCGGTTTTTTTTGGGAAAGCTTCACCCCGGAGCCGAACCATTAATCTGCTTAGTTCTGCAGAGTAAGTGTACCCAATATTGATTTATTGATGTTTGGGTAAGATTGAATAATAATGTTAGGTTTGCATTAGCGATGCGAAAAGCGAGAGGCGGATGTTGCGGTAGCGGAACGACAGGAATGATGGTGGCGAAAGATCATTCGCGATCAAAATTGGTTTGTGTTGAAATTAATGGAATGCGGCTTTAATAAAATAAAAATGTGCTAATAAAATTCAAATGAACATTTACAATATCTTTTTCGACAGTTTAAGTATGTCTGTGTATTTTCAATGTTTTTTTAAATCATATCTCGATAAAGATCCATTATAAGAAAAGGAAAATAAGAGTTTACTTTGTTTTAAACTTATAAGTGATTTGAATTTCAATATTATTTAAAAAAAATTCTTATACTAAATCTGAGGATTAATTGATGAATTAATGATTTGTAACATTATTTGGCAAAAAGCCTTCACATTGTTTTGATAGCCATCGCCTAGATGCAAAACAGGTTCAGTGCCAACTTCTCCCATGGCATAAAATCAAACTTTAATTGCAAACAAATGCTTCGTATGCTCTGTCAGCGTATCGCACGCTAATCAAATGAAAATTCCACGTATGGTTTAATTGAAACGTTGCATTGAAATAGCACACAAGATTACAAACATTTCGCCTGCTTTGATGGTCTCTGCTGCTGCTTTGGTATTACCCTTCCACGACCAACCCCTCTGCCTTGGGCTCCGGGAATGTATTATGCAGCTGAGCCGCATGTCGGAAACGCCTAAACTAGAGGCAACCAAACACACATTGCGTGCGCCTAACGGTGGGAAAAAATGGAGATAGTGGTAATTAAACGCCCATTTTCAACTCTCTCGAAGGACTGGCCTGGCGCCCGTATCGGCGGGCTCGATGGTGTGACGCTCTCCGGGTGGAGTTCCATTTCTTCACCACCGAGAAACGGCCAGAACACACGGGGCGGAAGAAGAGCGGCTTCCTGTTAGGCGAGGGGAAGGGAAACCCGCACCCAATTGGCACCTATTAGAGGAGATAATTTTAAAAATCGCTTTCCCCGGGGTCGGGTAGGTTTGACCGAATTTTGTTCCTCCCTGCTCCTCTTCGTCAGATCACACTGTTTGCTAGACGTTTCGGTGCGGTTGATGACGCAAGCGGGTTTGGTCGCGGCGGACGCGCCTGCAACGGCTGACCAATGCAGGCCCATGCAACCGATCCTTCTCTCTTTCGCCGTACTAAACAACGGCAGGCCACGGCGGGTTAGGTACGTAACCGGCAAAACTGAGCTAACGCGCTGCACGCGGGACCGCCTCACGTCGTATCTTTGATTACGCGGGCGCGCTCGCGCTCGACGGCGGCGGCGGCGGCGATGGCGTCGTTCCATCGAAGGAGTCACCGAGATTACGTCTGCGGGCGTGCTCACGTGTGCGCTCTCGCGAGATGGCCAGCCAGGTAGTATGATTGTCATCTGTTATCTGCGGTGGCCCGGTGGAAGAGCGAAACGGAAAGGAAAGGGAAAACGACGGTTCGCCAAACCTCGTTCGTGTGGCTCTTTGGGGTGGAGAAGGGGATACGAAATGTAAGTCAATGGGTTGAATGTTTGGGGTTTTTACTTTTTCTCCGTTTCCTATCGGCACCATCTCTTATGGTAGGGTAGTAGCGTTCGTGCCTTACCGAAAGTGCCCAGTTTGATCGTCTCGATCTGCGCATGAGCCGACGCACGTACGCATAGCCTGCTGTAATCGCGAGCAATCAGACGCGAGAGCGAACGCAACGTGAGCGAGGGGTAGGCAATTCACCGCTTCCACCGGGTGCGGAGGGGATTCATTTGCATAATGCAACTAGAGAGACATCATCGGCACAAAACGGTTGCTTCCCGTGCTAGGACGGGCAGTGGAGCCAGCTCCCCGTTTGGCCGCGGGTAGAGCACACACATTATGAACATTACGAACAGGGACAGGCCTGCGCCACAGTACAGCGGGGATAAGTTGTTTATTTTCCCACCCCGCTCGTATGCTGCGGCGTGTGTAGTTCGATCGGATGAATATTGGTTTCATTTGCCGGTTAGCTTTGCTGTTTTTTTCTTCGGCTTCTTCTTGAGAGCGCGCGCGTACACAGCGAACCGGAAAAGCGGACCGCCCGTCACGCTAATTGCTGCGTCGAAGTGTGCCACCGGGTGACGGTTTGGTATTAACGATTTAATCATAGATATTGGGTGTGATGCCGATGCCGTAATCATGGCGATAATTAATTCGCGATCGCCATTAATCGGGTAGCTGCATCGGGCGTTGTGTTCGTTGAATGTAGGAAACCTTGACGATGCGTTTATTGGTTGCGCTTGAGAAAAAATACTCATCTTTTCTCATCATTTTACTAGCACCAAGGTTTTGTTCGATTTTGTTTGGCGAAAGCTCACTCCCAATAGAAATTTCTCACTTCACTCATTCAACTTTCAATTGTTTCCAAAATGATCTAGAACAATGTGATCTAAGATTCTAGTGAATTGCCAAAATTTCGACTACTATCTAAAAGTTCCAATGTGAATGAGATCGAAAAATTCGACAAAGTTTATAAGGTGAAATATTGTTAAAGGTGAAATATTTTTTAAATTGCTCGAATTTGTGAAATATTGTCGAGTTATAAAAATTTCAAAATTAAAGCAATTGATAACATAACATTCTTGCTTTAAATATTCATAATTTTCCATTCAATCCATTATGGCATCCTAAGTTACAATTATCCATCGCCTGTTACATACTTAGCTAATGAATATGGAAAATATGATAAATTAGTCACATCAAGCACCTGCGCATCCAAAGCTGCATATCGCTCAATTTGTTGCAACATTTTTGACATCGCTCTATCACGAACCTCCCTAACTCGCGCCATTGCTGTTGTGGTAGTGTGCATCATTATCAAACGTGGGGCTTTCAAGCGGCCCGTGGTGGATGCATCTGTGAAAGAAAAAAAAGCCATGAATACTATTCCTTTTTTGCACTAATTTAGCGCTGCAGTTGGTGGTTTACTGCGACCACCCAAGCGGCTAAGGCGCAAAACAATTGGAGCTTGAAATGTTGAACACTTACGAGAACATAGCGCACGGGGACGGCCACCTCTAGCGTGGTCAGTTCGGTCAGGCACGCGAGTTCCCCCTTTTTACGGTGGGTGAAAAGTTTAGCGTGCCTTGGAGCGGTTGGAGCAGCAGTATCTTTCCCTTTAGCAATTATTATCGCATCAACAAACGTTACATGACAGACCGATTTCGTGGGATTTTGCAATGGTGAAGTCCAGCCCCGGATCGACGTTTCATTGAACGATTAATCATGATTACTTGCGTGTTTATTATCGAAGTTATGATTTGAAGAAACCAAATCAAATGATGATACCCCTAGTAGATTTGTTCATGTATTGATTGATTGGTGTATGTTATGACTGTAATTTTAGAGTACGCTGTCCTGAAGAAAACATTTACTAATCTCTAGTTATGTAACATCTGATAGATCTTCTCAACCATTTTTGTGTAGGAAATAGAATCTACTTTCCATAAAATTATCGGCATCGGCCAATCTTTTTGGATCTGTTCCGTAACAAAACATGAACATTTCCCTGCTTCACTCTCACTGCTGGCTTATGTAGACTGTTTCTGTTACCAGCATGATCCATTCGAAAAGTACCCCCCAAAATCGCCGTAATCGGAGGCAAGTACGTGCTGGCCCCGGCAAGTATCCGTTGGCGCACGTTCCCAAAAGTGTTCAAAGTAGTATCTATTGCGAATTCAAATGTCAGTCAACAGGAGTGGCAGCAGCTGGGAGCACCGTACCCAGCCGTAAGTGTTTCCTTTTTTATTTTAAAACGACCCTGCCGGTGGTGGTTGTGGTGGTGGTTTGCATTTCACCTTTTTCTTTCACCGATGATCCGATGTCGTGTCCGTTCGCGGACGCCCTCTGCGATGGTTCGGTTGTATGTGACATTGTTCACGTTCACGCACGACGTTTTCAGAAAACGGTTCCTTATGCAATTGTTTGTAATGACGAGGATTATGCGATCGCCACCGCGCTCGGAACCGGACGACGGCACATGCCTGCACACCTGAATCATTGCGCGCCTCCATCTGGGCGAGCCGGACGTCGCCGGCAACCTTGAAGACGATGTTACTGTAATAAGGGGTACGCGTCGGTCGAAGATACTGGTCCATTGGCTGCGAACGTGATGTTGCCAGCTACCGTTTGTAAAAGATAAACGGCAATTTGAATGCATTTTGTGTGCTTTCAATTGTTTGGGACACGACACAAACTGTTAGTTGCACAATTTATCTCACATTGAAAGCATTTATTATGAAAGCCAAACATTTTAATGCCCAGTTTTTTGTTATAAATTTCTTTTATTATTTCGACAATAGGATCGTATGATATTTGTATCATCCCAATTATATTCCCATTTAAGTGCGCTTTGACTTTTTCCTTTTTTTCATGTTTCTATTCACAAACGTAATTCAAACTTGTTCGACGTAAAACTTAAACGCTGAATGGATAACAAATCAGTTTATTTCGTTTTCAATCTTTAATTCCAACTAAAATGAATGTGATCTAAATGAACTAAGCTTTTCGGTCTAAAATGGTACAAGCTCATTTAAGATTCATTCCTACATCAAAAGCTTTAACGTGAACTCATGTTCATTCGTGGGTTTGGTTCGTGTATGTGTATTGCATAAGCACAGGCGGATAGTTAGCTGTGTGTAAGTTTTACAATTTATTAATTTTTTAACATCTTACCATTTAAATTATATAAAAAATTTCATGTAATGTACGTGCTTGATATGCTACTTCCTTGAAAGAAATTGTGTAAAGTACACATGAAAAATATTGTTTTTAAGTTTTATTGTTTCCTTTAATCATTAGGATTGATATCAAGTTATTGAGCACTGCACTGTACTACCCATTTGTACTAGAAACTCGACCGACTAACGATAGTGATGCACTTTACATAAGATCAATTTACAGCCTGGATATATTTTACACCAGATAAAAGCGTCTAAATTTTTATGCAAAACAAAAGTACATGGATTTCGGTGTCCAGATCCACCGTACGGTCCCGCTTTCATACTTTCGAACCGCTAATGACACCGGCAGCAATAACTATACCCATCGGTGCCGATCCTGGCTTAATGATAGTAAAAGATCCGATCTAATGACACGATCGCGTGGAATTATGTAAATTGCCACGGTAGTGGGTAGCATTCCGCAGCGTCCGAAGATGATGTACGAAGATACCGACCAGTAATACCCGGCATGCAGCGAGAAAATGCGGAGCACACATGACTGGCCTTACCCTACCCGGAATAAGCAATGAGGTGCACCACCTACCAAAAAAAAAAAAACCAAACGAAACTGAGCCATCCATTAGTATGTAGCGGATACTTACTGGCCTACATCGGTCGATGTGGATCATATGGCGCTGATCAGGCTTTCATTTTCGCTCGCCGCGGCCGAGCCCAGGTGAAGCTCAGTTTTAATTGGTGTGATTTGTTGGGAGAATTTAATGAAGGTTTTACACCACTACCACCATCGCGAACGGGGTCATCGGGCGCACGTTTCGGTTGCGTCAGTGATATTTTCCTTTCCGGTAGGTTTAATCGCAACGCCGGCTCAAGCCGAGTTTCATTTATTCACTATCAATTCCATTTATTGGTAACGTTTTTTTTTTATTTATCTCTCTTTCTCCCCTTCGTTCTCTCTATTCGGTCTGAGTGATTGTACATACAAGAACGACTGCTTTCCCCTTATCAGCACACTCATAATTATCGATTTTTTGTGGTTTTCCGCGTTCTAATCGCTCCCTCTCATTATTTCGTTTAATGCCTATTTAGAATAGTTGCCCCGTACGCCACGCTGTACAAAAAAAATACATATATATCCCCTAACATTCATTTCTACAACAATGTTTCATTTGGAAAAAACACACACAGACACACACACACACGTACACAACCACACCGGCATATGAGCGAACGGGCCGTGAACTACCGTCGCCCTACCATTTACCTAACCCCTAATGCTAAACGGCTGGCTTCCGAGGGCCAAGGGCCTTGCCGAGCTCTCGTTTTTTTTTCTCGCAAGTGGTGCCGCGGGGGGTGCGGTTTTGTCCAAATGAAATTGTAAAAATTTTTCTAAAACAAAAAACTTCACATTTTTTGCAATCGCACACACACACACGCACACAGTACGGAGACACACGGGCGGGGTGTGCGCTAGGTGTGCGACACTACTACACATGTAGAGGACACGATCTATTGTTTTGTGTGTTTTTTTTTTTACAAACTAGAACACCACCATCCGCCCCTTTCCCCGTACATCGCTCGTGTCTTCCTTCAGCTTCTAATGTTTGTTTCTGTATCATTGCGTCCAAGTGCATCTCTCGCGCGCGCGCGTTGTGATTATTTGACTAGCTAGAGTGTAAAGTAGTGGAGGCTCGCGTCCCGGACGGGCGGAGCCGGCTCACCAGCCGACCAGCCGGCCCCAGTCCTCCTTGATCATGTCGGCCGCCTTCTCGCCGATCATGATGACCGGTGCGTTCGGGTTGCCGCTGATGATGGTTGGCATGACGCTGGCGTCGACCACCCGCAGCCCGGACACGCCGTACACGCGGAGGCGCGGATCGACGACCGCGCCCGGGTCCCAGCTCGGGCCCATCTTGGCCGTCCCGGCCGGGTGGTAGATGGTGAAGGTGAACTGCTTGATCGTGCACGCCCAGTACGCGTCGGACATGAACGGTAGATGGCGGCACCCGGGCAGGGGGATGGCGTGCGGGCGGGAATTGAACCGCTGGAACGCCTGCGTGTACGACACGTTGATCGCGATCTTGATGCCCTCGACCAGCACGGCCACGTCCTCGTCGTGCGCGAAATAGTTCGGCTCGATCGACGGCTGCACGAACGGGTTCTTCGAGCGAAGGCGCACCCACCCGGTGCTCTTCGGTCGCAGCAGCAGCGGCAGGATCGTCCACGTTTCCGCGTTCTGGATCGGTTTGTACACGGTGTTGTAGAAGCCGTCGCGCAGGTTCAGTATCTTCCGGATGTTCTGCCCCCCGTCCGAGTTGACCGAGCTCGGCCCGAAGTGGAACTGGATGTCGGGCCACTTGCCGGACGGGTCGGCGTACTTCGTGTTGACGAACGCGACCCCTTCGATGCCCGGGAACGTCATCGGGCCGCGCTCGTTGAGGAAGTACTCGAGCGCGACCGGCACGGAGCTGTACCGGGACGTTTTCACCGTCACGGGCTGGTCGACGAGAAACGTGAGCCCACCGAGCCCGACGTGATCCTGCAGGTTGTCCCCGACGGGCAGGTCCGAGATGACGGGAATGCCCAGCTCCTGCAGATGTTCGGCCGGACCGACTCCGCTCAGCATCAGCAGCTGCGGGGTGTTGAGCGCACCCGCCGACAGCACGATCTCCTTCCGCGCGAACACGTACTGGCGCTTCTGGTGGCGCACGAACTCCACGCCGTACGCGCGGTGCTGCTCGTCGAACAGGATGCGCGTGACGTGCGCGTTCATGGCGATGTGGAGATTCTGGCGTAACCGCACCGGACGCAGGAACGCCTTGGAGGTGCTACACCGACTACCCCGTCGGATGGTCGCCTGCAGCAGCATGAACCCGGTCTGGTCCGCACCGTTGATGTCGCGATTTTCGTACCCCATCTCCTGCCCGGCCGCAACGAACGCCACCGACAGCGGTGTCCTCCACGGTGCCTCCTGCACGGTGAGATACCCACCGACCCCGTGGTACGGTGACCGGGCCATGTACGGGTTGCGATTGTCCTCCGACTTGATGAAGTACGGCAGGACGCTCTCGTAGCCCCAGCCGACGTTGCCCTGCTCGAGCCAGTGGTCGTAATCGCGCCGATTCCCCCGGACGTACACCATCGCGTTCAGGACGGACGAGCCACCCATCACCTTGCCGCGCGGCCAGTTGCACCGGTCGCCGATCATCGCCTGGCAGTAGCGCCGATCCGCCGACGGTGTCGTCTGGTACTTCCAGTCGTACTCGGTCAGCTGCAGGTAGCCCGCGAGCGATGGCACGTCCGTCACCTCGTTCTCGTCGCCGCCTGCCTCGAGTAGCAGCACCGACCAGTCGCCGATCTCGGACAGCCGCGATGCCACGACGGCGCCGGCCGAACCGGCCCCGATGACGACGAAGTCATAGTATCGTCTTAGCTGCGGGTGAGCGAGAGAGACAGAGAGATGAATTAGATCGGATTGAAACCGTGACGGTGGGCATCGTACTACTCACCGTTTGCTGGTCGGTGGGATTCGTCTCCGGATCCACACTTTGGTATCTATAGTAATTGACTCCTACAGCTAAAAGTGGTATGAGTGTGAGCAGTGCGATTGGGGTGTGCGCAAGTCCTCCAGCTACTGCCGCTACGGAAGCGAGTCCAAGAGCCATCGCACGGTGCCGGGGCCCTTTGCTGCCGTTGTGCGTTTCGGATGGAGGTTCGATGGAGGAGGGTTGCGGCACGGAAGAAGGAAGCAGGTCCTTTGCGGGAAGTTGTTTGTTTGCTTGTTTTTTTGTTGTTGTTGTTGCTTTTTTTACCAACACTACTGCCTATGCGCCCGAACCCCGGCTAGATCCAAACGTCCAGATCCTGCTTCGGGTTCTCGGACAGTATCTTCGGCGTGTAGTTGCGGATGCCCCCGGGGCGCACCTTCTGGAACAGCAGCTTCGCGTTGCGGTCCTCCTCCTCGATGTCGAGGTAGGACTTGATGTACAGATGCTCGTTGAGGTACTTCGTCTGCCGCTCGACGCTCTTGTACGAGGAGGCGGCCGATGCGGACGAGGCGGACGATGTCGTCGAGGCGGTGGACGGCGAACGGGACGGCACGGCGGACGAGGTCGTCGACGAGGTGGACGAGCCCGTGTGGTGATGGTGGTGGTGGTGATGATGGTGGTGATGGTGGTAGTCATGTGCGGAGGTACATCTGGAGGGCAAAGATTTCTCCTGGCCCATTTTATTAAAGCTCTGTGCGCAAGGGGAAGTGAGAGAAAGAGAGAGAGAGAGAAAAAGAGGGAACGGGAGGGAGAAAGTTTAGTAGAAGCTTATATGGCACACGCGCCACCCCTTGGACACAAAAACCAAAACCCCACGCACACAAGCATATGCCGCAGTACGGTGCACGCGCCTCTACCGGTACCGGCCAGAACCGGGTTAGTCTGACTGTCTGCCCACAGACCGGCCCCACAATCGGCTCTTCTCTCTGCCTTCAGTGAAGTTTGATTTTTGAAGGCCAAAGCAAACCACCCCTTCGGGCCCCCGGGATTATTCATGTTCCCGGCGCGGCGATCATAATTACTCTCGCCAGTAATCGTAATCTCATTAAGCCTAACTGTTTCTTCTCCACACGACGACGGACGGCTGAGTGTAGGGCATGTTACATCCAAACAAAAAAAAAAAAAAAAAAAAAAAAAACCCGAACCCCAATATCAGGTTTGTTGCGTTGCTTCTGAAAAGAAGGTGGTTGGTTGTTGGATCGACTACCTTTTTTATGAGTCTTTTTTTTTTTCGAGCGATAAAACGCCATGGCACGTGGATACAATGAAGATTTGGTAGCAACACTCAAACCACGAACTTGACCACCGAACCCTCGGTCAAAGGGAACCCTTTCTGAGCGCGGGTAAAGCTCTTGGGTGAAAATTTGGGTCATCACACGACTACACTTTGTTTCCTTCTAAAAAAAATGTAACAAGTTTGATGGAAGTGTGTTTTTTTTGTTGTAGAGTGAACTGAGTTTTTTTTTCATTTCAAGGGTAAAAAACTGCAGATGTCTTCATCACCCTGTCCATCACATTTTTTATATGCATTGTGGAGTTAAATAGATGCTGATAGCTTAATGTACACAATCTACTCCTCTTGTTGTGCTAAAAACTCATATACTGACTTCCTTTACCTTCATCTAACACGGTTGTAGACGATTTCAATTTCATGATATGTCCAACAAACCTAGCTTGTCCAGTAATTCCCACTCCCATTTGCAACATAATCGATTTGTTTACACAATTTACAGTCTATTTACAATCATATATCCATTTTCCCATATTTGATTGAAGCAATATGTGCGGAAACAGCGATAAAAAACATTCGACGCTAAAATAGTGTCACGATTTGCTCATCGAGCTGTGACATTTAGAGACTATCACTTTCCATCATAAACGATACTTTGCGTTTTCTTCATCTCCGACGCCACCAGCTAGTAAATGCATCATGGCACGAGAAGGAAGGCTTTACGGTTCGCATGTTTTACACGTAGTTCCTTCTCGTCCGACGCGCGTTTACCTGTCCACGGTGGGACACCTTCCGGCAATCGTACCACCCGGGCGCATATGTTCAATGTCAATAAGGAACTCAACGCGGGGTTTGCGGTTTCCTTCTGCACGCGACCACATGCAACGCGGCTGAAATGGCAAGTGCTCCAAGAGAAAAGCCTCCGCAACAAACAGCTCGCAAACAGCTGCCGCTTGGGGTCAAGCCTTTTTCCCGACCGTTTTTAGACGGTCAGCTTTAGCTACCACCATCGGCTTTCCATCGCCGCCTGGTGGCAGAAACCGATTAGTTAATGATCACGTTTAATTAACGAATCGGCGGGAATGGAAAGTAAAAGTGATAGTTTTGAAGGGTTGGTGTGAAACTGACAGCCAGGGAGGGAGGAGTGTTTGGTCGGCTGAAGGGGATGTCATTTTTACTGCCGTTTTGTGGTAGCCAAATGGTATCTCGTAAAAATAGTTCACCGCTTCTCGTTGACCCTTCCTGGGTGATGATCTAGGATCAGTTGGGGGAAATGTATCAAATTTAGTGAGAGGCTTGTGTAAGTAGTTTTACCATTTCCGTGCAACGTTACAACATTTCACAAATGCAGAAATAAATGCAGGAATAGTTTAGATGTTAAATGAATTATAACGAAGAATGAATTATATGATAATGAATTGTAATGAACTCACTTAACCAAATGACCGTTTAATAAACAATTGCAAATTTAAATCCAAGGATTACAACAATATGTATATGAGAAAATTATTGCAAAATCAAATAAAAGTTGCTGTTCGAAATTCCATGCCAAAATGGATATTAATTTATTGCTTGTTTCATAAAATATCTAGCCGATGGTCTGGCAGTGATCAGTGATGTTACGGTTTGTTGAGATTAAGTTGCTAAGTTCAAATGTGCGCGTATGTGTGTGTTTCCGTCGATCCATCCATTCCAGTAAATCGAAACTAGACTCCGTTCGTATCCCACTTAACCCGAGCGGCGGGCGGCCAGTAGAGCTTGAACCTCTGTTAGGAATAAGAAATGCGGACGTGATTAGGCGGAAAATTGGTATCGGTGGCGTTTTTCTTTTTTCGTCACACTGAATAACCAATGCAACGGAGGGATGCTGCGGATGCTTACGGGCAAGTTTGGATACGTTCACCGGCAGGAACGGAATCGCCGGCTGCAGTCCCTGCTTCACCTTGTTGCAGTAGTCAACGACGGCCTGGGACGGTTTGGAAAGGTCCAGCACGTACGTCTGGCCGTTGGCCGGGTTGCGGATGTTGGCGGTGGCCGTCCGTCCCGCGACCGCACCGATGATCCTCGGCAGCTTGCAGACGCAGTCGTTGAACGAGGTGCACTGCACGTCCGTCTTGTACTGGCCGTAAACGGCCGAGATGGTGACACAGGCCAGCACGAGGGCGATGCAGATGAACTTAGTCATTGTGCGTGTAGTCTGGGGGTTCGGTTGGACGAGAAGTACCAAACGTTGCGTGCTAGCTCAGAGTACGGGGCGTTAGGCTCACCGGTATGTTCCGAAGACGACTTGGTTGCACTGCCGAACGAGCGTACGTTTTATACCCGCTCTTCGCGAGAAGCGATCGCCTCAGAACAGTAACTTCAAAATAAAAAACCAAGTTCCGGGTGGAAAACAATTGCTCCGTTTGTGCGCGCTGTTTGCGAAGATGTTGCAGAAGAAAACTTAGGCAGCTGCAACGTTTTCTCGCGCAGCCGAATGTGCGAGAGTTTTATAGGCTGCAGGAGTCTTTCCGGAGCGCATTTTTGCGATACCCGCACGCACTGCATTTATGTGCAGTGAGGAGATACAAACTCGAGAAAATATCGATGACAACCGGTTGTTGAAGCCGAAATAAAATGCCCGTTCAAAGAGAGGCCTCAAAGTTCGATCGATCACGCGAACAGATGGCTTCTTTGTTGGAACCGATTTTGTAAACACATGAAAAAAAAAATATGTTTTGGGCAACAATTTCACTAGCAGCGGGAATTCACCGCGCAGTGAACAATCGGTTTTATACAGTTTTCCTCGTTCACGCTCGTTGTCACACACACATGCAACATATCGTTCCCCAAATCATACGATCTTCTAGTACTGTGACGCAGGTGGCTATACCTGCGTGCGGCGAGTGATAATCAAACTCACTGTACCAAAGCGAACCTCCCCAACGGGCATGTGCAAATAGCAAAACCCGCGGTGGCTCCCGGGCGGTATAAAACGATTCCCGGTACACTGTGCCCAAAGTCATTCAGTTCCCGGACTTATCCCGACACGTGCTCGCCCTCGCGCAAAAACCACCCCCGCCCGAAACCCGAACCACCATGAGCAAGCTGTTCTGTATCGCGCTGCTGGTCGTCGCCTGCCTGGCCTCGCTCGCCACGGCCCAGACCTTAACCCGGCAGATCCGGTGCACGGACTACAACAGCTGCCTGTGCCAGTCGCTGCCGAAGATGATCGCTGCCGCCCGGGGTCGTCCCGCGACCGCCACCATCACCAACCCGGCGACCGGTGCCAAGGAGGTATACGACCTTTCCAAGCCCATGTCGGGCCAGCTCCGCTCGTTCTGCGCCCGGTATCAGTCCAACGTGCGCTGGAGCTAAGCTTGGAACACTTTTGTTGGGAGCTTACGCAACCATCGACAAAAAAAAAACAACCGACCTCGTGGTGCAGTATCGAAGATCGAACGTTGAGTATGTGAGATTTAAACAATAAAATCGTCATGGATTCTTTTGCAAAAAAAAAAACAAAATTCAAAACAAGCATCCAAAATTATTTGCACTTCGAGCGGGGTTCAACGATGTTATTTGGATAACAAATAGCAAACGATTGATTGCGAGCAAACAAAAAAAAATGAGTTTTGTTTCGATTGGATACGTCGGTGACTTACACAAAAATGTCTCCTGGCGGTTGATTCCCCGAGCGGCTTGTAGCTCATTATTCGCCCTGTGTGGATTGATAGAGAAGGGGTTTTGTAGTTTGACGATGTTGGTCCTAAGATACCCTCCGCGATATACTAAGAACTGTTTGAAGTCCTGTATTATCGCATTTAGAAGAGCTCTTGAAAGCGCTATTGCCGGAATATATTGAGGCAGTATGTTTTTATGTTACACACCTGATCCCGCAACACACAGCACTCGCACCGCAATAATATTTCCATTAAACCCGAATTAAAATTTAATAAAATCCTGAATATATATTTCTTTAAAAAAAAAAAGCAAACACACTTGGCAAACAGAAAAGCAACTATCGAAAAAAAAAACAAAAATAAAAGCAAACACACTTTACACACAGCACAAACTCTCCAAAAGCGCACAAGCACCCGCAAGCACAGTAGTTCGTCGGCACTCACTCGGAAGTCGTCCGGTGGTGGTGTGCATGGGCCGGTAGGCGTAGCGGTGAAGGCAAGTAAGGGACGGAGCAGTGGTCCGTAGCGAACCTTGGTTTTGGTGCGTCGTCGAGGTACGGCGGCCGCCGCTGCCCGCCGCAGGTAGCTGGTGATGGGTGACGCGCCGTTCAGCTGGTTCGACGGGAGGAAACCCTCGGGACCATCGCCGGGCTCTCCGTTGTGGCCGGACCGGTCCCGGTCCGGTTGCGGTTGGGGCGCGATCGTGCCGGCTTCCGATCGCCGTGTGGGTGAGGTGGTGGTGGTGGTGGTGCTCGCTGGAGCAGTTCCCACGGAAGTCCCAAGAACCCTCCACGCAGTACCACGCGTTCCTCGCTAGATGGCGCGGCCACGCAACTAGTGTGCTGGAAAAGAGGATGACTCGTCACAGTCGTCTGTTGTTGTTGTTGTTGGTGTTGGTTTGCTGTCGGATGGAGGTGCGGTGGGGAAACACTTCGTGCGTCGGAAACGAGTCGGTTGGTGGTTGATAAGCTTGTGTGATCTGCCCGTGAGAGCATCCCGGTTCGAACGAATTTCACACCATCCCAGGAAAACGGCCCTCAAAACGCCACTCACGCACGCACTTCGTCCGACGTTCTCACACAACTTTCACCTTCCCCGCGTTGCGACTCGCCACTCGCAATCGAAACCGGTGACCATCTGCCCAAACCGACTGCCGATGGGAGGTGAAGATCTCTCCCCCCGGACACCGCTCGCTCTCGTTCAATCGAACCGTTTCGATCACGATTTGGGCTGTGGTTCGCACTGTGCGGGAGAGCTACGCAAATCCGTGTACGAAATTAACACTTGCGCTTTTTTTCCCTACCACTCCCTCCTTCTCTCCCCATTTCCCCAGACGCGAGCGTGAGAGCAATGACAGCCGCCGTCGAGTGTGTTTTATCTGTGTTTCGGGTGCACCACACAGCCATTAGAAAAGCAATTTGACGGATGATGAGCCCCCAAAAAAACAGATGATGAGCTGTGATCGTGATCTCGATTGGGTGGCTTGTGTGTGACAGTAAGTGGATGGGGGGGGGGGGGGGGGGGATCGGAGGCAATTAAACCGACCCATACCTACCGCTGCTTCGATCGTGGAATCGATGTATCCAACGCGCTCCAATCAATTCTGAGTGCAATTTTGGTGCCTTCGAAAAACTGTGCGCGCCGCTCAAAGCGGCTGTTTACATTTGCCGGCCCGCCCGCCTGTGCGGAACGCTAATTTGCTTTCAATTTTTCGTTTATTGAGCTGTTGGCGTTTTCTTCCTCCTTCGACAGCCGGTCGGCGGAGGCCTGCCTGCCCGCCCCAGCCCAGTTTCGTGCTGTCTTTTGCTGCTTTTCGGGGGAGGAAAATTCGAAACAACATTTTCACTTTCTTTTCGATGCGAACCATTTCATTCGAAATTGGTGATGTTTTGAGTCGGGGTGGAGGGGTGAGGAATGTACGCATGTACGTGCTTAAGGCCGGCAGTTTTGAATTGCTAATTGTCAGAAAACGCTCCAAAAAAAACGAGAGAATGGAAAGAGAAACACTCCAATTTGCTAGACAAACGCGAGTGATGCAGCCCGTTTGTAGGCGGGTTTGGACGACGCCGAGATTTTAATCGCACGGAGACAATCGGTGCACTTCCGGTGCAGATGATAAAAGCATTTCACTGCGTGCAAGTAAGTGGATCACGGCGGGGTGGCCCGTCGGCTTTTCCCGTCGCGGTGGCGATGATAATGTGGAGCACGGAAAATTGACCGCAAAAGTGGTCCGACCGGCGGCTGGCTGGGCGACCATGAACAGCATATTGGCCCCGCCGTTTCCTAACGATGCCGAATGTATTCTTTTTTGTTGTTTTTGAGGCGAATCGAACGCGTCCCTAATGACACGAGCGAAGCCGGTTCGACCCAATGCGCTTGGGTTGACTTTCATTTGTGTGTCAGCGGGAATGGGCCAACGAGTGTTGCGTTTAAACTATTGCCACCGAAAAGCCACCGACTAAAATGTTTTCTCGAATTGGGCAATCCTTTATGGACCGAAATATTCATTATTTCGCAATCTGAGCACCAATGCCTGATGCTGGTTTGTTGCGTAAGGGCCGCTCGGTGGAAACGGCTTGGAAAGGTCGAATCGGGATGGACACCACACGCCGAAGTCACGGCAGAGAGGGTTTTATGCGTTTATATCACCTGATAGTGGTGCAGTTTCCAATTTTCGCTACCCGGTCACTTTTAAGGCTGCCCACAGTAAAGATCGCCCCGAAAGCGATTACGGAACGTTGCCCTATTACAGAGTGAACGATGTTGTTTTATTTTTTTATTATTTGTTGCGGTTGACGTCAACGAGAGGTGCTCAATTTTGTTGCTGTGTTGCATTTTTTTTCTAGTGGACCATCCTCATTTTATGAGTGGTCAATTATAAGGCAACGTGTAGTTATTTATTTTTTGCGCTCTCTTAAATTCATCGAAATTCATCGGCATAAATTGGGGGAACTATTTTCTCCTCATCACAAATGCGTACATTTCATTTGGATGGTTTGACCCCAAAAGATTCGTGTTGTGTGAATAATAAAAGTAGCCGAGACGCAGAACCATCGCCAATTGCCATCCAACGTGCGAACTCTCGCAAAATGTCTCATCCGGCAATTGCTGAATCTCACTAATTGTTCCTATCTCTTTTCTCTGCTTTTAGGTACGTACGACGGTTCTTCCGGGTTATGCGCAACAACGTCGTGTTCAATTCGAGCTGAAAACCTGCTACGGACAGACGTACATTCCCCGATTCAGGAAGCTACTGAGCAACATGAAGAGAACGATACCCCTACAAAATGTACGACAAAGCCTTTCAGCCTTTTTATCCCGACTCGATCGTGCATACGCACACAATGACAACGATGGGCAGAGACACCAAACCCCGCGCCCGATACTATCCCACCTGTTCGACAGTGTAACCGTACCGCTCGTCGAGGAGGAGTCGAGAAACTTTCTTCGGTTCTGTCTCTAACCACTTGTGGGCCGCCGCCGGTGCGACGCGCACTATTGGTGATATTTATTTATGTGTGACCCAGATGCGAGCAAGGACGGTAACGGCGGCTGCCAGAGTGTGGAATTTCTCCTCGCCCGCGGTTCGACGTTCTTGGCCGTGACTCCACTGTGAGATGACGGGCGAGCGGGAGGAATTCTTTCACTCCCACTTTCGTTCGGCCTTTGAGAAGCGGGTTAAAAATGGCATTTTCTAATCCTCCCCGGCCCGATTACATTGACCCACATATGTCGTGACGAGGGAGGCCCATGCGTGTGTGCGCGCGCGTGCGTGTGTGGTTTTCGGCTTTGCAGGGACGGAACGAAATATTCGAATTTCGGTTTCGTTGACATGTCGCTTGACGCGCACAAACGGAACAGACGGCAGACGAGACCGGAGCGATCAGCAAAAACAAACGTTTGTCGGTGTGTAATAAATTCCAAATTTCTCTTTTCTTACCACAAACATCTTGCCATCTGCTGGCCCGCTCGTTGCAGCTCCCCTTCTCCCCTACGCTTCTCACAAAACCAAAGCGAACGGCCACCAACTATCAAAGGGGAGCATTAATAATAAATGTGATTGTATGAGCGGACGTTTGGGGGTTTAGGTGTTTATGGGCAGCGTTGGAGGTTTTTGTTTTGTTAACTTCCTTCAGATGAACGCTTTTGCCACCACCCACCCGAACGCTTGCAGTTGTCCAATTTCTGGTACTATGATTGTATATTTTAAACATTTCCTCAACGTAATCCGAAGCGGCACGTGGGTCTCGCTCGGTGCACGCCGTGGTCGAACTGCCATTATCGCTAATGTTGATTTTATGATTTCGTGTAAAGAGGTGGTGTTTCGTGGGGTTCGTTTTTTTTTTTTGGGAAAGTGTACGATGTAGTAGGCCCTCAGGAAGGAGAAGGAACCGCGACCGGTGGTCGACCGATCCGTACGCCGCGTTGAAGATGACGCGCCGATGAATAATTCAGAGATACGCGTCGTTACATGAGAAAGCTTGCAGGCTTTTTTTGTCTCCTCGTGAATTCCCCGTGTGGTATGTGTAGCCACCACCGTGTAAAAGGATTGACCACGGTGTAGGGTTGCTACCGAGCGATAGGTTCAACTTGAAGCTTGCGCGCAAATAATGATCGATTTATGATCGTTGCGTAAGCGCCACGCGGTCTTTGCGGTTTGTGATACCAAGTGGGAAGGAATTGTTGCGCGAGGAAGTGGCGTTCGTAACGGTACACATTATCAAACATTAAATCACTCCCTAAATGATGCTTACTTGTAATGGTATGTTTCAACAAAACGTATTAAAAATAATGAAAAATGATTTTTATTTATGTTTTTTCGAGTGATTCGATTTTAAAAGATAAAGCGGAGCACGTAGCTCGGTGGGCAGAGTTATATGATTCTTTATCAAGTGTTGCTTTTATAAATGATAAAAAATATATTCAATAGTAAAAAATATCCAAAAAGGGATTTATGGTCGTAGCAATAAATTTGTTTTGCTCAATCGAAACAAAAATAATCTAGCACCAATAGTAAAGCAACAAAACCAAGGCGAGCGTTTGAAAAATGATCTTCTACAAAAAAGTGTAGCTTTAAAGAAAAATTATCATCTTCTTTTAAACCTTTATCTCGGTAGAAATTTAGCCCTAAGCACTCCCGTAAAGCCCTCGCAGTCGTCACAGTCTATTCGATTGAGATGAATGAAACGTAAAAAAAAACAAAATAAAAACAACACACGCCGTTGAGAAGGCTTCCCTAAGGGCGAAAGTGAAAAGCTCCACCATTGAGGAACGGTTTTTTCCCCCCCAGTTTGTGTGCGTTGCAGCGGCGTTTCGCTTCTGACGATTTTCATACCGCACCCGCAACCGGTGCCAGGGGTTCCCGTTGCTGGCGAGGGAATTTCCCTTTTTTTTTTGTTGTTCGTTTCCATTTTCCCTGGACTCTTGCCCCGGGCGTTTATTGTTGTGTATTTTTTCGCTGCATCTCTCGAGTGAATCTCTCCATCGACTCACTCGGGCGCAGGTTTTGGAACCATTCCAGATCTCGATATTTTTGTTTTGCATTTGCCCACTTTCCTTTCAGGATGGGACGGAGGAGCATTTTTCAGCTCCGATTTTTGCTCGATCCAACAGCGACAGCAGCGCGTGGAATGTTTGCCATTTTCCTCACTTTCCCGAGTTTGTCATACGAGTCGCCAGGAGGAGGGTACGCTCGGTTACCATATACCCAACTCCGCTTTACGACCATTATCACGATCACGAAAGCGTCGGTAGAGTGAGTGCGAGCAGGCGCGCGCGCGCGTGTGTATGTGGTTGTTTATTTTCCTCGCCATTTGCACGTGCCCGCCGCGTGTCGTCTCCTTCGGCCAGGGCCCGTTCAGTGGCGTTTCCGTTTTTTACTTCCTAGTTTTTCGCCCCCTCCCCTCCTGCTTTACCGCGTCGCTCTGGGGCACAGTTTTACGACCGTACGACGGAAAAGTTGTCCAGTTCCGCGCGAGTAGACGAGCCCGCGCCGTGGAAATGAATTCAGGAAGTTCAAGCTGCACCAGCCAACCTCAACCAACCAGCCCGGACCAGTCAGGCTCGACAATGCACCACTGGATCGGTAGTGCGTCGGCCGCTGAGCTATGGCTTTAATTGGCCCATTCGTTACCCGGCTGCCACGGTGGACCTGGGACCTAGGTAGCTGCTGATTAGGCGGTGAGATTGCTTTCAATACCGGTGGTTGTTCGATTCGATTTTTATCGTGCATTTTTGTGCGCGCAGATAGTGCACTTTCCGCTCATTATGGGTACCATAAAAGCTGTTCAAACAGTCCGCACAGGTCTTCAAGTTGAAAACTTTTGATTCAACAAGAAGGAGGATTTTACAACAATATTGCAAGCCTTAAAAAAATATAGGCTGAAATATTTGTTTTAAATATTTTTATCAACGAATTATATAAATCATTTTTAAGCAGTGTTCCACAAGATGAGAAGCACCATCTCATTCAACATGTTATCTCCACGGGCGGGGAAACCTTCCCGCAAGTAGAAAATGAGCGTTTCAAACGCTTCCAATTGAATGTTACTTCCGCAGAAGCATGATCGTGGTCGTGGACAACCCGGCTATTGACTTCTCGCTGTTGTGCACATTCACACAGCGACCAGCAACGATCTCACCGAGGCCCTATCGCGGCCCACAGCAACCAACCTTGCCACCTTCTCATAGCCTATCCCGCTCCCAGCCCTTCTCCTACCGCCCTACGGGCACGATTGTGTTGCGGACAGCAACCGTGCAGACGGTATTCGACAAAAAGGCCTCTTTTAAATCTTCATTGCACCGCTCGCCTGAAGCGCCGAGTTTAGAGGTACCGATGCAAAGCATCAGCCAGTGACGCCAGTGACAAAGAAGGATTGCATTCATTACCGGTCGCGGGGCGAAAATGAAAGTGGAAAGGATTCTTCGCCCGTACCGTAGCTGAGCACGGCACGGCTTTTCTCAATCTTTCCCCGAATGTGCGTCATGTGCATCGGTGAATCGTATCGTATCGGTGAAAGAAAGTCACTTCTGAGGTCGTTTTTCATTCCCTTTTTTCTTTACGCGACATTTACTAGTCAGTATCTCCGCTATGCGCGTCACGTCCAACCAAGAAAACTGATATTTCATCCCTTTTTTTCCAAAAAGTATTCTTTCAAGTAGCCTTTTCAATATTTTATTGCTATTTCTTTAAAACATTTTAAAATAATGATAGAAAATTTAACATCATTCATTCTCGCTGTTCTCATGCTTATTAGCAAACATTCCTGCATTTTAAAACCTTAAATAATCATTTATAGTAAATTTATTTGCCTTGAAACCTTCCTGACTCTGACTGCGTCAAAAGTGCAACCTTACCATTACACAACCGGCTAGTCTCTCTTTCGCTCTCGGTTTTTGGCTCGGTTGTAAGCAATTTGATTATCAGCATCGATGCGTGAACGGTAATCAGGCCTCAAGACCCCAAGAGACATATGCCGCACCGTCTCCGGCACGTTCGCAAACAAAGTACAAAGACAAAACATCCCATTATCTCAACCCTTGCCCGCGCGTATTCGAAGCTGTCTTCGTGTATGTGGGTACGAGCTTGTGTTTGTAGTGTTAGTGTATCCCTCTAGAAAAGCCCCCACACCCCTCACTGTTGTAAAAGCAGTTCCTCCCAGCGAGACCCGCTCGACACACCCGGAATTTCGCTACTTACTTGTTGTTCAAAGCATCAATCCAAAACAACAAAGAACCATCATCGACTGTCGCGGATCCGATGCAGGCTAAGAACACGGGCGGAAGGTTTGCGGGCGGGCGACGAAAGAAGGCAGTTAACGGGCGCTTTCCACGCGAATGGGCGAATTCTGGAGCAACGCGAACGCTAGCGAAAGTGTTTCAGATTCGCTTGTTTTGTCGTGTTCGCTTAAATAATGTATTTAAATTTTGCTCTGCCGTAGCCGCTAACACGAGGAGCACATAAACGAAGCTTTACACGATTGATATGCACTTTTAGAGAAAAGGCTTCCACTTGTTTGCTGTATTTGACACGCTTAACATCACTGCGATGGTACACTGTTATTCATCACTGAGAACTCACTATGGAAAGGTACGAGAGGAGCGTGAAACGGAGAAAAAAAAAAGATGAGTCATAAAAATATGATTTCTCTGGACTGTTTTTTAAACTTCAAGAGACCAATCGGACCAATCGGAGCTTTCTTTTTTGACCCAGCACGGCGAAGCAAGTGTGAGGTGATCTTATAAATGTTACTTGTTCACTTTTTCATTTTAACCGTATGAGAGCTGATTGATTTATTTTGCTAATATTTACAGAATTTGCAGAACGCCATCACTGTCACTTACGATAATTTATCTGTACAGTGATATACACTTTTTTCAAGGGCGATATTCATGGTGTTCTTTTTTAATTTTCTGGTTAAAACTAGTGCTATTTAATTAATTCAAATTAAAAAAATATTTATCTTTACTCCCAACGCTCAAGTACTCTAGAATAATTATATTAAATTTTCAACTACAAAATATAAAAAATGGAAGCAGTTAGCAAAAGCACACATTTTCACAAACCACCCGCTAATTGATCGCACTCTTCTTGTAGTTTTTTTGCTCACTTTATGCCTTACACATTCAACATTCGCCTGCTCCCAAGCGTTTAATTATACGGCCATCACTTCCGCATTTCCGGCCGCGGTTTCGGAAGCTATCAATTTGGAAGTTTTTTGTTGTTTTTTCGAAACAGTAAGCCGTCTTAGCCGCCACTGTTGGCCTCTATTTTCGCTGGCCCGGTTCAGTCTGGGGTTCGCGGTGGCGGCGCGTTTATGTTGTTTCTCGAGTGAACACGATACGTGGGCGGATACTTTTGAATGCACTTCGGCACATACACGTTCACAGCACTTATGTTAGTTTTCTTTTGCTCCTCTTTATTTTTGGGGGCGCAATTCTGAAGCTCAATTAAAAGAATGAAGATAAGAAAGCACCTTTCACACGGTTGTATGATTTCAACCGTGGATCACTTTGTGCAGCAAATGTTAATCACTCTCGCTCGTTGCGCGCAACAATCGCACTATTTTGTTTTGATGTTTTTTTTCATCACTTTTCACCATTCTAAGGGAGGCTAAATTCGTACCGAAAAGCAGTAACCGATTGCTAGAAAAAAAATGAACAGTTTCGCGAATCCCGCACAGATCACTAATCTCTCGTTCGCTTCTTCATTCAAATGGTTGGAAGGTGATTTGGATTTTAACGATTTTCTGTGTGCGTGTGTTTTTATGTGTTATTATTGCTCACTTTAATATGTTTTTCCCGTTTAGTTTCGATGTGCGTTTTTTCTCTCTCTCCCTCTCGATCTCTTTCACTCGTCACTCCTTTTTCGGGGTTTGTATGTGTGTATCGGGTTCACAGCTCGCGCGCACGTATATTCCGTTAGCTTGAAGAGCTGCCTCGGGTGTGTAAATCCGTACCGGTTCGCTGCTGAAACGTATCTGAACGGAGCACGAAGCCGCCGACGAGATTTGCTTGCAAACTGCCGAACCGGACGCCGCTTTCCCCTTCCCGAAATAAAAGGAAAAAACGATGCCACGAAGTTGCTGCTAAAATGCTGAAAAACAGACACACACACAGACAGACAGACGGACAGACAGCCACCTCGAAATCCACCTCCGGGGACCTGCTTTGGGGATCCGCGTTCGCGCTGCCGATGTGGGGTGGTGGGTTCGTCGCGTGCACGTTCGCGCAAGTCTTTCATTCAGCCGCGTCGAGAAAGCCGTCGGTGTGTCACAGCCGGGAGGAGGGAGCGCAATCATACTCGCCTCGGTGGCCGTCTCTTTTGCGCTGCTGGTGGAGCGTACACGATTCGGTGTCATCTTGCCGTCGTCCGGTGCGTTTGGGTTAACTTCGTGTCGTCGTTCGCACGGCGGTGGTTAGCAATCGTTAATCTAATGGCTGTTTGTCCTTTCCTTGTCGTTTGTGCGGGGTGAAAAATGCGGGAAACGATCAGTAAGAGTTAGGTTTTCAAAACCTCATTTATCGAACGATAAAATGTCAGTTGGTATGCCATTCATCAACGGGCTCGTTTGATTACTTAACGAGTAAAATTCTTTCATAAGGAAATGGAACAGGATTCTGTTGTTTTTGTCCTGGTTTTTCTATACTTTTTCGATAAAAATATATGTTTCATGAAACATCAACTACTTCTACCCTCGTTCTACCGGTGTAATGAAAATATAATTCTTAAAATGTTGAAAAAATGTTAATTTTGTATCATCTTCAAGTTCATCATTCAACCGTAAGTTTTTCGCGTTTTTTTTTTGCTCGCCCAAGAATGCAGACGATCGTGTTGGCAAATTATTTCGACTTTAATTCGTCCACCGACTGATCAATTTGGGTCGCAGGATGAAGGTGCAGCAAGAAAAAAAAACCGTTTCCCGTTTCGTGCGGTTGTTAACAGCGAAAGTACATTTTCTGTTTTCGGCTAAGGCTACATGACCTCGATTCTTTTTTATGCACACACACACACATCGCATCACCAACCCCTCTGGAGTTGGGTCGGTCCTGATGGTTCATCGATGCCCCTGTTGTATGGCAGTATAACACATCTGACCTGTTGGTACCTGTTGTTCTTGTTGTTGTTGTTAACCATACGCGCCAATTCGTCAGCTTCTTCGTTTATGCTGAAGTAAGGTAATCAGTGCTTTTGTGAAATAATCTTCCAGCCCACGTAGATGTTTATTTCTTAAAAAGCTGGTTTTATCTTATGATTGTGAAATAAATGTTATATTATTTTTGAATATTTTTATCTATTTATTATCTAAAAATAAATACAAAATCATCACACAATGAGCTGCAGATTCTCCGATCGTAACACACGCTGTTCACTTGAGGGTTCACCATCTTTATCAGCTGCCTGTATCCGGAGCATTTTTGGATGCACCACATTCGCCCCACTCCACCCCGGAATACGGGGTACAATAAAACGCTTTCCGAATTCGTACGCGCGCCGATGCATCACGTCCCGGGCTTCGTTGTGTGGCTCACTTTCAAATGCTTTCACTCAAGGAGAACCGTTTTATTGACACACTATTTTATAACGTGGCACACACAATAAAAAAAAACGATCGCAATGCAATCGATCGGCGGGCGGAAACGACGACATTCGCCAGCCGGCCGGGTCGCAGGCTCCGGTTGTTTGGCTGCGTAATATAGCTGAGGGCAATTTTGCATAATCTTCCCGAGTCCCGGTGCCCGAGCGGATTCGCCTGTCTAGACAATGAGTCTTTGATTCAGCGCGGCACGGTTGAGGGATGGATGCTTTGTTAGTTTTCATCGACAGGTTTGATTTAGGCTGATTAACGATGGGTGAATAATTTATCGCTTTATTGTAGTATTATAATAAACAATGAAGAAGAAACAGGTACCTGAAATCTGGATGCAGGTGGATTAGTGTGCAAACCGGTTCGCAAACATAATATTTTTTTTTTAAATTTGTTGTTACGTCAAAATAAAAAGTGGATATTAATCTCCCTGATCGCTAAACTTGATATCGTTGGAAAGGTCTCTTCACATTTAAAAATGTATCCTATTCATCCAGAAGTTCATTTGAATTGTGTCCACAATAAGTAAAATGAACTCAAAATGAATACATATTAAAGCAAAAAGATTACCGCGAGGAAATTTCGAACGTTAGGTCAGAAAATAATTTTGTATTAATTTTGTGCTCTTCACAGCATAATTTTTAGATGCTACCTGATTGCCTAAAGTTTATCTTTATGAATATTCTTCATGAATGATATTTATTTCCTTTTTAATATCTTTGTAAATGATATTTTCAACTATTATTTCGTGTTATTTTAATGGCAAATATTTCTCTAACTATTCGCTTTTTATAGTTATTTATTTATTTTCCTTCTACATTTACTATCCAAAAGTACAAAGAAACTCTATCGGTATAGTGACCTTCAAACAGCTTCATTCGAATTGAGTTGAAAATGTGAGAAGCCTAAATCAAACATGTACCATAATCACACATATATGGAAAACCGTTTACGCACGAGTATTGGTGCAACATTGTATATCCATTTGGCATTTGCCTACGCCAGCTAGGCCGAGACCACATGGGCCCCACATCCCCAAGCGTGTTTAGCTATCGGTCGATCATGGTCGAACCTTGCCATTGCCACTTGGTGGACTTTCTTTACTCTCGTACGTGCGCTCTCGGATTCCGATTTGGATGGAAGCACGAACGAACCGAGGGTGGCTACCGGCTGACGGTAGGCTGATAAAGGTTGCGATCTTGAGGCTTGGTTCAGGGCAGCAAGTGTGAAGACAGCTAGCAACTGGTCGCAACTACTCTTCAACACACGCGCTGACACACTCGAAAAGCTAGCTTTTGGGGTGGCGGGTGATAGTGAAAATGCGCGGCGAGTGTACAAATACAGCATCATAGGCCAGCCATATCCCGTTTGCGTCTGGCACGGCTTCAACCGAATCGAACCGATTACTTTCACTTGCTGGATGAAGGATTTTGTCGATAGTGTGATCGGTCACGCACTCACACGCTGCTGGTGAGACTGCACTACTGTTGCGGTACAACGATCCCCAAGGGCTGTAGGAACCTGTTCTTGCTTGGCTTACAGAAAGGGTGTGACTTTAACTATGTTTCACAGTGATTGTATGTCAATTCCCTTCGCAAACTGACCCCTTTTTTGGGTGCATTATTTTAAAAATAGTGTACTGAAAACATACACAAGGTCATCTACTTTTAGTCGTGCATTATTTGGCTCCAACTTCCAACGAGGTCTTGGTCTTCGTGGCTCCAACTTCCAGCGACGACCGGGTGGGCATCGCGTAATCGGTCGACTCTTTACCCAACCGGTTCGAACAAACAAATTTAAATTTTACCGATCTTTTGTTTGCCGCCGAAAGCGACGAGGTTCGTCAAACTTCGAAAAACCGCCTGATGTTTGGAGAGGCCGGATTTGAAGGAGAGAAAAAGAAAAGAAGCGCATTGTTTCGCGATCGGATGAAGTGCCGGCCAGCTGAACCACTCTGTCATCTCGACATGGGGATGGATCCAGGAACCGCTCGGTCGTCTCGCAGTTGCCGAATTTCGTAACCCACCGCGATGTTGTGTTGGGCAGATCTCACAGGCAGTGTGCCACCACCGGACAGGACCGGATCGGTCGGTTGGAACCGAAAGCCGTTGTAATGCGGTTGCGAAATAGCGCCAGCTTTGTGGCCGTGCGTGTACGTGAACCTTCGCTTGTCCGTAAGTGTATCGTGTACGTGCCAAGTGGCGCGCATTGAGTGGCTCCACTTAGCACAGGCCAAAGCCGGCTGTTGATTAGTATCCGGTTGCAAATATTCATGTGCAGAAGGGGGTGGATGGATGGGACGGCGGATTTCGATTGTCCATTTGCGAAGCGAAACCGGAAGGCACACGGCCGGCTCCCTTGTCAAGCTGTGAGTTGTGCTCCACAAATAGCGACGCCACCAGGAAGTATACATGTGTGTGTAGGTGAAATTTGCGATGATACACAGCACGGTGATGATGGAGGTCTAAAGGGCAGAAACGGCGGCGTCGGCGGCGGTAGTTCGATCGCAACGAGTGGTCGGCCGGTGCTATTGTTGGTTTATGCTGTACGCTGTTTTTTGTAATTTTGTTTTCGCTCAACCACCAGCGGCTTTTGATTTTTTATTATGTCTTTCGCGATAGGCGCCTGCACAATGCAAACGCGCTCCGGTAGAAGCTTCCAGAGGTGCATCCGGCGGCTCGGATGGGCCAGCCGGTGGTTTGCCATAAAAATCCACGGACCGCCAACGCCGTGTTTATAGGTTCGCCTTTAACGATCGCAGGAATATTACAGCATTCGTGCGAAACTTGCGGCCGGGCGAGTCGCGGGCCGGGCGTTAAACTAGTTCGGGGTTTATTATTGCACTACAAATACGTGTTACACGGATTGTACAAGTTGAGCCATGCGTGCGCTTTTATATGGGGTAAGGATTAGTACGTGCGAACAATTGCACGAGATGAGTGTGCAAGAATCGGTGATTCGGGCTGTTGGTCGGCTCACGTAATCCAGCGTAGGGTATGCTTCGTTTAATTACCTAATTTGCAACAGAAATATGGCGTTTTGCTAAGAAAGGAAGCTGATACCGACTGTATGGATAGTTCTGCTGTTATTATTTTGTTTATTACTGCGAAACTTTATGGTGAACATTTTATTTTTAAAATTAAAAAAGGATACAAAATATAACGAAATGCGTTTACAGAATTCTTTACATTCATTAAAGGGTATTAAAATTCATCTGAACTTTATGATGATTAAAATTTTGCTCATCACCAAAAGCTTCTTCCATTTATTGTTTTAATACAGCATATATTTATAACCAAACGCACCCATGTTGACCAACAGTGATTGCTATTTAATCGATCATAATTTTCCTATCGCGTTGGACATTTGATAGATGGCGGAATAGAAAAACACAAGCTAAAAACTATATCGATATTAATTCCTTTAAATAAGTAACATCCATCTTCTCGACGTTTATCGTTTCGAGATCAAAGTAATCTTTGCATAAACTATAATTATAATCATATTACTAGTTAGATTACAAATCCTATCACTACTCCGGACAGGCAAATGTTCGCCAAACGCTCCGTGAACGATGGACTCTCAGAAGCAACTCAATTATAAGCTAAACACAAACCGGCCCCGTAGCATCATGTGACATCCGTCAGGCAGCGCTCACCTATTTATTCATACCATTTTTCCTCCATTTAACACCAATTTACACCAATACTAACTGTTGCCCAGATAGACCACCGTCGTCGGAATGTGTCAGAAAGTGAAAATGTCCATGCCGGAAAGTGAAATGCGCCCGCCGACCAACCTCCACCCGGCTCTAATCATCGAATGCAAACGCAGAAGGGGAAAAAAAACCGTTTCACTTTCGTTCGCGTTGCATTTACGGTCGGTGCGTTTTGTTTCCTCGGTGTCTTGCGGGCGCTCGTGTATGTGTGTGTCCATCTTAAATGCAATCATCACGCGTGATGTTGGCGAAGGATCGCGTAGGTCCGGAAAGGAAAACTGGTTCACCGCCACAACACCCGCTTTAGCGGTTGGCAGAGGCGGCAGGTGGCGCATCACCTACGTAACAATCGTACCACGTGTCCGTGTTGTTATCGTTTTGGTGTTTTGGTGTACGCACCGGATTCACGAAGCGTCTAAGCCGACCCCCAGTGGTACATCTTCGACCGGGCTTTGTGTGCTGCAACAACTTTCCCTCCCGAGGACGCGTAAAGACGCTGTATCGGTCACATTTTTATTTATACCAGGCGGGTTGGTAATAATTCAGCAGCAGCTGAGGACGGGTACAAGTTAGGGTATTTTGTCGATTTGGTTTGTGTGGTGTGTTTTATTGGTGCAATATTGTTACAAACCTACGGAGCGCAGGCTACACCACACACGTCCATTCCGGGCCCTGAAACGAGCAGGTCGGTCACTGCGATACACATGTTTGTTACGAGCGCATCATAAAGACGGGCACGTGTTGGCTCGGCATAAATTCCGCGCTTTAGTTGGTGCCAACGGCTTTCACTGGGAGTTTGTTTTTTTTTAATTTGATTTTTTTTTTCAAGTTGCAAGAGTTCAAACTTCGATCCAAGACGTTTTCTGGCGTTTGCTGATTTTGTTTCCAATTTTTTCGTAACTCAATCTAAGCTCCAAACCAACAAAAAAATGGCTCACTCATCCAATGTTTACTAAACAATCCGATTAATAAATCATCAACTCTGATTAAAGCCTAACGGAGGTTACCGCACAAATTTATGCTGTTTTCGCATAAAAAAAAGACGGAAAAAACGGTCAGTCAGTTTGATTTTAATTTTCCGATAAGGAAGATTATAAAACTTTCCTCCACTTCGGTGCGCGTGCAACAAAGTCGGTCATCGGACTCGGTGCCACCCAACGACTACCGGCGCCTCTTCATATGCATCTGCTGCGTTGCATTAATGCTGCTGACCCAGTTGCGGATGCGAGATTTCGTTTAATGCAAACGAGCCTGGAAATATTCAAACAAACATTCATATATTTTCCTTTCCGAGGTGGACATTGCGAACCGAGATTTCACACCGCGTGTTTTGTGGGTCATCGTTTGATTGAAACATTTCGGTGCAATATTTTCCGCACGATGGAAAAGCGTTTTTCATCGATAATGGTGGAGAAGGGGGGGGGGGGGGGGATAAAAAAGGGAAACTCACTTTACGAATTTTGCTTATCGGCGCCAACGTTGTTGTGATGTTTTGCCTTTCCGGCAAGGGTTCGTGTGAGGTAGCATAATAAATCATAAGTACGTTTTTCTTGCTTGCTTGCTTGATGGTGTGTTGTTGCGCAGCGCAGCTTTCTAGCGTGCCAACCAGATCAGTGCAATCTGATAAGCAGCAAACCTAGGCCCTGGGTTGCTGAAGCCCTGAGTACCCCAAAAAGCCGGCTGTTTGACTGAAGCCTCCGCCTCTTCGCTCCCGCCAAAGCGCGGAATGTTCTTTTTCAACTGAACGCTTCAATAATAACCACTTTCCCTGTAATGATTGCCGATTGTTTACGGCGGTGCCGTCGCGTTTTGTGTGGCGTGTTTGATGGATATTTGATAATTCCGGTTGCGTGGATCGTGTAAACTGGATGATAATAAAGGCTTCCTTCGCGCACATCCGTTTTGGTTCGAAATAATTTTCGGAGCTTGAGCTGATGCTGGGAGGCGTAATTTGACGAAGCTTGAGAAATGCTTCTACTGTTGGTTTTATGGCGGCCACTTTATGGAACACTAATTTGAAGTTTATTGGAAATTTAAAGATAAATAAAAACTTGTTTATTTGTTCGTCTCGAGATAGGGTATTCTTTGCAAAGTTAGAAGAAACATATGTTATTCTGAAACGTTTTTGATCGCTCAATCTTGGTTTAATCTTTCTCTACACATGACATTGTCCTTCATTATGATATGTACTTTCAATTTCTTGCTCAATTTAATTATTTTATTTTGTTTTTGGTAAATACTTAATTTTAAGAAAAAGAATTAAAACGTAAAAAAATCACAAAAAATGAAATAGTGTTTTTTTACTGTCAGCATTTTGGCAGACAATTTTTAACCCTTTTTACGTTCATTGGATTTTTTACTTTTTGTTATCGCATCGCATTTTTTTTTATGCCATCGCATCACACGGATGAATACCCCCTTATGATATGCTTGGAATCTCTGACCCGTTCCCTTCACGAAATGATCGTGTAATCGTTCCCATCGCTATGCAATCGCCACCCCGTCGCGGTCTCATCCTGTATCATGCGTGGTAGCTTCCCGCTGGGGCACGAGCGGGAAGAGCGCACGACCGCTATTGATTGAAAGTTACCTTCGTCACCACCACCACCACGCAGGCGAAGCTGATCCTCCAGACATGCTCCAAAGGCCAATCCAGATCCTACTTTCGCTTCATTGTTTTGTGGGCGAACGCAGAAAGCCCACCGGGTCGGAAGTGGAGAAGCGCTGCAAGAAGCTCCCATTACGTTGGTGATCTTAATTATATGGTGTGTGGATGTGTGTGTGTGCAACAAACACCGACACAATAGCCGACCGATAAAGAGGAGGTTAACTCTATTAAATGCATCCTTCTCTTTCGTTGCCGAACGCGGATAAAATTTCGTTCTCATATTCATCTCGGCTGCAAAAGTACCCATTTCTGCTCGTAAACGCTATTAACCAACGGATCTATCCATATCGGGCGGACGATGCAACTTACGTAACAGGTTCTTCTCGGTGAACCTGCTTGGAAACCATCTGTCGTAGGATTTTTTTTTCTCATTTTATTCATTTCCATTTTTATTTTTACCATTTTTACCATTTCACTTTCGGGTCCTATTTCGATGTACCCTTTCTCCCTTGCTCCCCACCTCGTTTATCTGCTGTAATCTGCTTCTTTTTTTTTGGTTGATGTTGCAATACCTCCAGGTTTCGATGTACTTTCGCTACTTAAGGAAAAGTGCAGCGTTGGAAATCGGAAAAGTGCGCGCATCCGTACCTTCCGGCTGCCGGCTGGTTGGGCTTTTCGGCCAACGGTGTGTAAGCCTTAATTTGGCTCACGTATCATCGGAACTGCATCAAGCTTGCCGGCCTTCCAGCAGCGCTCCCATACGATGCTTTTAGGCTTCAGCTAGGGCAACCCCAGCCGGTGCCTCTCTCTCTCGATAATTGCCCATATATTGATTGATGATGATTTAACGATGCTGCCTGCCGCTGCCGTGATTGGCTCGTCCTATTGCGTCGACTGATTACACGGGCCTTTCTCGTTTGACCTCGCCGGTGGAAAATGCTCGTTTGTAAAGTCGAGTGGCCGGGGGGAGGGAGGGTGCGGTAGGTTGGGAAATATAAATAAAAGACTTGCCACTTGCTCGGGCCTGCCCAACCGTGCAACGAGCGAACGGTTAAAATTTCTCCCGCAAGCGGCGGCAGCACCGAAAAGAGCGAAAGAAACTGTTCGGGAGGACGCGAAACAAGCGAAAATGATAAAAGGCTAAGCTTTCCCAACTTTGAACCCCACAATTTTAGCTTCACTCGAATAATTGCGCACCTCTTTTACGAGTCGCTCTCAGTGTAAGGATTTTCCTCGGCCACGGGTAGGCCCAATCGGGTAAAGTCGCTTGTTGTTGCGTGTTATTTTTATTTCCGCACACCGATCTACGGTTGTCCGAATTATGTTTAATTCGTTTTCGGATAGAAAGAGATGTTTGCACACTCACGCATGCATCGTCTTATTTTTAGTTTTTTAAAGGGTTGTAACATCCCTGACACCGTGATCATCGGGTTTAAGGTTAGCTACCGAAATGGGTTTCTAATCACCTTTGGGTTGGATTTACTATTTGCCTCTGTTTGTTCCTCCTTGTCTGTAGCTTCTCTAAAAAAAAAATGGGGTAAACCGATGATGCCTGAGGCAATTAAAATAATCTTACGCATTAGTCTAAACCCGTGGTTAGTCCGCGGCTCACGCGCTGGAATTTGCCGGCTAGTGAAGTGGAATTTTGGGAAGCATTTCCGTGTTGGGCTGTGAAAGGGCGAAGCCGGTAGGAATTGTCATGCACGAACAATCGCATGCTTCTTTGCCGTCCGAGAAGTAATAGGTGCACAGTGGGTTTGAAGATGGTGAAAAGTGGTGGTTTGATCTTTATTTGATTATTTGTTCATTTTAATATAATTTATATGCGGAATTTCTACAACACAAATTTCAGGACAGATGAACTGCTTTTCATGTAAATTATTTAAAAACATTTCGATACATAACGTTGTGAAAAAATGATTTCGGTGGGTTTTTTCCATAATAATAGTTTAATTTTAAATGGTAATTACTTTATGGTCAACTATAGGAGGTGTTTGAAAAACTCTTGTTAATTATTAGATTAAATTTCTTTCTTTTTATTTTATTTTTAGTTCACTCTTCCTTGCACTGTGCAGCCCATAGAAAAAGTGATCTTACTGACTAGCTCAGCGGCGCGCTATGTGTGTTATTTGTTCCGAATGCTCGATTAAATCACGCACAAAGCAGCGGCAGAGACATTGCCGGGTGCGGTTAGGATTATGCTTCTGCGTTTGCCTTGCTGTACCGCCACCGTTTTATTTCGATGCATTTCCGCATGTTCCGCGCGGTGTCGACTGTAATTTATCCGCCTCCGTTGTGGGTTTTACTTTCCTTCAAGTTCAAGTTGGACATGGGCCGTTATGGGGCGCGTTTGTGGCATACGTTTTCGATTGTTGTTTCGCTTTTCTTTGTTTTATATATGTATGCAAGGGAATGAAACCACAAACGATTGCGGGGGCGGTGGCAGTGAATTAGTCAGTGTGTAAATTTGCTGGTTTCGGGCGTGTGTAAATAAAAGCATAATGGTGCTAGCGCAACAATAAACATCGATATATTTATTCAGCGCGTTAAGAAAGGATCATCAAGCTGGGGAAAGTTGACGCGGTTCCAGGAAAAGGGTTTTAGGAAACAGATTTTGACAAAACTCGCAAACCGGAAAGCGGTTGTTTCTCGAGTAAGTGAAAAGGCGTCGATTTATGATTTATTTTCCAAAACCCTCGTCTAGCGGCAGGTTATTGAGCTCGTGATAAAATTCACATGCCCTTCGTGGTAAGAGTTGTCTTAGTCTACAATACCACCCCCGTTCATTCTCCCCCGCTCCGTTGTACCAACCTAAACAACAACGGTCTGTGTAACGCGCCGAATAAATTTGATACGTGCTAATTAAATGCGCACACCTTCCCATCCCAATCGAAGCTTAGCGCCACTCGGCAGCACGCGAAAAATGCGGTCAATGTTTCTCCCCGACCACACAGTAATGATGCTCGATTCGATCTGCTGCAGCAGGTCGATTGTTGTTTCCTTTCCCTGGGCTGCCGCTTTACGTGGCATAATCGCTTCGATTCACTTGCACCTTCCTCCCATGCACCCATGCAGGGAACGCTTCTCGCGTTGCTGTTGAGCCCTTCACGGCTATAAACTGGCTTCGGGCGCGATCGCAAGGCCACTCGTGGGCACCGGTGGTGGGCAGTGCAATTTCCCACACATTTTATATGATTAAGTTTTCGTTTTTCTTTCTCCGCGCGCGCGGTCTGGCGAGAAGGCACGCCGGAGGGATTTTGTTTATTTTTCCACCGCTGGCCTGTTGTCCACTCGGGGCGGGCAAATCGCTGGACCCGGGTGCTTCAATAAAGTAATACAGCGCGAGAACCGATAGGGGTGCGCAAAGCAGGTGCGCTGGGAATTTACAATGACCCTAATTGCGCGAACGGTTCTTATCGATGTCAATTTTTGCATGCTCCTCGATTTGTGCGGGAATAATTTATTGATGGCGTTTGGAAATTGAGCACATGGACCGGGGAGCGTTGCCGATGCGAGATGGGTGTGAACGTCCGGAAAATTGCACTCAAGACGCTGTCGATAATGAAGTTGTACGCGGCGAGAGACTTTGTCTTTTGACGAGCGTCTTTTGAATTTTGAATTGATGGCGACAAAGGTTTTTATTCTTAAAACTGTTTTTTTGCTAACTTCATGGATGTCTAAAAAATTAATATTTTTCTACAACATTTTTTCAACATTGTTGGACGATGTAGAAGGAAGTGTTGATGTCTCTGGAATATCATTCTTTTTGGTCTAAGATATCCGATATTATCATGATCTACATATATGGAGGATCCTGAGATATGACTTATTTCTAAGAAGATTTTGAAAATCATGAAAAATTTTATATATTTATTATTTAATCTATTTTCATTTAAACATCTTTTCAAACGTGTCCCAAATATATAACAAACCACCCGTTAATTTGTGGCTTATTGCGTCATGTAAACTATCCGATGCAATCAGAATAATCATACACGGATCTTATCCGAACGGTCCACATCGCGCTACACACCCGATGCATCCGATGTAATACCGAAACGATTGCGTAAATCGCAAGCAATCTGAGCCTCCAACTCGGTGCTCGGTACATTATGGGCTCACGTGCCATCATTATCTCGCTCGATCGCGCCCGCATCCCGAATGCTGCTGCAGACAGAATCACCATCATGCTCTTGCCGACGACTATCTTCCCCGAATCGGCGACTCGCGGCGTGTGGCGCTGTGGAAAAGCTTACCCCATTACGGGTCAAACCCACCCACCGACTCATCACCACCTTTCGCCCATGTGCCTTACTGGGGCTCCTTTTGAGGGGTTTATTTTGGACCGAAACATCGCTGACGCAATCCGATCGGCAGCGTGGCATTTGGTTTGCGAGGAGTTTGGTCCGGATGCGCTGCATTATTCGTGCGGTGCAGTGCAGTTTTGCGATGCCACCGGGTGTGTGTGTGAACGCAGAAATAGCAAAACCAAAAAATTCACCGCTTATCCGATTCGATTACATCGGCTTCGAACCAAAAAAAAAAAATACGACAACAAAGCATGGTATTATGTCGGCACGAAAACGATGACGTCCAGTCGGAATTTTGTACTCGACCGGTGCCATTGCCTAATGATGCGGCAGTATTCCGCCAGCTATATGTGTATGAGTACCGTACGCCTGCAATGAGACGTGTAATTGTGTCAGGTTCGTAATGATCGGTAACCGAGCTTTCCCACAGGGTGATTGGACGGACATGTGTGCAGGCGTTGGAAGAAAAAAAACACACGAAAAAGAACCTACAAAACACATCGCACGCGGGTGGTAATTCGAAACCAGGACAAGCAGATTTGTAACCGACCGCCGGCCCATAACTGGGTCGATTAAATACCAACAACCTTCCTAAGTGCTGCTTGCGTGGTGCACTCTTTAGCCACGGCTTAAGGAGCCCACTCTCGTACGAAATCAATCTCCTGTGCGGGGAGTTGTTGCGAAAAAACAAGGCCTTTGGCAAGCAGCGCGCCCGAAGCTAATGTGGAACATCCTTCCGTTTATTTTTTTTTTCGCTGTATGTGCGCTCGCTTGCTTCACCGCAGCTTGCGTTTGATACTCGAATCAGATCGATTGCAAATAAAGCTGCCGTCTTCCTGCAATGGAGCGCCGTTGCAAACTTAGCCCTAACCGCAATCGATTGCCGCTCGAGTGCCAGCAAGTGCGAGGAAACCGGAGCGTGCATCAACCGGAAAGAAACGACATGTTGTTTGAAGACGATGATGACATTCAATTTCCACCTCGGTGGCGGTCGAAGTGTGATCTTCTCGGGGGATTGTTACGGTTCGCGCTGAAGCTACATACATCACCCCAGGTGAACATGTGCTCAAAAGCGGGAGAATGGAGAAGGGCCCGCACGCCGGGTAAGACGAGCCCAGCTGTCAAGGTTAATTTCGGCACAATGTTGAAGTTGAAGAGCTGCGGCCAATCTTGGGTCCAACAATTCGCAATGCTCTCACTCTGCGCGCACGATGATCTGATCACAGCTTGGTTGCGTTACGTGCCGGGAATGTTGCGTGCGGTTGGACATGTGCGAACTTCACGCCCTTGGTGGCGCTGCGTTTGGGTGCAGCTCGGCTGGGGAGTGTCGCCTCTGAACTTGTGTCTCTCTGCAACGGGCACTTGACCACACCGGCACGTTACCGACCGGGCTGGTGACATTGAGTGGAGATCTTTACACTTAGATTGCCGAAGAGGAAGACGATCCTTGGTGGAACGACCTCTAGCTGGTGCGTGTTAATTTCCGTGCTTACTTAACGAATGTCGTTTTCATTTGCGCGTGCTTACATCACACACCTCCAATTTGGGTTTTTCAAAATTCGATCAGTCGCCACACTTGCGAAACCTAAAAATAATATTAAAAAAAAAAACTAGTCACCCAACCCCTCGGCTTAGGGGCCAACCAGTGACCGGCGGCGAACCAGTTCTTGCTTTATGCGCAATCTTGTCACGGGCTTGGCCGCCAAGAAACCGTGTAAACTCCGGACAGCAGCCACTCGAGAAAGGTCTCGGACAACACGGTGTGCTGTGTGGCTCTGGTTGTATTACGTAAAAGGCGGATCAGTTTTATCTTTGTTCGTTGCTTCCTCCCGCGTGGGCACGTTGAAGGAGGTTGTACAGGAAGTTCGTGCTATCCGGCTGTGCCTAATCGGTAAAGGTGCGGAGTTTGTCCCTGTGGCGCGATCGCTTGCAGCTTTTCTTTTTTTACTATTTTGGTGTTGTCTGCTACAGTCCGGGAGAGATTTTAGCGTTTTTATTATTTTACCACAAGTTACATCAGAGGTTATCATAATAGGCAAAAAGACATTATTATTAAATTTGCATAATGATGGACTCGAGATTTTATTATTTTTATTGATTTTTGGTGTACTCGTTGTTTATTGTGCTTATGTATTCCTACGAAGTTGTTACACGCCTTATTTTTTTGTGATGATGTTTTACATTTTATTTTAAAGATAACTATCAATGTTTATAAAAAAACATATTTTTGTCTTTATTGTATGTTATATTACTTTTTGTTTTGAAACAATTTTCTCTCTATTTAACTTCTATTATTGATAGGAAAAAAATATTTCTCGTCAGAATGAATTATTTACGTATCATTCAAATTGGAAACTATGCTGTGCTAGACCATACCCACCCTGTAGCTATAAATAACTATAAAGAGAGTTGTGGAGCTTTCTTGCTACTACATAGTTTTGTGCATAGTCGTCTTTCAGGCGCTTCGATGAAGCGTTTGTTAAATGATGGTCAACTCCTAAATGTAGGCAACACAGCAACACATGCCAGTGTTTCGGAAGATTGTACTCTTATAATTTAAACTTAAATGGTCTAAATTTTTTATTTATTTTTTATTACTTCCAACCTAATAAAAGTATTCATGAGGCTATAATTTCTCATTAATTTCAAGCCTTTTCATGATCTTTATAAAGTAATAGGGAACGATTAGGTTTTTCCATTATATTTAATTTTATTCTCTCATCGTTCATGGGGTGACACGTTTTGGCGTGATTAGAACAACAGTGTACTAAATATTTTTACAACGTTTTAATTCCTACTTACTTACTCTCAGTCAGTCAGTTTGCATTTTTCCCTAGGTTTCCATGCACAGTTTCCTCTGACCCGAACTCTGTGCCAGTTAGTAGCTCACTAAACTGCCTATGCCTAACTACAATCACCTTTCTTAGCGTTTATTCTACGTGGTAACAGGAGGCTATTATATGTACAACGCTGCAGGCTACGCGGATGTTCGCCTTTAACTATCCCCTCGAACGTTGGGGCGTTTTGAGTATAAAATTTGGCATTAGAATTGAGGAATTTCCAGTCCACCACGGACCCAACTCATACCGGAACGCTCCCAGTTCGTTTAGCTCGGGACGGATGTTTCATTTACGCACGATGTCGTTGCACTAATCTCACTGACCGCTTCCGTTTGGTTTGCCACGCCATTGGCGATTGTTTCGTTGGCGAACTGTTGACGTTTCCCTCGCCGCGAGTATCCCTTCTGTAGCCAGAGCTCCTTGATCAGATCGGCCCCCTTTTCGCCGATCATGATGACGGGCGCGTTGATGTTGCCGCTCGTGATACGTGGCATGATGCTGGCGTCGATGACACGTAGCCCCTTGATGCCGTAGACACGCAGCTTCGGATCGACCACAGCCCAAGGATCATCGGGTGGGCCCATCTTCGCCGTGCCCGACATGTGATAGATCGTCATCGTGTACTGGCGGATGGCGCAATCCCAGTACTCGTCGGTGAACTCGGGCAGATGCCGGCAGTTAGGAACCTGCTTGCTGTGGAATCGCGACCCGAACCGCTTCATGGCCTGCGTCTCGCCGAACGCGATCGCAGCCTTTACACCCTCGCGCAGGACGCCAACGTCGTCCGGATGCGTTAGGTAGTTATGGTACAGAAGCGGATACCGAAGCGGGTTCTTCGATTGCAGTCGTATAAAGCCACGACTCTTGGGACGCAACATCATCGGGAACACACCGAACACATCCTGGTTGTTGATGGCGCTGAACATGTCCTCGTAGAACTCGTCCTTCAGCCCGTGTGCCTTCTTCACCTGATCACCACCATCCGATGGCGTCGAGGCACTTGTGATCATGAACTCAATGTCCGGCCAATCGTCCGTTTGGTTGGCGTACTTCGTGCTGATAAACCCAACCGCCTCCAATCCGATGCTACTCGTCAGCGGTCCATCCTCCGTGACGGCATACCGCAAGGCCGAGTTTAGATTAACCAATCGATTCATGATAACCGAGATCGGCTGATCGATACGGAACACCAGTCCTCCCACTGCTATATGATCCTGCAGGTTCTGGCCCACACCGGGCAAGTCATGCAACACCGGCACACCGACACGCTCGAGATTTTCACGCGGACCAATACCGGACAGCATCATTATATGCGGCGTGCCAATCGCTCCAGCCGACAAGATCACCTCGCGTGTCGCAAACACCTGCTGCTTTTTGCCGTTCCGGATAAACTCGACGCCAAGCGCGCGTTTCGTTACCGGATCCAGTAGGACGCGCGTCACATGGGCGAACAGGGCGACGTGCAGATTTTTACGATTGCGTACCGGGCGCAGGAACGCTTTCGACGTGCTGCAACGCGTCCCACGCCGCATCGTGAACTGGAAGAAGGCGAATCCGGTCTGCTGCTCGCCATTTACGTCCACTATGTCATAGCCCATCTCCTCGCCGGCTTGGAGGAACGATACACCAAGGGGCGTCAAATATGGTGCATCTTGTACTTGCAACAGCCCTCCTGAAATAAAGCACCGGCATAAAAAGTCATTAGTGATGGCGGAACGAGCGGAGAAGTATGTGTTTTACTGATGCTTACCGGTTGCATGCTGTCGTTTGTTGCGCGCCAGGTAGGGATTCCGTTGGTCTTCCGACTTGCGGAAGTACGGCAGGACGTCCTCGTAGCCCCAGCCCGGATTGCCCAGCGCCCGCCACAGGTCGTAGTCGCGCTTGTTGCCGCGAATGTACAGCATCGTGTTGAGCACGGACGAACCGCCGAGGACCTTGCCACGCGTCCAGCAGCACCGGTTATCCTTCATCGCCTGACATGCCGTCTTCTGTGGCTGGGTTCTGGAGTTACGGTGGAAACAAATTATTAATTAAAACCTTGCTTTTATAGAACTCTAGACTTCGAGGCTGCTGTTAATTGGGTTGTGTTGTAAAGAATCCGATCCAAATATAAAATCTACATAGGACCAATCTTGAAATGAGGTTAGAAAACCACACGTCCTTTGTTGGAGAGCTGCCAGACATAACAGATTCCCATTTGTCTAACCCATCGCTAGCTCGAATGTTTCAGCGTGAGTCAGCACGGTCAGCGCTCGAAAGTTTGATTAATGGCGCTTGATCGACAACATTTTGATGGAACGCATCGTGCGTCTAAAGGGCATACAAGCAGATGCGCCGTCCTTGCCACCTAAAGTCGGCGGGGATATCTATCGAACCGTCTGAAGTTCAAGTTTAACTTTGAAAATTATACACACCCTTTTCTGCGTTATGCAAATTTCAACCTGCTTTGGCTTTGATAAATGGTATCCAACGTTGTCTTTGAGCGGCACGCGTATTACACAGATAAATTGATTTAAAATCCATCCGATGTTTAATTCGTTCCCGACTCCATAGGCAGGTCGAATCACTCCGATTTCTCCTTCACCGTATCGTCGCTGCAACGGTCACCGCAATGACTCTGCACAACTTCGACGTACAAGCTGACGTGCCGGGTGAAGAAATTTGTCTTCTCCGCGCATCTATTTGTCATATTATCGCTTTCCGCTCAGGTGGCGGTGTTCGTGTGTGCGTACGTGCAAACAACAAACGAGACTCATGCCGCCGCCCGGCTGCATCATCTTCGTCCGGCTCAGTCGGCTCAAGGTCATCCAGAGGCGTGATGCCTGCCATACGTAATACACCCCGGGCCAGATGAGACGAGACCCGGGCCGCGTTGCCGAAAAGTTGCCCAAACCACGATGGAGGTGCCCGTTTCCGAATGAGCCGGTTTTTTTTTCCTCTCTCTCTCCTGACGACAAAAGTGGGTTGCACCACGTGCCGAAAAGCGGTGATGCATTGACAGCACGAGCAGTAGCACTTATCGCGACCTTAAGTGTACTGACCGGCCCGGCAAGGTCGCGTTCCGGGATCACAACAAGTGCCCGGTACGGGTTTTTCTTCAGCGCATGTGCTAAAGAGGTGTTGAAATGTCATTTCCATTATCATTCGATGGATTGTGACGTAAGGAAATCATTCAATATGCTCAGGATACTAACGGGGTTGTAGTTCCAGACTTGCCACCGTTACTCTATTGTGAATTATGGATCATCCCACTCTACATTTGCACCACCAAGCCAGACAAGAAGTTTTAAGTCCGAGGTCCTTGCATCGATCGTGTCTACCGGTAACGACTGCCTTCGTTACGCTCGCTAAGTGTGGTTAGCTAAGTGGATCCAGCATGCGACGGAGAACTCCCATACGGCCCCAAGTCTTTTGCCGATGTACCAACCGTCACGTACGCACACTTTTCCAGCCTTGAGAAACTCACTTGTACCGTTCTGCTCACTGCTACCGTCTTCGGTAGCAGCCCGTCCTACAGCGATGATACATCGACCGAAGAACCGAGTGAAACTGATGCACCCACCAACACCGCCGCCGCCTCCGCCGTCTCTAGCGATCGTGTACAGCCGTTGTTACACAACGATGAAATTGTAGCAATTTGTAACGGACGATTAGTGGGCAGCATAAGAAGTTGTTCAAACATTCTTGCATACGCGCATGAGGATGCTTGAGAGGCGCGCGGACTTCATATGATCGATTGTAATAAAAACTTGCAGCATAAGAGCTTACTTTGCCTCTTGGCAAGTGAACGATCTCTTGATTTAAAAAAAAAAAAAAACAGTCTTCCCCAGGGCGATTTGAAACGCCTTATTACACGCTGCGTGCATTAGCTCACACGTCAGACGTCTGAGACTTCCCAGTGACGTACGTCGGTGCGTCGTACTTCACCTATCAACCTGAGGTGTTAGATCGAAAATTAAGAGTATCGATTTCCAAAGATTAATCATTGTGCACCACTCCAGCTGTCACCGGGTCCAATGTCTCTCCAACCCTCGCGTCCCCCTGACCTCGTTCTGCACGTGGTACAAACGCTCTACATGACGCCATTTCTTGACATCCTCAAGTTCAGACCGTCGGCAGCGATTAAGGCGCCGCTTGGCCGTTCGAAAAGCTAAGCCAGAAAATGACTAGGAACCAATGCGCATTACGCACGGTTAGGTGAGCTGTACAACCGCTGGGGCAGAGTTGCGAAAACAGCTCCACGCGATCCCACGATCAAAGCCCCACCGAAGGTCGTCACGCGTTTTCTTTCCTTTCATCTTTCCTCGCTGTTGAATCCATTGTTGATTTTTTGGGGGCGAATCAATCAGCCACGTTTTCGGTGGTGGGGAAGTGGTGCGGTTTTTTTTATTGCCACCATCGCGTTCGCTCGTGTCATTGCCGAACGCGTAAGCTCTCTCTCTCTCTCTCTCTCTCTCTCTCTCTCTCTCTCTCTCTCTCTCTATCTCGTGATAACTTGATTGGTAGCAGCTGCATAATCGGCCTCACCACCCGGCCAATTATGCTTCCTCGTTATCAGGGCTGTCTAATGCGCTGATGTTTCCCTCTCGCACTGGTGTTTGACAATACAATACATTCCACTGATTTCCCCTTCCGACGGACACTCAAGCGGGCGGGAACAACTGATCCTCCCACCCACCCGGCACGATGCATTTTCCGGGTGCATTACGCTATGCGGTTGCGCTTCGATTTCACGCTCAGCATTCTACGTGCGCATCGCCGGTTTTATGCAACCGAGCCGTGTGCCAGCGCCGGTTTATGACCAAAAAGGGAAAGTGATTGGAGGTGGAATCGCTGTCGGCGGTGCGAGGCAACAAAAGCCGGCGTGAAACTTAACCGATGTGCAATCACGTCGTTAATTGTGGAAGCGTCCATGTAAATCAGTGCTGGCATTACTTTCCGTGCACAGATAGGGTATCCTATTATATTATACATAGAGCCTGAAGAGGCCTAATTACCTAATTTCTTCTTCAAGACCTGAGCACTATGCTAATGCCTTATTAGGGGATATTCTCGAGGCTTCATTAGCGCTGGTAATCTCGTGGAATTACCAGAACCAGATCACCAATCAGCTCAGGGAAACCAGTTAAGCTGAGGTTAAATATAAACCCGAATTTTGAAGCTCCATTTCGAACGAAGAAACCGGTTCCAAAGACGACTAGAGAAATGGCGTTGGGATAGGTCTCGTTCACTTATCGATCCGAAGTTTTTTTTCCCTTCCATATCAATTTGTAGGCCACCGCTCAATAAAAGCCGTGTTTGTGAAGGAAGCAATAAAACAATACCAATAAATTGAGCGTATAAATATTAACATCGCCGTGTAATGCCGCTCGTCACGCTTTGCTGTACACGCCGAGAAAGCCGGCTGAGAAATATTGGGAGCTTTTCAATATTGATCTTCTGCAAATGTCACTGGATGTTAAGTTTTTTTGCTTTCAGTGTGTAAAACATTGCACAACGTTATCTTTGAAGGCAGCACTTTGCATCATTTTTCTGATTCAAAGGGAAAGTTTCACGATCTTTTACGCCGGCTGTAGCTACTCTTCATCCTTCTTTTGACATTATTTTAATTTAGAAAACAAAGCTGTATGTGAAAATAATTAATGGTCTTCGGTTATTAGGTGTAGTGAGTTGGGATAGCAAAAAAAACTTAAAGCACCTTGATCTTCATTAGTATACCACATACCAAATGCAAGACTATTTAGTATTTTAAAAACGTAGTCTAATGAGTCTTTGCGATGAGAGTGTTTTTGTCGCCGTTTTTTTTTTTTACCAAACCTAAAATGCTAATCCTAAAATGCTTGTAATGCGCAAAGTAAGGTTTCACGGTTGACTTCGGTGTAAAAACGATCAAAACGATCACAACAATCCAGCACAATGCATCTTTTTGCGATGTACTCCGCCGAAAAGGCAAGGGAAGATGCTACCCTTTCCCCTGCGGGCATTTTGTTGTTGAAAAAAAAACTGTTTGGCACAAATTTTCATAACCTCAAACCCATCGCCGAATAGTTCAAGTTCAATTCGTGATGTGTCTTCAGCGGCTGTGGTTCGTCGCTAATGGTTCCGCCCGAGATCGTAAACTCCCGGCACAGCGAATGACCCCGCGCGTAAATGGTAGTGTATAAAAGCAGTCTTTTTTGTCGGTTATTGCTTCTCCAGCCACACTATTACCGGGCTCGCCAATTCGGTTGTCAGTGAACTTGACATTGGACATTGGTGCTCTCCGGGTATGCCTGCAGCGTTAGGTATTTTGATGGTGCGTTGCGTAATTGGACCCGAACGAGAGTGTGTACACTAAAACATCTTCTAAGACCTAGACACTAGGAAGAGATCGCCGGAAGGTAATGAAATGGCCAGAAGGAAGGTTGACTCAAGTTTGGCGGCTAACCTAACGAATGTCCAAATGGCTTTCGACGTCTTGCAAGATCGCTTTTACCCTACTACGACGAATAAGTTGGAGGTCATTGGGTATGCACTTCTCGACATGACTTGGCGAAGGTTTATGGCTGACCTATACACCACCGTTTGCTTCCTGCATTCGTCGTTCACCGTAGCGTAGGCTGCCGATCCCATAAGATAGTGATCGTATTTTCTAATGATTTTTGTAAGTAAACACTCCGACAGCTCCATCGTCAGTTCTCACGATTGATTGCAGTACGCGACTTGACCCGCAAGTTAATGATGTTTGGACTATTGGATATCGTGTGGGCGATCGCGTGAGTCGAGCAAGTATGGCTGACAAATTAAAAGATTTGAACGTTAATCAGATTTTGACTGCTTCATGTATAGATTTGCTTGCTGCATGCCTCCATGGAGTTGGCTCAATCCAAGGGAGGAGCGTTACAAAGATCATTAAAAATAAGTTAGCCGTATTCCATTGGTGCGGTTGGCTTCGACGGCTCCGACAAAACGGTATGCGGTAACTTGCAGCTAAAACCAATCATCGCTCGTCTCGCCGCCAAGCTACCCATAACCTTTCACATCCATACGTGTTTGCATGTATGATTTTGGATCGCCGGGTCGGGTTGGTGAACATCAACGATCGAGCATTAAATATGTGTGTGCAGCTGTTATGTAAGCCGCATTTATCGCAAGCTCTCTGAAGTACGTATGCGGCACGCTTCGGGTAGCATCTACCCGTTGCACTTTGGCGTTGGACCTGCAAAAAAAAACGGGCTCGTAGGCAGAAGCAAACACTCGCGGGGTAAACCTGACCACAGATTCAACTCCGACCGCATCACTTCATCAGCGGCCTATCACTGGCGTCTAATCGGCCACTGGCAGCATAAATGAGGCAGTCGTGGGGCGAACGAAGTAACGGAATTGAACATTTTCGGTAGACAACATTCGGTGGCGTTCCGCGGTAGACATAAATTGGTTCCGGATGTTGGTTTTCGGGCGTCTCCACATGCGCTAGCGGGAAAGTAACTACCGTCACAATATCATCACCCGGGCCAGCCTCGCCTCGTGGCCGTTGTTTTGTGTTGATGCTGTTGTGTGTTACACGCGATAATAAGGTAAAGCCCTGCGGCGTGATGAAGTGAGTGTTTGTGTGTTTTTTTTTCTATCGCGAGAAGTAACCTAATTTAGTTCCGTAGCGTCGGTTCCATCACTGGACGCGCTACGAAAAGACTGTTTTTGGAGGCTCGCAAGTCGTTTACGCCTGGTTGAATCGATTTTAAGCGTGAATTATATTACCGGGAAAATAATCGAGATATTTGTAACGCGATAGCATTTGAAACTGGAACTCAAACTCGCCTGGAATCTAGAATCAACACTGTTGAGTTGGGAACGAAGACAACAAGAAACCAATTACGACGTTAGTCATCAAAGACACCAGATCAGACATCCAGCTCATCTGCATTTCCTAAAAAGCAACCTGTTACTCTAGACGGCTAGCCAGGAAGGAAGGGTTAGGAATGGTTCAGTTCAATCTTTTGGGCAAGGTAAACCTCCCGAACCACCAGCGACATCACCACTCTCGACCGTCAAGTTTGATTGTTTCACGTGTGTCTGGCAGCTGGTCCACGTGAGCTGCTCTTCACACGGCTACCTTCAGGTCCAAGTTCAATGTATCGTTTGGGAGCCCCCAAGCGCATACCGGCACTAGGGCAAAAACCGGGTGGATTAGAAACGAAACACGAGAAAGGGAAGCCGAAAACGAAACGAAACGAAAAACCCTGAACGGAATGCTGGTTCGTCTGATTGAGCCACCCTTGGGGGTTGAGGTTTTGATCTCGCCGGGTCGGCAATAGGCGGAACAATTTTCGGTACCCATCCCCCACCCCGAAGCCACTCGGCCTTTTTATTGCTGTCGATGAGAGCACGGTTTGAAACAGAGAAGGTGCATTGGTGGTTTTGCATGGCCACATGGCAGGGTTTTTAATGGTGCGGATGTTTTTTTTTATTGCTACTTCCCCTAGTGAATGCTGCATCCGACTTAGCTTGGCTATGCAATTTTAGCAGCCCCTCGCGTAGTAACTCTTTCATTAGAATGTCATGCATCCGTTGGTGTCTAAGTGAAGATACCCAGAGAGCTTTACGCATAATCGATCGGCGATCAAAATCACGAGCTATGTTAAAAGCGCCGTTGGAATCTACCAAGCGATTGCTTTCAATCAGGTACCGTTTTTGGGCAGCATAATTATGATTTAAATCTTTTTCCCAGCGCGATAATTATGCGTTTCTGTGGCGCGAGAGCTGGCTAGAAAAAAAAAACTGACATGCCAATCGAGAAATAACATCTGAATAACAGATTCGATAGGTGCAAAAAACCAACACTACGCGCGCCGACAAAATTTCAATGCTGTTAAAAACGCGACTCGTCGATACAACCTATAAACCGGTTGAAATATGGAAGGCCACTAGGGTATGCAGAGCCACGCGCCTTTGATCGACTAACCTCTTTTATAATAAATGCCTCAACCTTTGCCTCACCGGTCTTGAAACGCTCCCGGACCAGTTGCCTGGGACTTCTTGGTGCAGACGAGTTTCGGAGCCGTTCGACAGTTGCGCGCGGAGATGGGTAGCGAAGTTTGCAAATCGAACCGCTAAAGTCGTCCAACTGGTTTTTCGTGTAGGAAAAAAACACCTTGTTTTGATAAAATAACCACCGTTCAAATGTGAGTGGACGTATGCGCGTATGCTAAATTTGATCTCCAAACCACACGAACATCACCGAACGTTTGGGCTTTCACCTGTTAGTAGAGTTTGAACGCATTTTCAACGACAAGATACCGCGTGTTTTTCAAGATCACAGTAGAAAGAGCATGTGATTTTTTAAGATAACCAACGTGATCATAATGGATGGATTACAAAATGTGATAAAACCCTTTTAAAGCTATGTTGCTATCGACGAAATGTGTGTTAAAATGTCCTTGGGTAAAGATTTGTTAACATATCTTGTACCATTAACTACCCCTTCGGCGTATCGGGTCATTCGGTTCGTACAATGATTAATTATTTATAGCAGCACATTCACCGCACGCATGTCTTTTTTTTTCCTCTGTATGACCCTCCATCTGTTCCTTCGTTTGCTCGGTCACTTTCGACACGTTTTTGAAATTAATTCCATGCTCCCGCGTGAACGCCGCTTTTGGGCGTCAGTGGTAAGCCCTAATTTTGGCAAATTAATATGGAACCCCCGGGCGCGCGAAAGCGTTTTAAAAATGTTGCACACGAGCATTTGTGTGTTTGGTGTGACGACGCGTACGTTAAACAAAGAAACCCCTCTGCCCCATGCGGAAACCACACGGATATGGATCGTGCCGAAGAAATGGAATGTGGAAGTGTTAAAGTACGCCGCCACGTGCGATTGCCACAACACCTTACGCGCTACCGAAGTAGTGGGTTCGTATTAAAATTGCGATCGAAAATCATGACACTGCAACCGTATCTGCATTAAGCTTAGTAATAAAATTGCGATGGTAGACAGGCATTATGTAATGTTTGCCCGTTCGTCGATGTCCAAAGCTCGTGATCCTTATTTCACGTGACGATCGGAGAAAAGCGTGGGTAGATATATTTGGGCAGGTAGCAAAGAGATTTACAGTGCCTAACAAATTGATTAGACTTTCTTGAAAACACGCAAATTTTAAATTGGTGTCCAATCGGACATAAAATGTTCAATTTAAAGAAAAAAGAAATTTAAGAAGTCTCGACATTACAGTTTAAGTTGATCTAGCCACTTCCCATAGAAAGTTTTTTTTTTAATATTCAAATTCGTCTCTGAAGGGCTAGATCCTGTCCAAATCTGAGAAATACTAGATTCTTTTTCCAACAGAGCTAAAAACCCGTAAGTTCCAGCTAGACCGGATACTCCAGTATAATATAACTTGAAGATCTGCAAAGTCTATAGACTCTCCACAAAGTTCTATAAAACATAGTTGAATGCTGGATCTAAGTCAGCTAATTTGGAAATAAATAATCTTTTTTGAAATCTCCTAAAATATCTTTGGAGCATCTAGTTCTTTGGTGAACCATGAGGAGTGTAACAATAGGTTCCAGTTCCTTCAAGTTGCAATGTTTCTGTGTTAGATCAAGTCACGGCTCAATAGCTTCAAGCTGGGCGCTATCCATCAGCGCAATAAATAGGACCTTCGGCGCAACATAAAGGCGAGGAGTTGCTGCGCAGGCTTGGCAGACTCACCCTCAACGATTACTTAGTGATTACTGCTTTGTAACTATCGGCTAAAGTCCTCGCCCCAACACTTTCCACAGCTGATGCAGACACAAACACACACAAACGAAACCTGACCGTCGATAACTTTTCCCTATGCGCGGCTTTTGTTCGTCGGTTTGTACATGTAAGCGACGATTTACGCAATTACACATCGTGTTCGGTTCCACGCACGCTTCGAGGGAAGGTGAATCGTCGTCGTCGCCGTCGTTGGTAGACAACAGGTCAGCCCCAAGAACCAAGGTCAATTCTTTGGCTTTCAAGTCGCTAAAAACATCGCACTTGGTGCGCATTTGGAAGCTGGTAAAAAAACTGCAACGCCTCACCAAAGTCACCACGGTTGGCTTGACACAGGCCAACACCACGGCCGGGTCGGTCGGACAACTTTCAGAAATTGCAACAGAACAGAACTTGCTGCAAGGCAGACCAATCGGAATAGCCACTATTTGCGCAATCGGTTCCACTCCCACCCACCCGGCCCTTACCTGTACTTCCAATCCAGCTTGCTCTTGTGCAGGTAGAGCGACAGGATGGGCACGTCCGATATCTCGGTCTCGTGGCCGCCCGCCTCCAGCAGCAGCACCTTCCAGCCGCCGATCTCCGACAGCCGGGAGGCGACGACGGCCCCGGCCGACCCAGCACCGACCACGATAAAGTCGTACTCGCGGTCCACCTCCGGCACGTTGAACGGGCGGTTCTCCGGATCGAACAGGTCGTAGTTGTAGTAGGCGAGGGACGCGATCAGTATCGGCACGATCGCCAGCTTCCCGACGCCGATGACGGCCGTCGCCGCACTGATGGCCGCCCCGACGGCCGTAGTTAGACCGGCGGCTGCGGCAGGCGTCGCCTTAAAGGCGGCCCCTGCCAGCAGCGGGATAAGCGTTCCAAAGGACACCACCATGATGGTTCGGGCTAGATCTGACTGTTCGCAGCAACGACAAAAAAAAACACGCACACACTTTACGCCTATTTTCACACTTCCAAACGGTTCCAGATATTAGGTCGCGCACAAATCTCGTCGCTCATCATCCGGTCTCACTCGACGCGGCCTCTTTTGAGACGCTTTTCACAATGCGGATCGATGCGGAAGCGCTGCGTTATTTGCGAAGCGCGGCGGCACCATCAGCATCAATCACTTCAGCTGCTCACCGCAGACACTTTCACCAATTTTTCACTCGCATGGCCACCGGCCCCCGGTGTTTATTATTTTTTTTTTTTTTGGGTAGAAGAAATTGGGCTCCGTTCCCTAATTTTGCGACCTAGCCAAGTGGGCGATCTTTTCGATTTCACGAACCGAACGGCAGCAACGCAAACAAGCACCGACTATACGGGGTGCTTATGAGCGCGAATTATGCTCGGGAAATTCGTCCCGAGTGTACTGGTCGCACCAAAACCGCGCACCGCCACGGAAACAAGCGAACCGATCGCGCCGATCGACGAGCGTAAACTGATCGAGTCCAGCACGACGCGGCACGTGGATTATGCAATTTTCGAGCGAGACCCACGAGCCAGCTGTTGCAGGCCCGGCCGCTCCGACGGTGGTGGTTGGGGTTGTGTTTCGATCTGGCTGCGCGTGTGTGCGTGTGCGGGCGCGAAAAAAGGCCATTCCATTCGAACCGGCTTTGTGTCACGCACGAAAAATAAGCTCTACGGGCAATGGGAGCCTCGCGCCTCCATCGCTGCTTCTGTGTGGGTACACAGGGACATGAGGAAATGTGTATATGTGCGGTGCGATGGAAACCCCATCTCCGGCAGTGAGAAAAGCACCGTGGCGAGAGAAGGTGAAACGTGCTGATTTTCTACTCACCAACACACTCGCAACTCATCATCACCACCGGGTGAACGGTGTGTAAAGGTGAAATGCATAAACACATTGCAGCTCAGCGGAGCATATCTTCCGCTAGAACCTCATCTGACAGCTGATTTTACGTAGCGTTCGGTTTCCATGTTTGTCCATAAAGATGATGACGATGGCGCTGGTTGTTGTGTTGGTAACCCGCCCGCTTGAGTTTCGCGACATCGGCAGGTACCGTGCAGGGAGGGGGAGAGTTTGTCGATGTGTTCGAATTTGAGGTGTTTTTTTTTTCTCAATTTCACAACTATTTTCCGATGAGTTTTAATTTGCTCTCCATTATGTCCTTTGTTTGGAGCAGTCTTGGGGATTAAATTGATTGGATTTAACAGAAAAAAAACACAGAATAACATGATGATTTAAATTCAAATTGGCTCAAATTGAACAGAAATATAACGTTGTGACCTACATTTTACAAGGGTAAATCTTCGGGGTCATTTATTCCTTTAATTGAACCTATTTTTTATGTCTTTAACAGCTGTAATGTTATGTTAACTTATCAAATAATGTGTAAATAACATGAATGTTCAACTGTTGCTGTGCAGCTTCAATTATGCAGCTAAATAGACATATTTACACCAAAAACGAACCAAAATTCATTATATGTTCATTACGTACGAAGATGATTAATGGTATGCTTTATTTTCGTGATATTTTTTTCATTTATATAGATAGGATTATTAGTAATCCTTTGCTTGGATTTATGTTGAAATATTGATTATATTTTAATATCATTTTATTTAAAAAATTTGATATGTTTTACAAATTGATATTAAATTTGATATATTTTTCCACATTGTGGTAACCGGATATGATTGGATTAACATGCTCTATGCATGCGGAAAACCTAGTAAGCTTTTGCCTCTTACCCTTTTGCTCAAATATATACGGAATCGTTCCAGCAGTTCCTTCAATCGACACATTTTTCGTGTGCTCTACCAGAAGTATATTCGGAAAAATAACCCTTTTCCTACCACGCCGCGTATGTAAATTGCAATGCAACATCACACACACGCACCTTTTCCGGTGCACTACCGCTTCCGAGCTTGCAACTGACTGGCCGTGGCCCTTCTTCCAGGCAAGGGGATTGATTTATCGCAGCATAATCGACCAGTTCCACCACCAGCACGCGGACGCTACTTTCGTTCGGTTTCGCTCCGTCGGTTTTCTTCAAAGCGCGCGAAACATTAACGCAGCGATATGCGAAAGGAAAACATAGCCGGTGTGTGCTAATCCACGTTTCAATTATAAACCCAACAAGCCCGCCCCGCTAGAAAAGCGCAGAAAATCATGCCCAGCATAAGAGACGCGATTGGTCGGCGTTCGTGCGGCCCAGGCTGACCTTATGCATTTGTTTGTCGGAAGATTTTAGGCAAACAGCTTTTATTGCTGCAAATGGAAAATCAAACCACAACCGACCGTGATATTTTCGTTATCGCGTGTTGTCACAGGGTTCACGGAGATGTTTTAGTTTTTTTTTTCTCCTTTCATCTTCACTTTATTTGCCCAGATATTGACGCTGTCACCCAGATTCAGCGGGATTCGTCATCTCTATCGATCAATTTTTCATTTCATCTGCTCAGGCAGTGACCTTCACCGAGATTGACGGTGCCTGCGCCCCGTCCAAGATCACCGGGTGGTTTGATTCGGTAATCGGTAGGGAAAAGCGAAAAAAATAACAACCGAGCCTCATGGTGCTTATGTCCGGAATGAGCGTTTCAATACGCGGACGAAGACAACAGTGTCGCTACCCTGTGACACGGTTGATTAGACAAACTTGGTTCGGTGGATAATTAATGGAGGGTTAGTCCTTGCAGCGTTGCATTTTAGGACACTCGAGCGCTAAGATTTGGAAGGTGTTAGTTGTCTTTTTACACATGGTGGTTGAGCTACCAATGGGTCTAATTTAGCTTAATGCAGATCCGATTCCTTTGGAAATTTCTTCCGAAGCGTGACAGCACAAATGCAGCGAAGCAGGTCGCGAATGTAATCGTTCCAATTGTGGTATTGAATTATTCCAATGCGTCACGCACAAAAAGCTTACCGACGTTAAACGCTGAAGACGCTTTATGTTTTTTGTTCAATAAACATCAACATTATTACTCGATAACAGATCTCTCGGTTATTTAATACGACCGTACTGCCGCCTGCACTTATCCGTTGAGGTAGGTTGGCAATTCGACGCGATGCAGTGTTCTTTCTCTGCCTCTTTTGCGCTGTCTCATTCGTCATGTGCAACATGCAGCGGGTGTTTCACCATCGCTCGACACGACGTGCAAGTGTGACGTCTTTGGTAACTGCAGCAACCGGTTTGTTCGAAGCACATGACTTCATCGCCGGCTCAGGCTGGAATCTGGCCACCCTCAAGCTGTCTGCCGCTGCCGATGGAACACTCTTCTACCTGGTCCCGAATGGGCTTATTGCATGTGCAGCAGCAACAGCGAGTAGTAACAGAGTGATAAAATTTGCAACCGACCCGATGCGAATCGACCTAGACCAACGTGTTTTTGACTAGCCCCGGGCGTATTATACAATCAGAGCTATAAGAAGATTTTTGCGATGTCGTTCGGCGTGAATGTGGGACACGGGAGCAATATAAGAATAGAGCAATAAAGCTGCGAATCCAATTGAAAAACGATTGACTAATAAAATGTTTTTATGTTTTTTTTTCTTTATAGGTAAGCGAGATCCGGACGGGCGATGAAGATGCAAATCATTTGATGACTATAGTGCGAACTATCACAAAGGAGACACACAATTTCCAAAGGATTTTAGCTACTAGTACTATCACTTCTCCATATTTGAACGTATTTAAAAAAGCACGTGTATCCATTTTGGCATGGAATTAAATGAACGATACATAATGTTCATTGCATGATGCGCCCTCCGCATTCAAATCGGACTCTGTTAAGTAATGCCGCCATGTGTCCTCTGCAATGGTATGCTATGGAAATTATGGTGCTTACGTGATTGTCGGATCACTTTCACCCTTGTCAAGGCTAAGTTCGAAATGGCTCCAAAAGTAGTACAAACAAATGCAATGGCAGTATAGAAAGTTTGATTTATAAATTTTAAACGATTTGATTTGATATCAAATGACTTTACTAGATATTTTATTCCTTGGAAAAACATCACTGAGGAGCAAATCATTAAAATCCTTTAAAATTGAAAACATAAACGAATTTAAACATGTTCATCCATGGTGACACTAACAAACAATTAGGACATTTAAAAAACACATTCTCAATAATGGGGCAAAACAATCAGGTCAGGCGTGTTTGCGAAAAATAATAAACAAATGGAGATGTTTGCAAATACGCAAATGTTTATATTCCCATCACTGTAAAACAAATTTCGACGCGTATTGCGCGTTGCATACCTTTAGGGGCAAAACGTTCCTACAGTTCGGACGAACCGGTTCGATTTATCTATTCGTATGCTATCTCTCAAGAACATGCGCTCATGAAAAAGTTCATTTATTTAGTGCAGCCGTAGTATCGTAATCTTCAAAGTTCGTTATGAACGGCTTGCTCTTTCACATTGTAGTCCTCCTTTATCAAATCGGAACCCTTCTCACCGATCATGATCGTCGGTGCGTTCGTGTTGCCGCTCACAATGTCCGGCATGATGCTCGCATCGATGACGCGCAAATTCTGCACACCTCGCACTTTAAGCCTCGAATCGACCACCGCGCTCGAGTCGCTGTCCGGGCCCATCTTGGCCGTACCCGTCGGATGGTAAATGGTTGTCGACATGTAGCGTGCGAAGCACTCCCAGTAGCTGTCCGAGTCGTACTCCAGCTGATCGCACTCGGCGATCTTAATGTGGAATTCTTTCAGCTCGTGGTAGCCAAAGTTTTCCGTGTCGAGCAGCTTCCGGAAGAACCGTATGCCGCGAATGATCGTCTTCACATCGCGCTGGTCGTCCAGATAGTTGGCCTTGATGATCGGAGCGTCGTGCGGATCGGACGAACGGAGCTCCACCGTACCCTTCGACTTGGGATTGAGGAGCGTTACCAGGACGGTCAGGATCTCCGACTTCTGGTTCTGTTCGATGATTTGATGCGCGATATAGTCTTCCCATCCGAAGCATTCGGTAATTTTCCCCACATCCGGCGTCTTCCACAGGTACAGCATGTGGTGGTACTGGATGTCCGGGAATTTGGCGGCCGGACTTTGTGTGTTGACGAACGCTAGCAGATCCGTGGCGGCGACGGTACCGAACGAACCCAAACCGTAGCGCACGTAGCTGTAGATGCTGTCCAACAGTTCGTCCATGCTTCGCTCGATCGGTCGCGAACCGTGCAGGGTGAAGAAGATAGGCACAATTACATGGTCCTGAAGATTTTCACCCACGAACGGTAGCTCTTTAACCACCGGAATACTAAGACGATTGAGCGGCTCCTTCGCACCTACGCCAGACAGCTGCAAAATCTGCGGTGTGTTGATTGCACCAGCCGATAGAACGACTTCCTTTTTCGTGCTAACCGTTATACCTGCCTGTCCGGGGAGATCGAACGTAACGCCACGGGCTACGGTGCCTTCGAAGTTGATCTTCGTCACGTGTGCCTGCTTGATAATGTGTAGATTCGGCCGATCCTTGGCACTGTTCAGGAACGCTTTCGCCGTACTCCAGCGGCGCCCCTTGTAAACCGTGCCCTGGGCGACGTTAAACCCAATGTACTCGTCGCTGTTGACGTCCATAATCTCGGGCAAGCCCAGTTCGTGTGCTGCCTCGGTGATCACCAGCTTGGTCATTTCGTTCGACATGAAAGAGTTGACCTTGAGCAGACCACCCTGGGCATGGTAGTCGGCACGCTCCTGCAGCAAATGCTGCGCTCCATTGTCCTCGGACTTTTTGAAGTACTCCAGTACGCTCTTCCAACCCCAGCCCGGATTTCCCTGCTCCTCCCAGCGATCGTAGTCCCGGCTGTTGCCACGTACGTACAGCATGATGTTGTTACTGCTGCATCCACCCAGCATCTTACCCCGCGGCCAGTAACTGCCCCGTTTATAGCCTTTGCTGGCGGAGTCACTCTTTTCGGCGTAATAATTCCACACATGCGAGCTGTTCATCAAGCCGAATGCCAACAAAGGCACCTAGTTAAGAATATGACATTTAAAGTTTTGTGAATAATACACACATGTTAGGAAATCGATGAAAATGAAACATTTATTAGCGATAAAGCACCAACACATACACACACACACATACACACTGCATGCAAACACGTTAAAGCTCAGTATGCTGCGGTCCCTCGCCCCAGTCCGCTTTAATCATATCGGACGCCTTCTCGCCAATCATGATAATCGGAGCGTTCGTATTGCCCGATACAATGTCCGGCATGATGCTGCCATCGACCACGCGCAATCCTTCGACACCCTTCACGCGCAAACGAGCATCCACTACCGCCTGCTTGTCACTGTCCGGACCCATCTTCGCCGTCCCGACCGGATGGTAAAGCGTTAGCGTCAGATAGCGCGAGTAACACTCCCAGTAGCTGTCCGAGTCGTACTCGAGCTGATCGCACTCGGCCAGCTTCATACGGTGCAGTTCGCCCTCGTGCTCGCGGAACGTCGGTGTGTCGACGAGCTTGTTGATATGTCGAATACCGCGCAACACCGCCGCCACATCTTCCTTATCCTCGAGGTAACCGCTCTGAATGCGCGGTGGATTGAACTCGCTGAAGTCCTCCGTAGCGAGCGTCACGCGTCCCGCCGACTTCGGATTCAACAGCACCACGATGGCCATCACCACGTCAGCCTCGGTGGCCGCCTCCAGCATGGACTGCGATATCTCCTCGCTGTAGCCGACCTTGTCGCAGAACAGCACCGACTTACCCGAACCCTTTTCGAACTGGAAGAAGTGATACTCGATGTCGGCGAACGGGCTGGCCGGGTCGAGCGTGTTGACGAACCCGATCACGCTTGTCACCCCGTGTCCAGCCATCGGCCCCGTGCGGGTCGTGATGTACTGGAACAGGTTCTTCGCCAGCTCCACCTGGATGTTGTAGTTGGCGGCGGTCGATTTGTGCAGCTTAAACAGCAGCGGCACGAACAGATGGTCTTGCAGGTTTTCGCCCACGGGCAGATCGACAACCAGCGGTATGTTAACCTGCTCCAGTAGCGCCCTCGGTCCGATTCCGGAGCGCTGGAGAATGTGTGGCGTGTTGATGGCACCGGCCGAAAGGATGATCTCTTTGCGTGCGTGTACCACCTTCAGCACCTTGTTGTCAAGCATGAAGTTCACGTACTTGTACCGTCCACTAGGCGAGTCGCGCTCAACCGTCACGACGACCGCATGCTTGATAACGTGCAGATTCGGACGTTCCTTCACCGGCACCAGGAAAGCCTTAGCCGGACTGCAGCGTGTACCGTTGACGATGGTGCCCTGCGAGACGCCGAAACCGACCTGACGCGCTCCGTTGATGTCGCTGGTGCTTTCGAACCCAGCGTCCTTGAACGCTTGCAGCATCACGTCCGACAGTGGATGGTGTACCGGGAAGTTACCCACCTTGAGGTAGCCACCGGTAGCGTGGTACTTGCCATCGTCACGCTTCACCAGCTCCGGATCGTGGTTGTCTTCGCTCTTCTTGAAGTACGGCAGCACCTCGTCCCAACCCCAGCCGGGATTGCCCAGCTCAGCCCACCGGTCGTAGTCGCGGGAGTTACCGCGCACGTACAGCATGGCATTGATGGCCCCACAGCCACCGAGCGTGCGTCCACGCGGCCAGAACGCACCATCTTTCGAACCCTTGCTAGCGTGCGGCGTCCGTTCGACGTAGTTTTCCCAGTCCGCTTCGGTTTTCTGTATCGTGAAGAAGGTTTCCGGTATCTGCAAGGTGGGGTGTAGTTATGTGATGATGACTGTAGCAATTGCAACCATACTGTTTGTAAGACCTTGCCATGGGGATTGGGACATTAATTATAGTAGAGCTGTACAGCAATGGAGGAGTAGCTAAGTTTAGATAGTAAAGATTCGGATAGGATCTACTGGAAGATTTGAGGATAGGAATAGGAAAACCTTTGTAACGATAACAGTTCTACGAGGAAATGAAGATCACTGATTTATTGCGACATGATCGAATCGAATCTTTCATGTTCGGTTGGGATATTAATTATAATAGAGCTGTACAGCAATGGAGGAGTAGCTAAGTTTAGATAGTAAAGATTCGGATAGGATCTACTGGAAGATTTGAGGATAGGAATAGGTAAACCTTTGTAACGATAACGATTCTACGAAGAAATGAAGGGAACTGATTTATTTCGACATGATCGAATCGAATCTTTCATGTTCGGTAGGTTTTTTCCAACAAATAAATACCTTATGTACTAAAGAACCTATCGCATGGTTCAGAACACGAACTGTTTCTTAGACATCGGTTTGGCGTGTTCTTCCTTGATGAAATCCGATGCCATTTCCCCGATCATGATGGTTGGTGCGTTGGTATTGCCACTAACCACCAGGGGCATGATGCTGGCGTCCGCAACTCGCAGCCCGCGAACACCTCTAACACGCAGCCTCGAGTCAACCACGGCTTCCGGATCGCTCGCCGGGCCCATCTTCGCCGTCCCTACCGGATGGTACGTGGTGATGGTCAGATGCCGCACGTAGCACTCCCAGTACTCATCCGTATCGTAAACCAGCTCCCGGCACCCGGGAATGTCTATCCGATGAAGTACGGCGCCAGCGTTTCGGTATGCGGACGTATGCAGCAAGCGTTGCTGGAGCCTGATCGCTCGCACAATAACGTTGAGATCCTCGACGTGCTGGAAATAGTTTGCTTCGATGGTAGGATGAACCCGGGCGTCGGCACTCGCTAGCTTCACACGTCCTTGCGATTTTGGGTTTAGCGTTGTAATGTGCACGTACAGGACAGACGTAAGACGGTCAACTTCCTGGACGGAAGCGCTGATGGGTTCGGTGAGCTCAAAGTTTTTCGTAAGCGTCGCACTGTACCGGCCACCTTTCGGGAGATCTGTGTACATCATTTGTACGTCCGGGAAGGGATCGCTTGCGTTTTTCGTGTTGAGGAAACCCATCGTGTTCAGAAATCCACTGCGGACGACCGCTTCGCTACGATTCTTCACCGCAAGCTCGTACAGATCGTTCATCCTAGCAAACAGCTCGTCACCGTTGGTGTCCTCCGGTGCGTTGTAAAACTTGATAAACAGCGGAACGGCTACGTGATCCTGCAGATTGCCGCCCACGTTCAAATCCACCTTCGTCGGAATGTCGAACTTTTTCAACTCCTGCTCGCGTCCAACTCCCGACAGCATCAGCAGCTGGGGAGTGTTGATGGCACCAGCGGACAATATAACTTCCTTTCGAGCGATCACCTGCTGCACACGCTGAGTACCCTCGATCACGAACCGTACGCCCCGGGCGACGTTACGCTCGTCTATCAACACCCGGTCCACCAGCGCGTGCTTGATGACGCGCAAGTTTTCCCGATGCTGAATCGGCACCAGGAATGCCTTTGCCGGACTGCATCGAGTAGCGCCAACGATCGTGTACTGCGCGGTACCGAAACCGACATGTCGCTCACGGTTAAAGTCATCGATCCACTCGTAGCCTGCCTCCAATGCCCCATCCTCCAGGACACCATTGAGAAAGGTTTTATCAACCCTTTGCTCCACATTCAGATACCCACCCGTGCGATGATATTTCGCACCATCGCCAGCTACCAGCTCCGGTACGTTCATGTTTTCCGACTTGCGGAAGTACGGCACAACATCCTCCCAGCCCCACTCCGGGTTGCCGAGGTTCTTCCAGCGCTCGTAGTCGCGCCGATTGCCACGAATGTAAGCCATCGCATTAATCGCACCGGATCCACCAAGCGTGCGACCTCGCGGCCAGAACGTGCCATTGCGCGTGCCTAGTCCGGATCTATTCGTACGCTGGACATTGTACGCCCAGTCGACCTCGGTGTGCTGCAGCGACAGCACCATACTGGCAATCTGGAGCGAAGAGTGAAACCTGTAGTTTTCCTTTCCCCCCTACCGGTGTCATCGAAAGGTTGTGCACTTGAAAACCTGTGCTTCGAACCGTTTGTGTGTCCAGACTTATCGCAATAATTTTAGACGTGCACCTCCACAAGTACCCTTTTGTAAACAGATAAAACCACTCGAAACCGTGTTCAGCTGGTGATGCAATTTTCTTTACCAACTCTCAACCAACTCCCAACTCACCGTAGTCTAAGTGTCGGTGCATTTGATAAGGCTAAAGTGAGCATGCGGTGTACACGTTACGCTGTATGTTTAAATGTGAATACATGTCTATGCGCTCCATCCGTGATCCTCCTTGAGCATATCGGACGCTTTCTCGGCGATCATAACAACCGCGGCGTTTGTGTTTCCGCTCACAATGTCCGGCATGATGCTGGCATCGACCACTCGAAGTCCCGAGACGCCTTTGACGCGCAGCCTTGCATCGACCACCGCGTCAGGATCATGCGATGGGCCCATTTTAGCCGTTCCCACCGGGTGGTAGAGTGTAAGTGACAGCTCGCGAATGTAGCATTCCCAGTAAGCGTCCGAATCGTACACTTCCCTCCCACATTCCGGCAGATCGATCCGCACTAGCTCCGGGTCCATCGGTTTTGCTTGTGCCATTATACGCCGATGAACACGAATGCCCTCGATCAGTGTCAGCATATCGTCACGGTGAGTGAAGTAACCCGCATCGATCAGTGGTCTATCCATTGGACGTTCCGTGTGCAATCGTACATGGCCCCAGGACTTCGGTTTCAGCAGGATGGGAAATGCTGCCAGCAGGTCTGCCTCAGCGTTGGCCGTCTCCACAGAGTCCTGCACGAGCCCATCGAGATCCATTTTTTGTAACCACCTGCTTGCGATACCAGATCTTTTGCGGGAGTACATATGATGATACTGGACGTCCGGGAATGGATGCGAAATGTTGCGCGTGTTTACGAAGCCGACGAATGCGTTCAGTCCGGCCTCGGTTAGTGGACCTTCCCTCTGCAATAGGTATTCGAACGAGGGTATCACCAGTTCGCGTTGAACATCGTAGTCCGTGGCAGTTGAGCGATAAATTCGGTAGAACAGTGGCACCGTCACGTGATCCTGAAGTTTGCGACCGACGGGTAAATCGGATACGAGGGGAATGTTCAAGTCACGCAGGTCTTCCGCACGTCCAACACCCGATAGCATCAGAAGTTGCGGTGTGTTCACTGCACCGGCCGAAACGATCGTCTCCCTTCGGACGTGAACTTCAAACTCCCGGTACTCATCATCGCTTTCCGATCGAACAAACTTCACCCCTGTAGCACGCCGGTTCTCGTCAAACTTTAGCTCGACTGCGTGAGCATGCTTGATCACGTGCAGGTTTGGACGATCCTTGATCGGAACGAGGAACGCTTTCGCCGAGCTGACTCTTGTGGCGTTAGCCGTGTTGACCTGTACGCGTCCAAATCCGATGTGCTCTTGCGCGTTGAAGTCGTTCAAAAAGTTGAACCCGGCCGCCTGTACCGCTTCGCGCAGATGGTCCACTTGTGCCGTGGCTTTTCCCGTGATGCTGCTGACGGTCAAGTAGCCTCCCGTGCCGTGATATGTTCCATCACCTACTACCACCGGATCGCGATTGTCTTCCGACTTGCGGAAGTATGGCAGCACGCTTCGCCAACCCCAGCCAGCGTTGCCCAGTGCCTCCCACGTGTCGTAGTCATGTGCATTGCCCCGCATGTAAACCATTGCGTTCATAGCGCCAGAACCACCAAGCATTTTACCGCGTGGCCAATAGCAACCTGCCGGTGACGATGACGCCCGGCAGGCTGTACGCTTCGCCTCAACACCATCGCTCGAATCGGCGTAGTACACCCAATCCACGTTTGATTTCTCTAAGTGTATTTGCATGAAAGGGATCTACAGGGTGCGGGGGATCGTGTAGACGGGGCGGGATCGTAAGGAAATAGGACAGAGGGAAGAAAACATAAGACCGAGCAGCAAGAAAGATAGGAAGCAGTTGCAGATCAAGCAGGCAAAAGCAGCAGGACGTAGCACCTTCGCACGTATGGAAAACCCATCACCATTCGCCACGGAACGTGAACTACCGAGAGGCGTGAAGGTTGTAACAAAAAAGAGCAAACTTACCTCCGATTCGATCGGCGGATCGCCACCGGCCTCCAGCAGTAACACCTTCCAGTCGGGGTTCTCAGACAGCCGGTTGGCAACGACCGAGCCCGCCGAACCGGCACCAACGATCACGAAATCGTACTCGTCCAAACCCTGCGCCAGCGCCGTCGGGCCGTAGTCCTTCGGCCACATGTCCGGTGGAGAAATCGCACACTGGGCCGCCAGGATGGTCTGCACCAGCAGCCCGAACAGCTGGTTGGCCGGCCCGACGCTCTGCGCCGCGCACTGACCACTCAACAAGGCCTCCATCTGCTTCCGGGTGACGTTTCAGGGGCAGCTCAAAATGGCTGTACGCTCTGCGAAAAGAAGGAAAAGATGGCGGACGAGCTGTAGTGCCACTGGTTCGTACCAATGCTAATGGCTGGTGGCCTGGTTGTCTGCGATGTTCGGCTGTGGACTGAATGGACTAGCTCTTCCGTCGACACGGTTTTTTATAGTGTGTACGACAAGGTTGTAAAGGCACGCAATGCACACAATTAGTATCAGTGTGTTCCTTTGCTATCAATAGCATTGACACTGGGAAGGCAACGATTTTGTAACTCCCGTGTGGCGTTGGCTTAGAATTGCGTTGGCCTATAGGAACTAGTTTGCAACTTATTGACGCGCAGTAGGCGTTTTCTGACATGTATGCGTTGTTAATAGCTAGGTAGCAGTTTTTACACAGCCAGAGTCAGGCCTGTTTATGAATTACCAACAGGCAGCATTCGCTTTGCAGCTGCAATGGCTGAATATTTTTAATAACATTCTTGGATAATATTATTCTATATAAATTAAACCTTAGCGGCGCTGGTCTTTCACACATGAGATCCCATCAGGACCATTCTTTTCCAGCGAGGAGTGACTAACTATGGTGATATAAAATCAGTCTAGTAAGCCGGTAAAACGGAATGACTTAGGTCGTTGCGCCATAGAGGAGAAAAAGATATTTAAACCTTCTGTTCCAACACTTCGTCGGACTATGTATATATTTTTAATAATATTCTTCGATGCCTACAACATTCTTCTATGTATATTAAACCCTCTGTTCTAATAATTCGTCGGACTTGGCCAAGATCTTGCAATGTTTGTACTAAACACACTTTTTTCTCTCTTCGTTTCCCTTTATCTCCACAAAAAACCTTCTGTTTCAACATTTCGTCGGACTATACATATTTTTAATAACATTCTTCGATGCCTACAATATTCTTCTATATCTTTTAAATCCTCTGTTCTAATACTTTGTCGGACTTGCCCAAGATCTTGCAATGTTTGTACTAAACACACTTTTTCCTCTTCGTTTCTCTTCATCTCCCCAGGTACGTCATAGTAAAAAAAAAATACACTCCCCGCATTTGGGCAAAACTTCGGGCGCACTCATTCTTCTAGCTGGACGAACTTTCCGGTGGCGTGCAGTGTACTGAAAAAAAACTCATAAATTACCCGTCGCTTCTCCTTCGCGCTCGTGCTCGTTCAAACATCTTTCGCGACACCGATTGGTGTTGAAATTGGTGAAGGTAAGCATGGCAAACCATGGCACTTATCGCCCTGTGTGTGCGCCCGGTCCGGTGCAACGCGATAACCGCGTGTCGTATAAAATAAGGCGTTTCGCTACCCTTTGCTTATCGTCCGTGTTCCGCGCCGCTTGTCAAGATAGCTTATGTTCGGCGTGGTGGGTATCGGAAAGCGATGGAAACAATAAAAAAAATTGGATTTTTGGAATCCAACACGTCACCATGAACATCTCATTTGCAACGCCGGGTGGCTTAAGCCGCGTGTTCGAACCTTTTCCTACACGACAACAGCAGTGCATCTACCATGTGGAGTGGTTTTTCAATGTATTAAACCTAGAATCTCAACATCTTTTATACGCTTGTGCTACCATTCACCATTTACCATTTACCATTTACCACTTTGATATATGACACATATTAGTCATGACACTATCATCAAACTCTCAACAAGTGTTTATCTCTCGTACGCCGTTTGTAGTGCTAGACCAACGCAAGACTTCACCATCATTAGCATCATGCGTTCATCTCACCACGTATGTGCAAATTTAGAGCGCAAGCAACCACGTGAAATCCGTATGGAGAATATTCTCTTGCATTGCACAATCAGCTCAGCAGTGCCGAGCGCAAATACGTACACGGCATAAACAGAAACACGCTGTTTCTGGAGAGAACCACCGGCCGGGCTCGGTCCAAAGTGCCAGTCATCCAGCGCGAGCAACGCCTTTTCGCTCAGCTCAGAACGCGTCAGAAACCCTGTCGGAAGCTATTTGTGTGGCTGTGTTTTTTTGTTCATTTTTTGAATATAAATTCTCCATCCTTGCTCTAGAGCCATGCAAGATGCTCCATTCGAGCCGTTTGGCCGTCGACTCTCATTGGAAAACAAATCTATTCAGTATGCACGAGAGCATAAGCCAGCCTCGCTGCGCAAGAGAAAAAAAGGTCCAGAGTCCACGAGGGAGTAACTATTCAGAGCCTCCTTTTCCTCCCTGTTCGTGGGGCGGCCTGCTACGACGACTTTGGAACTACGCATCCCGGATTGATCGGCTTGTCTTAAGAAACGTTTGCAAGCTGAACTCAAACGGATACACAATAATAATAGAACAAAAAACTGCACACAAATCGCTCTACTAATCTATGCACGCAGAGAAACCGGAATACACACACACGGCACGAGGGGTAGAGGGTTTCACTCCCAACTTACATTGCCAACTTGATTCTTGGGGCGATGATCACCAACCACTAACTAACTACGGCAACCGAACCGAACAAAGCGCAATCGTGAACTGGCACGACCATCTCGCGGTTCGGCCGGTGTTTATCATCGCCCGGTCGTGGTCGCTCTCGCTCATGCGATCTCTCTCTCTCTCTCTCTCTTTTTCTCGCGCAGAAGTCCTAGTATTTGTTCTAGCGGTGCAGCATCGTTGATTTTTATACGTTTGTTGCGATATTCAATTGTGTGCGCACAGACATACACAATACATGCGGAGATTTGTGAATCTTCGTCGAATGTAAACGTGAAACAATTCCAGACGTTGTGTTTGTTTCTTTATGTAGATATAATATTTGGAGGAGAAATTTTCATAGCATATTTAATTACACACGTAAAGAGATAGCCCTGTATTACTAATTTATACGCATCAAATTAACTTGAGTACTTCAATTTTATTTTTAAATTTATTTAAGCTCTTATGTGCATTCGTTAAGGCGATAATATTGTCCCTCTTTATATTTAAACAAATGGATATATCAAAGAATTTTGAGGCCTTGCCTAATAGTTTTGAAGCCAGATACTAATGTTTCAGGTTTCTAGAGTTTCTAGAGTTGTTTTTGTACCGAATGGACTGACAAATTCTACAAATTTCTCCACACGGAAAAATTGATAAAGGCTGTAAAGAGTATATATTACGCGTAAAGAGTATATTTTCCCGCGGTGTCCTTATGGTTCTGGATTTTTATTTTAATTAAATTGAACTCAAAAACATTTAAACGTGTGCCGTCATGTGCATGTTTTCCGTTAGATTCATTTGGTGATCGTATCCACATGAACTCACATCATCAAAGTCAGCCCATCAAGGGCACATGAAAAGACGCGAAACAAAAAAAGGAGGTTGTTTATTCTTGCACGCACATCATCACACGACAACACATCACGCAAACTAGCTACCAACACCCGCGCAATAATTGTTTGTTAATTCAAGCTGAATTAATGTTGCTAAAAATGCGCACATGCCGGTTTTGGGTGAATCAAAGCTTTCGGTCGTTTGGCAATAGAAGTCACTACATTTGTCAACACCAATTAATCGGCGCGTCAATCTAATTACGTAACGCGAACGTACAGCGGCAAACGCCGGTATGACACAGCTGTAAGTGATAACGAATTCCTGGAAGCTGATAATTGCCGGCAGCAGTGCAGTGTTATTGTTTACAATCCTTACCACACGGCACCTCATTTCCCATCGGGATTGGCTCGTGCCGTGCATTTTGTGCAACATTTTTCGCCCAACAAATCGAAGCAAACAAACGTGCCCATTTCGGCGTGTGAAATATGTTTTATTGGAAATATTTTAACAATTCTATGGGTCTTTTTTGGTGTCCTTCACCGTTCGTGGTACGGTATTGTCACCGGCCGGATGGTATTGGTAGTTGATGCTGTCACACTGTCTGTAATGCTGCTCCCGGAGCAGAGCGGGTAGATGCGCAAGCTTCAGCATATCGGCCGCCCGTTCCGCGATCATAATCGTCGGTGCGTTCGTGTTGCCGGTCGTGATCGTCGGCATGATGCTGGCGTCGACCACACGCAAACCACCGATACCGTGCACCCGCAGCTGACTGTCGACGACCGCCATCGGGTCGGATGCGGGACCCATCTTGGCCGTGCCGGAAGGATGGTAGATCGTCTGCGAGTAGTGCTGTATGAGGCACCTGAAGAAGGCGTCCCCCGTTTGCCCGTGGCACGTGTCGCCGTGCTCCGCGTCGTAGATGAACGTCGCATTGATGGTCCGCATCACCGAGGTCGATGCAACGCGGACGCCAAACTTAAGCCCCTCAACCTAGGGGAGCGAAATCTTCGATCAGAACTTCGAACAGCCAGTTCGGAGAGCTTCCGATGTCTTACCAGAATGTCCAAATCACGCTCGACGGCGAAGTAGTTGGGGTAGATCTTGATCTTATCCAGCGGATCGGCACTGCCCAGCTGCAGCCAGCCGCGACTCTCCGGGCGCATCAGCAGCGGCATGATGAGGAACGAATCATGATACACCCACGACTCGAAGTTACGCGCGTAGTAGTCGTAGGTGAGGCCCGCCCCGGCCATACTCTCGGTACCACCGTCCGAGATGTCGGACTGCGCGGACATGAAGATCTGCACATCGCCCCGATGGCTACCCGGTGCGTTGTACTTCGTGTTGATGAACCCCATCACCTCGCACGACGGCAACGACACCAGCTGGCCCTGGTTGCGGAAGAGGAAATCCCGTGCCGTCGACACATCCATCACCTCCAGCAGCCGCACCGAGAGCGGCGCTGGTCCGTGCGGGTTTTGGATCAAAAACACTCCACCACCGGCGGCGACGTGATCCTGTAGGTTCTGGCCCACGCCGGGTAGGTCGTGAATCACGTGTATCCCGTGCCGCTGCAGTTGATCCCGAGGACCCACACCGGATAGCATCAACAGATGGGGGCTGTTCAGGGCACCCGCCGACAGGACGATCTCCTTCGCGACCAGCACAAACTGACGACGGTTGCCCTTGCGAAACAGGACGCCATAAGCGCGCCGATCGTTCGGATCGATCAGTATCCGCTCCACCATCGAGTTCATCGAGATGTGCAGGTTCTTGCGCGTTGCCACCGGTCGCAGGTAGGCCTTGGCCGTGCTACAGCGCAGTCCATCCCGCACGGTGCCGTGCAGGGGCGCAAACACCAGCTGATCCGGTCCGTTCACTTCGTCCGCTAGCTTCAAACCGAGCTCCCGTGCCGCACGCAGAAACATGGGCTGCAGCACCGAGTGGTTGCGCATCTGCTCCACCGTCATTGGACCGGTCGTACCGTGGTACGATCGTCCCGCAATCGCCGGATCACGCACGTTCTCCATCTTCACGAAGTACGGCAACACGTCCTGCCAGCTCCAGCCCTCGTTCCCGAGACTTGCCCACTCGTTGTAGTCTTCCGCGTTGCCCCGCACGTACATCATCGCGTTCAGCACGGACGAACCGCCGAGCACCTTACCCCGCGGCCAGCTGCACCGATTTCCCCGCATACCCTGGCAGAACCGTGCGTTCGGTTCCGTTTCAAACTGCCAATCGAGCGGGCCCTTCTGCAGCACCGGATACAGGTACGGCAGATCGCTCAGGAACGTTTCGTCCGTGCCGGCTTCCAGCAGCAGCACGTTCCAATCGCACACCTCCGAGAGCCGGGCAGCCATGGCGGCACCCGCACTACCACCACCGATCACCACGAAGTCGTACACGTCGTAGATGAACTGCGACGGTATGTCCTGGACGCGGTTGCGAAAATCCACCACATCCGTGCGCTGCAACCAGATGCACGCGTCCAGCAGCAGCATGATGAGCACGTTCGTTGGACGCGTGAGCATAATACGCATCCGCGTGTGCTGGACTTCCAGCGGACCGAACCCCATTTCGGTCAAAAACTTATCAAACAAACAACTCACCAACTGACACGACACTTGGAAAAGCTATTAACGCGACGGTTCAATGCAAACTAAGACTCACCTAAGCTCCCGAATCGGTACACACCGGTGTGGGTTGGCTTACAACCGATGGACTTGGACAAAACTGCTGCGTTAGTCACATTCAACCCGGCGTGTAGCCCCGACAAACAACGGGGTCGAGTTTTGGTACGCATCGATAGGGCTCAGAACCGAGCAGTTGGAGCTGCTAGCGTACATTACATTTTAATTCAATTTGGATTTTTTTATATTTTGTAGAGCATTATCGATAAATCGCACTCTAGCTGTGTGTGGTGTTACATTTTCATTGTATTTTTTTGGATATTACTAGACTAAGCTGCATTGGACCACCTCCCG
>KI915040.1:4480229-4523847 GCA_000473445.2 Anopheles farauti | reverse complement strand
AAATCGCACTCTAGCTGTGTGTGGTGTTACATTTTCATTGTATTTTTTTGGATATTACTAGACTAAGCTGCATTGGACCACCTCCCGGAAGATTTTTTAATGATGTATTAAAAAGTTGTACTAACTTTTTCCTTCAGAAAGAGCGCCACATTTTAATTCAATGTGGATTTCTTTTAATATTTTGTATAGTTTTATCGATAAATCGCACTCTAGCTGTGTGTGGAGCTACATATTTAATGTATTTTTTTCTATATTACAAGACTAGACTTTACTGGACCACCTCCAGGAAGATTGTTTAATGTTGTACTAAAAAGTTGTACTAACTTTTCCTACGAGTAAGAGCTCTGGGCGGAAGCATTGGTTTGTTTTGTATGCGTGCAGATTTTTGTTTTTTTTTTTGGCTAATATCGGTCGGTAGAACAAATTAATTGCTTCGGTTTCACTGCTCGCGACAGTCTTAATCGAACGCCTGATGTGAGCAGACCATAGTTTAATCGCTTTACAATATTTACAAACAAAGCTTTTGTAACTGTGTGCGTGTAGACCTGAGTGTGTGTGTGTTTTTCTGGCATATAATTCAAGCACACGATGAACGCGGTCGGTACGTACGAGGTGCGGACGCGTCTGCTCTACACCTCACGCATCGGGACGGTGTTTCTGCTGCTGATCGATGCCAGCATTTGGCTCCAACGTCCGGACATTGTCGATTTTCACAACCGTGTGCAACCAGTGCCGGGTCCGTTCGTGCAGGACATCTACGACTTCGTGGTGATCGGTGCGGGCTCGGCCGGTGCCGTAATGGCCGCCCGATTATCCGAAATCTGCCACTGGGACGTGCTGCTGCTGGAAGCCGGTACGGACGAAACGTACCTCACCGACATACCGTTCCTGTATCCGACGCTGCAAACGTCGCGCGTGGACTGGAAGTTCCGCACCGAACCGTCCGATCGGTTCTGCCTCGCCATGGACGGGCAACGTTGCCGGTGGCCGCGTGGGAAGGCACTCGGAGGCAGCTCCACCATCAACGCGATGCTGTACGTGCGCGGCAATCGGCTCGACTTTGACGGCTGGCGCGACCAGGGCAACCCGGGCTGGAGCTACGAAGACATGCTGCCGTACTTTCTGAAGCTGGAAGATATGCGAGATCCGCAGTACGCCAACCTCTCCTACCATGGGCAAGGTGGGCCAATCAGTGTGGAACGTTACGGGCATTACACGCCCCTGCGAGAACATCTCCTGGCGGGCGTCCGAGAAATGGGTCTCCTCAACCGCTACGGTGAAGTGAACGGACCGGTTCAGAGCGGATTTGCCGTGCCGCACGGATCCGTCCGCAATGGGTTGCGGTGCAGTACGGCGAAGGGTTACCTGCGCCCGGCTGCCGGTCGTAAAAACCTTCACATCTCCACCAAAACGTTCGTCGAGCGCATCCTGATCGATCCGACCGATCGGCGCGCGTTCGGCGTGGAGTTCGAGAAGGACGGCCGGCGGTACTACGTGATGGTTGCGAAGGAAGTTATCCTATCGGCCGGGGCGCTAAACAGCCCGCATCTGCTGATGCTGTCCGGGATTGGACCACGGGCGCATCTCGAACGGCACGGGATCCGAGTGGTGCAAGATCTGCCCGGTGTTGGACGGAACCTACAGGACCATGTAGCGACCGGGGCGGGAGGCTACACGGTGCAACCACCACCGGGCAGTGGACCACTCGCGTATGACTTCGGTCAGGCGGTCGGTGTCGACACGCTGCGTCGGTTCCTGTTCGATGGCGACGGCATCCTGTACGGGATGTCACTGTGCGAAGTGATGGGCTTCTTGAACACCAAATATCAGGACCCGGACCTCGATTGGCCGGACATTGAGCTGTTCCTAGCAAGTCTTTCGGATCTTACCGACGGTGGCCGGTTCGGGAAGCGTGGATCGGGCATGAGCAACCAGTACTACGCGCAAGTCTACGAAGGCAATGTGTACCAAAACTCCTACATGGTCATACCGATGCTGTCGCGTCCGCTGAGCAAAGGATGGCTGGAACTGGCTAGCAAAAACCCACGGGATCACATCCGCATCCATCCCAACTACTTCGACGATCCAAAGGACATGCTGGTGCTGGTAGGTAACGAAGGTCCGGTTCTATTCCTGATATCTGTTATTAAAAATCCTCTATTTATCTTTCAGATCGAAGGGTTGAAGTTCGCGCAGGATCTTGCCGGGACGTCCGCGATGCGCAAGATTAACGCCACCTTGGTCGACTACTCGCGGTCACCCTGCCGGGCGGATCAGTTCCCAAACATGGACGATTTCTACGCCTGCCTGGTGCGTCACTACACGCAAACGATCTACCACCCGTGCGGCACGGCCAAGATGGGACCGGTGACCGACCCGATGGCGGTCGTCGATCGATTCCTGCGCGTCCACCACGTCGGCGGGCTGCGGGTTGTCGACGCGAGCATCTTTCCCGTCATCACGACCGGCAACACGAACGTGCCGACGATAGCAACCGCAGAAAAGGCGGCCGATATCGTGAAGGCGGCCTATGCGGCGAACTTACGGGCCCATGCCGACGAGCTGCGAAGCTGTCCAACGTTGCACGTTGATTACTCGGCGAATGCGATGCAGCAGCAGGGTTGAATACTAGGAATTTAAATAGGGTAAAATCTTAAGGGTTATAAGAAGTACAGGAATTAGTGAATTTTTGGTGTAAATGTATCGCAATTTTATCAGCGAAATTTAACCACTGTGTCAGAAGCAACTCCATGCAAGAAAGAGATTCAAACATGACGAATGTCTAGAAATGTATCGAGAAACGTATATCCGTATCGGCTTGCTTGTGATTCTTTCCGTATAACAATGAAGATCAGGTATTTAAAATTGTTATCGATCCGTATTCGTATCGTAAAATTTATATTTAATCTCTTTGTAAAACCTAGGATACATCGTTGCTATGCTACTGGTTGGTTTATAAATTATTCACTTACTCAAGCAAGTCTACATATACACCGGTCGCATTCACACAGGGGCTCAACATACGCGAGACCATTCTCATCACATCACTGTCGCTCACAGGAGGGAAATCATTTACACATAAGAGAGATAGAGAGAGAGCAAGAGAGCGAGATGGTGGCCGTCGTCCCTACGCGACGCCCCGCTTGATCCAAAAGTCCTTTATCATGTCGGCGCCCTTCTCCGCGATCATGATCACCGGTGCGTTGGTGTTGGCACTGACGAGCTTTGGCATGATGCTGGCATCGATCACTCGCAACCCCCGCACGCCGTACACCCGAAGCTGCGGATCGACGACCGCCTGCTTGTCCCAGTACGGGCCCATCTTGCACGTCCCGACCGGGTGGTAGATCGTGCACGTGTAGTGCCGGATCATGCACTCCCAGTACAGATCGGTGAACATCTGGATGTGGGCACAGCCGGGAAACTTGTACGCACTGAGCGTCGACTGGTACTGCTGCATCGTTTGCGTCCGCGACAGGGCGTACGCGATCTTGACGCCCTCGATCAGCGTGCGCATGTCGCGCTCGTCGTGCAGATAGTTCGGGTAGATGTACGGGTAGTCGAAGGGGTTGCTGCTGCGCAGCTTGATCGTGCCGACGCTGTGCGGTCGCAGCAGCATCGGTATGATGCTCCACGCGTCCATGTTGTTGATCGGTTTGAACACCGCGTTGTAGAACGCTTCGGTCAGTCCGTGCGCTTTCCGCAGCTGGTTGCCCCCGTCCGAGTTGGTCGAACCGGACACGAAGTGGAACTCGATGTCCGGGTAGTCGTCGGACGCGTTCACGTACTTGGTGCTCACGAACGCCAATCCCTCCACTCCACCCAAGATCGTAAGGGGACCCTGCCCCAGCACCGCATACTGCAGCACGGTCGACATCGAGTGGTAGCGATTCTCCACGATCGACACCGGCTGGTTCACCATGAACGTCAGCCCGCCGAGCCCGATGTGGTCCTGCAGGTTTTCGCCCACCGGCAGGTCCTTGATCAGCGGGATCCGGTGCTTCGCCAGCTCGCTCTTCGGACCGATCCCGGAAAGCATCAGGATCTGGGGCGAGTTTACCGAACCGCCCGACACGATCACCTCCTTCGAGGCGCGCACATGATGCAGCTTGCGATCGCGGATGAACTCCACGCCGAACGCGATCTTGCTGATCGGATCGATCATCACACGTGTCACGTGCGAAAACATGGCCACGTGCAGGTTCGGGCGCAATCTTGCCGGCCGCAGAAACGCCTTCCCGGTGCTGCAGCGTCCTCCACGCCGGATCGTTCCCTGCGCGATCATAAAGCCCGTCTGCTTCGCCCCGTTCAGGTCCCGGTTTTCGTAGCCCATCTCGACGCCGGCCTCGACGAAGGCCGCCGCCAGGGGGGTGTGATACGGGGCCTCCCCCACCGTCAGATAGCCACCCGTCGAATGGTACGGCGTGTTCGCCAGGTACGGATTCGTGTTGTCCTCGGACTTTTTGAAGTAGTACAGTGCATCCTTGTAGCCCCAGCCCGTGTTGCCCAGCGCTTCCCAGTTGTCGTAGTCTTTCTTGTTGCCGCGCAGGTACAGCATGTAGTTGAGCACGCTCGACCCGCCGAGCACCTTGCCCCGGGGCCAGTTGCACCGTCCCCCGTTCATGCCTGTCGCAGGACGAAGAACAGAATTGGCGTTAATTGGACAGACAAACACCGAAGGCACCACCTGCACCGAGCGTGAACCAACCTAAGCAGAACGTCCCGGACGGTTCCGACTTGTACTTCCAGTCGAGCTTGCTCAGCTGCAGGTAGCCCGCCATCAGCGGCACCTCCGAGATCTCCGTCTCATCGCCGCCCGCCTCCAGCAGCAGCACGTTCCAGTTCTCCACCTCCGTCAGCCGGTTGGCCAGCACGGCGCCTGCGCGCGAATGAAACGGACGAAGGGAGAAGTTAAAGTCCCGTTCGAGGCGAAGGCTTATTTATCGTTTCCCTTACCGGCCGAACCAGCGCCTATAATTATAAAGTCGTACTTGTCCAGCATGATCTCGGTCGGCACGTCGATGACGCGCGCCTCCGGATCCATGAACTCTTCGTACTGGAAGTACGCGATCGCCGCGACCAGCATCGGCACGAACCAACCGACGCTCGAGGCAGCCGTGGCCACCGAACCGAACGCAGCACCAACTAGCTCACTCATTCTCACTCGTCACTCACTCGGTGGGGATTTTTTGTTTTTCGTTTAATGTCAATGGTCCTTGCTGGTGCTATTGTTACACTCACTAGTTGTTGGAGCATTTATCACTGCACTTGCATTTTTTTTTAGCCAATCATTTCAAAAACACTACAGCACTGGAATTTTATCTGATATATCCTAAACTTTTGGCATCATTTTTTCACTCGGTCTTTTCTATTTAAAAGAGAAAAAATAGCAAAATTTTTGATGATTTTAAATACGATTTTTTTAAAATAATTTATTTTATTTTAGACACTTTTGAGGCTAATAAACATAACCCCGAGCGTCTAAATTGATCAAAATCGTACTTATTATATCCCCGAGTGTCACGGTATCGATGAAGGTGACTTTCTATTTCGTCGTTTGTGTCATCTTTAAACTTTCTACCCCGCCCCGATGCAATTCGAGCAAACCTACGGCACTATGTAATCAGTATTGCTCATCACATATTGGTAATCACTGCAACTCGGAGTCCGCCTCATTCACGCCCTCTCAAAAACTTGGATGTACGTACCCCACGTCCGCACACAGGCTGGAAGGTACGCATTTTTAATTTCCACTGCACTAACCCATGCCGGACATGCCTGAGGGCGACCTAAACTCATGCCTCAACAAATCGTACGCCACAGTGCGCGTGGTCACTTTGCCGATGATTGATTTTACGACGGTGGTGCGCTGATAAAAAAGGCAAAACTTGTGAAATCCTCCCTCCCCATGCCGTGTTGCGTCACGCTGCTCCATTTTGCTGTACATATTGTGGCAACTATCGGGCACGGTCGCAAAAGTGTAGAATAAATCGTCCCAGCTCACGTACGGATTGCCGAAAATTTGGGTGACCGTGGGGGTGGTAGAGTGTTTTTATGTTCGGTTTTTCTGGGACCCTTCGGTTTATGGAGGACACACTCACTCACCCGCACCGGGAATGTATTGGACAGCAGTCACTATTTGCCAACACCAACCGGGCGGCTACGTGAGAGGAAATTGTAAAAAAAAAAAACGGTGGTTTGCTTGCCTTCGCCGGTGTCTTCGAAAATTATTTAAATTTTCACGCAAGCCGTGTGGGCTAGGGAGCAGTAATTAAACACTGCCGGACCGAAAGTGATCGATGCGGGGAAAGCATATAGCTCGTTCCAGCTCGACACACTGCAGGTAATGCACGTTCGGGAGGAGGAAAAAAAAGCTTCACCATGAGTAATACCGCGAGCACCGGGCGTCTCTTGCGTAAGGCCAGAATACGGAATGCTTCCGAAAGCGACCGGCAATCACTTTCGCTCACCGAACACATAAGTTTTGATCGGCTAGGGCAAAGATGGGTGGAAAAGGGTGCCCAACAGCAGCAGCCTCCATGCAACCATGTGCTCTGGGATATCGTTCGGTGTTCGTTCACTTTCTGTCACTTTCATCTTCGACCACGTGGGACAGCACACATTCGTCAGGATAGTCTGTTTCTCTGTAGCCCTTCAAAAACACACACGCACGCACACGATTCTCTTATTTTAACACCTTTTTTTTAACAACACCCGCCGGAACAGCCGGTGCCAACGACCTTAACCTCTATAATTACCCCCAAATCCCAGCGGAGGAACGGAACGGGATGGATGAAGAAACTAGTTTTCCCAACTATCTAAAGCAACCGGAGAAGAACATCGTGTAAAGGAAGCGAAACGTTTTGGGCGAAGCCGAAAGAAAGCAGAGCAGTCCGAGTCCGAGCCCGAATGATGCAGTTTTGTGTTTTGATTTTAGCTTTGTTTTGTTTGTTGTATGCAGCGTGGCGGTATATCTCCGACATTTCTGCTGCCGCGGAACTTTCTATTCTCCGCTTTGTTTTGCTGCCCAAAAACGTATGGATGGATTCCGGTAGGAAAGAATTCCCGATTCATCGCTTATATTATGCTCACTAGTCTCACTTCCACGCCGGATAAGACCAAAGGCCCATTTTTCGCTTCGCCCGGGTGTATAACCCACCAAAACAAGAAATGGGTCATAAGACCGCAACCAACGTGCCGACTTCACCGCGCTGCACACATACACCTTTCTGAGTGGCACTCACATGGCACTAACAACACGCACGTAGGTTACGTTCGAAATGAGGGAGAGAGAGAGAGATAAAGATACAGCACGCTTAAAGACATCTCCGCCGTGCAAGTTCTTTTGGAAAGTAGGTCTTCCTGCGGGGTCGTACGTCGTGTCTTCAGCGGTTTTACCCGTTCTGGAGATGAATAATGGCGCGGATATTATTCTAACCTCACCACACCGTGCTCACATTCACGTTCACCTCACGCACGTGATCCTCACGCACCGTCACTCAAAAGGGTTGATCGATCTCGCAGCAGCAGCAGCGGCTGCAGGTTCCACGGAAGAAAGTTGGAGCTCAACTGACGACGGGCCGAGTCGCGTCCAAACGTGTTGGTTCCCGGCCGCCCGTCGGTCGATACCGTTACCAGTCGTAATCTTCGTTTCACCGATCGAGACACCTCCCATCGGCCAGTCGGCAACACCAGCTGTTGTTCGGTTGCGATATACGAGTTACCCTTTTTTTTTTTTTTGAACCGCAAAAGTTGCATTTGATGAGTCAGAAGACGCTGGAAAGAATTTCAAATTCCACCCGATATCGTCGTTCCCGAGCGTCGTTGGAAAGTAGTGATGATAATTGCCGAGCTCTCCCTGGAGTACGCATGTTCTTCGCGCTTTCTTTCGAACCAGTTTGTGGGATCCCTGTCAATGCACTGGATATCGGATGTTGTCTTTCGACATATCGGGCATTGGTGGGTTCCTTTTTGCACATATTCAACGTACACTTTACCGAACTGTTATGTAACGATCCCCTCTCCGCAAGATCCAAGCGAAGGAGCGAACAGTTTCTAACCTCAAAAACAACATTTTTCTCCTCCAAAAAGAAGTCTCCTAACGGAACGCGCACCAAAAGTAAGCCAAACCACCGCTTCCACCAGTGACGAATCAACGTACGGGACAGGGTTTAGTGGGAGCAAAACAACGACCAGAAAATCTCATAAATTTCATCGTCCAATGTCAATGTTACGGTTCGCTGTTTTGCACCGTTGTCCGCAACAGTACGTTGCACTGGGAGTTGGCATGAATCGGAGTAAAATGTTGTCAGTTTTTCCTCGAGGACTTCGTGTGTCGAAGGCAACCGATACCGGTTTATGGTCCGGTAAACCAACCGGCCTACGCAATCTCTTCATCCCGGGGGGAGGGGGAGGTAAAGGGAACCCGAGAAGGCGGGAGGCACACTCGAAAGATGCGTACGTGCAACGCACCATGCGCACCGTGACTTTACCCGCCCTGGCTTCACTTTCTGTCTCTTGCCCTTGGCCACTTGCATTTTCCAACCGGTCCCTATTCGGGCCAGAGAAAACTCCCACCCAGGCCCAGGCTCACTGTATTAGTGCGAGCTTTCCTAATCGTTGCGCCATCTGCGTCAGTGCGTGTAGTTTGTGTCGATTCATTTCACCGTGTACTCACCGTGCACCTAGTCCGAACCGAAAGCTTCCTCCTGTGCTGTGTTTCACCTGCTTTAAGCTAAGTTCTTAATCCACCTATATTGTCTGTTTTCTCTTTATCTCTCTCTCTCTCTCTCTCTCTTTTCTCGTTTTTCCTTTTTTATTTCAGGAGGTATGCGCTTTGTTATCATCCTTTGCCCTGCTCTGCTCCTTAACGCTGATGAAGATTTTAAAAAATAGATTTCAAAAACAATCAATTTATACCGGGTGTTATTGCGTACTTTATTGGGTTTAAAGCTATATTTACACGGGCAAAAATAGATTAACAAATTACCACTACACTTCGACCATCTGCTTGCGCTCTTAAGCTGACCAGCAGTAGAAGCCCTGGCTCACTGCGTCCATGACTGGTGACTAACGGACCCATCTACACTCACAACGTGGTCAAGTAACAAAAAACAAAACTCAAACTATATTAATTGCAACAATTAGCTCAAGAACATGTAGTGTGTTCTGTAGTGTCTCCATAAATCCTTACTAGCTTCTAAATGACTGCCATATAACTAGGCCATTCCGTCCATGACATCTTCAAACCTCGTGTGCACGGTGCGCCTAAATGTATGCAATTCTCACTCACCGACTCACCGACTCACCGATCACGACCGATATACACACCGTTTCGATAGAAACTTTACCCTCGCTTCGGGGACTTTTGTTTTTGGTGAATTATTGAAATAATGTCTTTCTTATCTTCTCTTTTTTCTCCTCCCTCTCGCGCCATGTCTCTTTCCGCAGGTGGCTGCTGCGGCTCTACCAAAAAGCGTACCATCGTCGGTGGCTGGGCATGGGCCTGGTGGCTGGTGACCGACGTCCAGCGCCTGTCGCTGGAGGTGATGACCCTGAATCCGATGTGCGAAATGGTCGAAACGGCCCAGGGCGTCCCGCTGACCGTGACCGGGGTCGCGCAGTGCAAGATCATGAAGGTATTTATGGCCGAACGCCGTACCCGGGAGCGATGGTGCGTCGTTCGGTTGTGTCCGTTTTGAATTGTTTAATTTTGTTTTCTTTCTTTTAGTACGTTGTATTTTTCGTAGTAACTACAGAGAGTTTTGAAAACGCCGCCTCCCATGAGTTCTGTACGATCCGGTGCCGTTGTCTGAACCATGCGGCATTTTTTTTCTCTTCGTGTGCGTAGTAACCCGTAAAACCCGCTGAGATCCTGTTCGATCCTGAATCGCTCGATATTTGTTAAATGTTTACTATCCGTTTCTAGCCAACGTTCAATTAACATATCTTTATTGAAGTAGTCGTTTGGAAGTTTATCGAAATATTTTCATATATTTAACACCGTGCAAATGTTTTTAACATCGGAGCATTCGCAACAATTAACCGCTGTTTTACTATTACCTCATTCCTCTTGTTTAGCTTAGTAAAACTTGTTCAGCTTCAATCGTTACCTTTCCCTGTATGATTTGCGCTCCCACGGTTGGACTATTCGACGTTTTTTTGTCTGCATGAGCATTTGAGTAAGTGAAAACCGTTGCGTAGATGCGTACCATTTAGCTAGAGCGTCTACTATATCTACTCAATATGGACCATATCTACCAAAAATGCACTTGCAACAGCAAAGCAGGAAAATTTTCTAGCTTGAAGTGAACGAACGAACATCCACCATGCCTGTGACAGTATATACATATATATATGATAACTTTAACCTTACTTTACTTACTTTACCCTAGTGTTAAGATATTGTATCCTCTTATAGATAGCAATTCACTGTCTGGTTTTTATTTTAGATCAAAAGAGAAAATGTAAGTTGCTAGTTCATTCTACCATTTCTCATTTGATGTGTACCTCTCTAGCACCCCGAGTGTAAACACCTTATGTGTGTGTGTGTTTGTGTGTAGCCAAAAACCCGCCCCAATCTGAATCCCGCGCCTGAGTGTGTATGCCGCTATTTTACCACTGATTGTAGATCAATGTGCTAGTGCTAATGCGTTCTTCAGCACCCTCCGCACGGGCACCGTCGTCGCTTAGTTAGCTACTATTAGTTCGTTATTAGGGTGCTTTTGTGATAATTGTCATTAGATGTGACTTAGGTTTATTCTTGAAATCCTTTTAAGAAGACACGGCTTGTCAACTCGTCCGTTTCGTACACACCGTCGATCGATGGTGGAATATTGTGCAACGTACTATCGCTTGTTTTAGGAGGTGTGCTGGCTCCCAAACAACGTTAATTTAACTCTGGTTTGCAATGGTCCCGAAGGAGTCAACAACTCACGGTTTGCTTCCGATATCTTGCACGATCGTCGCAACAACGCCGTCCATAATTCCTGACCATCCGTCCAGCTCGTGTTCGTCATAGTCTACGGATGTCGCGATCATGGCAACGGCACCGTCTCCGAAGGGAGTGATCGGATTCGACCGCTCGCTGCGAAACTTTAAACAACACCAAGGCATGATACGTTCGTCGATCTTCACCCCGTTCTGGCCAAACCATAAGCGCCTGAATGAGAGCAACCAGCGATACACGACGAACGAGCTGGCCGTCGTCGTTGGCATCATGGCGTTCGCGTTTTGTCTTGTTTTGTCTGTTTTGTCTTTTCGCAGCTGCGAGCGCACAGCAAACCTAGTAGCCTTTGGTTCTCATTCCGCTTCTCGACACCATGATTGTAGGTGCACGTCCTGTAAACATGTGTAGAACCGCCTTATTGGCATGCTTATTCTGTAGTAGAGCCGTAGAATTGGTTTATGTTATTGACTTCGTTTACATTATGTATCGTATTTTGTTTATTATTATGTTTCTTTTTCTCTCTTTTTAGCTTCTCTTCGTAGCAGTTGTTGCTTCTGATAATAATCTAGCTTTGTTTTTTTTATATAAATGCCTTATGTCATACATATATTTACCTTATGATTTCTATATATTTCCCTATATATGTTTACTTTATATTTTTATAAGAAAAAGAAATGAAAAAGAAATTGACTTCCTTGTTCAGTCGGTTATCATGCATCGTCACCCACACACCCACCCGCTCCTTTCCGTCATCCCCCAACCCTTTCTCCCGTTCCAACCACCTGCTCCTATCGCATCATACGCTCATCGCCAATATCCGTCACTATTTCCGTTTGGTTTCCCTTTTTTTCTCTATCGACGACCCTTTCGTTTCGACCACCACCCACCTTATATAGAGCTAGAGTTAGCGTACGAAAACTTAGCCCGTAACCTCACGGTTTAGAGCATCCCGTTTCGGTGCTAGAACAAACCAAACCGATAGAACCATACCCGATACCCGAAGCGCGCCTAGCGAGAGCGTTCGGTTTTTTTTACCACTTCTGTTCTGTGTGATTTTCGTTTTCCGTTCTTTTCTTTTCTTTTAGAAAAAAATCTTAAACAAAAAAAAACGATCTGATCTGAAACACCCACATTTCAAGCGATCATCCTAGATTGTTGCCAATTTTTCGGAAACCGTACGTTTAGCGTTTTGCTTGCCTGAGGTTTTTACGTTCTCTTCTTACGTTTCGTGTGACCGTTCCGCCGTGCCATAGTGAGTTTAAAGGTTTGTGTTTGTGTGTGTGTTTGTATAGATTTAGTTTTCCATTTTTCCATTTTCAATTGCGATCCGAGTATGAGATACATTTACTGCCGTGTACTTCCGTATCGCTCCAATAGCTCCAATAGAAAATGCATACCGCTAGGGTTTGCAAAGCGTGCGTGTTTAGTTTCTTACGTTCCTTATTAGTTTCTGAGTTGGATACATTGGTAAAGCAAATAAAACCTATTTGAATGAAATAGTTTCGTTTCGAATCGTTCAACCGTTTTTTCACATATTTTTCCCTCGTAAATGATGTGCAAGAGAATTTCAATTTTGTCATGAACCGCCATGGAATGTTTCAGTGTTTCTTTCAAGAGTTCTTTCAAATAATAGATCATTTTTTATTTCTACTTCTAAATTAGAAAACAAAATAAAAACAAACAAATAAACCCTGCTACAGTTAACTCACAATCACAACACGCTTTTGTCCGTCAGTTTCTGTGAGATTGAATCGATTTTGAATTCTTTTCTGTCCCCTTGGTTGCTCTCGCACACGTTACACTGGCTCACCTGCCGCTCACGAAGCTGATGAGAAGAAGAAAAAACTCCCAAAACAAATAGAAACCATCGTTTTTTTTTTTTTCTTTTTTCTTTTTGGATCACTCATCACACACGACCAATGCTGCCAATTGTGTTGTTGCTGATTTTGTGTTGTGAATATTCAGTTTTAGGTTTCACGCCTTCCATTCGTTTTTCGTGCCTTGCCCTTTTTGCCTCTCGAATCTTGATGTGCTCACGTATTAGGAAGGAAGTAACGTTTGAGTTTACTTTTCGTTCCGAATCTTTTCATCGGCACCATAAATTGCATTACGGGCTTTTTTTTCTCTTCTATTCGATGTATACACTGGAATTCCGTGTTAGCAGTAAATAGGGCCCTCTCTGTCTCTCTTCCCCTCTCATTCTTAGTAAGAAAAGTAACTGAATCTCTTAGAGAAAAGATAAAACTTCACCCGCGCGCGCCCGCAAAAACCACACCGCGATCGCGATCGACTTTCCCCTTTTCCCCCCCCCCGAAGAAGAGCAGAATAGAATCCACCATCCCTTTTTGTTGAAGTTTTCCAAACGGGCTTCGCGACGGATAGCTGTTTCTCATCCCCGACTGTGGTTTTTCTTTCTCGTTTCATTTCTTTTTCTTATAGATGATGAACGTCTATTATTTTCACCATCAGGCCGACGAACTGCTTGGCACCGCCAGCGAACAATTCCTGGGCAAATCGGTCAAGGAGATTAAGATGACAATCCTGCAAACGCTCGAGGGTCACCTGCGAGCCATTCTCGGTGAGTTTCTGCGAGGAGGATGGAAGGGGGAATTAGTATTTTATTTATTTATTTAAAACATCCTAGCTTTTTGCTATTTATCTTGATTTGATGTAACGATGTCTAAATTGTTTAATGGATTTTTTATTTTTTAAATGTTAATCTCGGAATAACGCTGATGCACCTGAAATGCCGAAAGGAAACACTTCCATTCAGTTTCGGTGGACCAACCGAGAGATAAATATATTGTTAGCTTTACGATTCTCACTGCCGCCGACGAAAAGGTTAAACGAACAATTATTTGTTAATCTCAGGAGACCAATTTCTCACCCGTGTCCTTTAGCAATAGCGATGAAGGTAGCGTGCCATTTAATGCCATATTCTAACTCCCATCGCAAGCCTCACTCCATGTCGTGCTCCTGCTGCACGTTGAGGGATTTCATCTGTTTGTAGTGATCTTCGGTGGGAAGAGAAAATAGCTCGAAAAAGAAAACGAACGAAATCAACCAATCGATAATGCCAACCATATGACGTAGAAAGAAAGAAGAAAACACTGTTGTTACAGGCGGGGAAACAAAAACAATATTAGCTTGCCACTGTCCCGCGCAGCCTTGAGTCCCGCTGGTCAAGCACTGGAGGGTAGCAGAAATTCCGTCCGTCAGCCATCGCTGGGTGGCGTAAAGTCACGTCCGCCCTGTGGCTGAAGGAGAAGTGCATAATTTGCGAAATTCTTCTTCCCTTCTCGCTATGACACTCGATATGTTGCGTGTGCATGGTCGCTTTATTTTAGAGTGCCTTTGAAGTAAGCTCTGTTTTTGTGAGCTTCGGAGGGAAGAAAGCAAGGAAAAAGACATCCTGTTTTCTAACGCACCAACTGGGAAGTGGATTAGAACCCAAGGAAACCAAATTGTTTTGGTAACGTTTCTTTGTTCCTCAGTTCATTTACCTCCCGCTCTGTTGATCACGCCTGTAAACCACAAGAACGTGTCCTTAAAAGGGATTGCTGATGCAACAATGCGTCGCCCGCATGTAAACGCGCGCCAGTCAACAAACCGAGAAAGTGTCTCACTTCTCCCGGCTCACTAGATTAAACCGCTCACTATGGAGATATGCAGTGCAGGGTTCCTTTGGGTAACAAGTAAGAGTGGGATTTTTTTGAAGTTGTAAAAGTAATTTTAAAAAATTGGAACTAAAATGGAGATCTTGACTTTTTTTGCTGGTTGAAAGGGCTGAGAAACTTTTGCATAAGGCAAAAAAAAAACATTTCTGAAAATTGTAATTTTTTTTTTTTTTATTATTAGGAACGGCCTGGCCGTATTGCTGGCCGTGAAAATTGTAATTTGTAAATTGAAATTTGTTTCAAGAATGATTATCATTTAAACGATAGAGCGGGCCTCCAGTTTTAAATGTAAATTATTCCCCAGTATCACGGTAATTCAGCAAAAACATATGTTTTTTCATTCGCACTTGAACGTAAAGTGTTCAAGGTATCAATATTTCATAGCCATGCAATATATTATAATCATCTGAAATGGATGTCATAAAAGATGATTTATCCCATTTTTCAAAATCAAATACTTTTTTTCGTATTGAAAATTTCCGCCATCGCAAATCGCTAGCGCATTAGCGTATGCAGAGTAATTAATTACGTTCAACTAAATGGATTAAAAACTAGCAAAACGAGTATCTTATTCGCTCATCCATCACTATCGCTAGTAACCCTGCAAAACGACGCGTGCAAGACAAACTCGCCAGTCGACATCGTTTTCACAACAATCCAGACTCATATATACAGTCGCCGGGAGCGCGCGTTTGTCTAGATGTCTCGCGTGTGATAAGTGAACGCGTTCCGCAACGAGTTAGCTTCTGCAAACGAAAACAAATGCCGTCCAGTTGTGACCTGACCTATCAGAACAAGAGTGATTTTTTGTGTACGCACCGTACAACCGTACGTCATTGCGCGTGTTTTTGACGACTAGTGATAGTGAGCGGGTTGCGAAAATAGTGTTTTTAAGGCGAGAGAGAGAGAGGGAGGAGGAAAAAATGAAGGTGTGAATCAAGAGTTAAAATTTGCTAGAACAAAAAATGCAAACAAGCTCGTAGAGGTCGTGACGCGAGTTTTGAACTGTGTGAGATGAAAGTTAGAATCCATTTGCGGCTGTGCTTTACAACCAATCCACTTTGAACAGATATTAATTTAATGCTGATGAAATCGATGTTACATTAACATGCCGGTGCTATTTCTTAAACCGGACCACCCCGGTGGCAGCGAAAACCTCAACACCAAACCCTCTCGCACAAAGGCAAACACTCAACCAGCAACCAGAGATTGTGCCGAATGCAAAACCGATTGCAAATTAATAATCATTTGATACCGGTTTTGCTCCGCTGGCTGTCTGCAGTGCGCTGCAATATGTCAAATGGGGTGATTACTTTGTTGTAATGTACTTTGTAACACTCATAACTACCCGTGCCGGAAAACCGTTCCCGCCGTCTTCTTGGCACACTCAAGTCTTGCTTGTTGGTTCTGGTCCTGAATCTAGAGTAGTTCTATCGCCCGTCCCGTCCAACCGGTGCCCCCATCAAAGTCAACAATCGTGACTGGCAGCCAAGTCTTACGTTGGAATATCTATTTCCATCTAAAGCAAGTGACGGTTTTATCGATTTTTTTTTGCACTTAGTTTGGATGGGTATTCTTGTTGAATGCGTCCCCTTTGAACGCCTCCCGAAAGCGCATAGATACAGTGGAGCTATTCGCCAGTATGACTCCCATTTGAATGTTTCATGGTCGGTGGCAAATACCGAGCGAGTCTTTAGTCTGCAACGCGGAACCAATGTCCCATCATGTCACTGATAAGACTAGCGACAAATATTGCAGTACAATCGCTGAACATAAGCACGATGAGCATCTTATAACAGCGTAGCAGTCGTTGAAGCTCTGTTATCGGACGATAAGGCCCCGACCCGATCCCCAAGCGGGCTCCGCCTACCAAGAACGCGATATTTTTATCCGCACACGGAAAAGGTGTTTCTGCGGTTCTATTAGCGGCGTGGCTAGTTCTCGGAAGCGAGTTCTTGTGCGGTTCGCAAGATTATTTCCTTATCCATCAATCGAACATCCACCTCCTCAGCAACCCAAGATAAGCAGTTCCGGGCGTTCGGTTCACTTCCGCGTGTTCCGTAAGCGAAAACGGGTGCTATTAAAACGGTAACTTTCTTGACCGGTGGTGTTTGTTTGCATTCGCAAGCCGCGCTTTGTGCCTGTGCAATCGATACTTGAAGCGATCTTGAAGGTTACCGTCCGAGTGTCGTTCGCTTCGGGGTTACGGTTGTGTGCAGTTTACAATCTTCTCCGATGCGGTGCAGTTGGACGTTAGCCTTCCCGCTGAACGGTTGCAAACCTTGCGATGCACTATTACGAGTTGGACCATAAGTTTAAGTTGTTTAAGTACCGCTTTGACCCGTGTGCTTTTGGTTTTCCCAGCCGCTTTTACACACCGCCAGCTGTTCGATGATAGTTTGACGCATTATATTCCTAAACAACAATATGCGCCCTGCGTGAGTGTTGTGAGTGGGCGATAAGACACTGTGTGTATGTGTGTGCGAAATAAAAATAAACATAAAACGTAACCACCCGGTCCGCGAACCATCGAACCATTTCTCGTCGAGGAGGTGCATTAAGAAAGAAGTGTGTCTGTGTCGGTACTCTTGAACTCTTTAACGCCACTTTGCCAGTGTACTACTGCCACTACTATCGCCCCGATGGGATTCGTTTGGATGGGTATGCTGCAGCTGGGCATGATCTTTGGCGCTACGTACGGCATCATCAAAAGGTAATGAAATGAAGGACAAACAAAAAAAAACCTCCTGGGAGCAACTACGACTGCTCGCTCGCTACCTTGTAGTCGGTCCAAGTTGAGAGGGATTAGGATTTACCTGCACCCTTTTTGGTTGCTGTGCATCCAACAGAGTCATTTCTGTCCCCACCGGTAGCTATTTCAAGTAATGTCTTTCTTTTTCTCTGCTTTTACTCTGCCGATTGCATCTTGAGTGGTTGGTGGAAAAAGATAGAAAATACGGGAACGTTCGGGTAATAAAATAAATTCCTCCCAATTACGACTGCCCTGCCGACACATGCGGTCTAATCGGAGTGCTATTCATTATGTATTGCACACCGTACCATACCGTGACGCGTGATCGTGTGGGGTGATGAGGATTCAAGTTCAAATTAATTGAGGCCTCACCGGTGGCTCTGTTTGTATCCAACATGAACACCACCGTTTGCATTGAGCAATGATTTCAATATCACTCAAGCGATTAGAATCGGACGGGGAGCTATTTCGCAGTTGTTAGTATCGGTTAAAACTGGTTAACACTTAACCTAAGCGACTTGCCTTGCATTTTCTTTGTACATGTTAATTTTTATTAAGACAGAAACGAAAAATGATGTTGGATAGTTTAAGTGTTACTAGAATATGTTTGCTATGAGAAAATTTAACGTCTCTTGTAAAAATCTCTTTTATAAGATGCACTATTTAACTGACGACTTTCAGACATAATTCCGTAATCAAAGAATATTCACATCAGACATCAAACATCAGAACCGGTATGCGGTAATAAAAACCTTAAAGTATATTCTGGAATAAAAGAGGGACAAATTCAAAACTGCTTTCAAAAAGAAAAACATTCAACATTCTACTTGTTTTTTTTTCAAACAGTTTGACACTTAGAACACTGACATTGCAGTATAACACTGACATTGCCGTATAACTGTTAGGAAACGGCGAAGAATAAAATGAACAACAGGGGTTTTTGCCCTGCCTTAGCGCGTGTCAACAAATTGACAGACAACTCTTTTTGATCTGCTTTTTATAAGCACGCGTTCTCTTCTTCGTCTTGTTCGTGTATATTCGCTCGTCTGTTGGGAGCCAACAATAACATTTTTTAAGAACACTTTTTGACAAAGACAGTATAACAGTGCAAATAATTCAGAGTGCATCGTTGACTCCAAGGCCTACGCTAGACGTATTGTCGATTCCTTAGTCACATCTAAAATGCACCTTTCAAGCAAAATCCTTCCAGATGTGTGTTTATTTAACTTCCCGGTCATAAATATCCATCAAATGGCAAAAGTATTCTAGAAATACGGGGAACTTCATTGGAATCATTGGAATTCGTTCGCTAAACTAATGCCCACCATTGCGGTTCGTACATTACAGGAACGCTTACAGTCGAGGAGGTGTACAAAGACCGCGACCAGTTCGCGGCACTGGTGCGCGAGGTCGCGGCCCCTGACGTCGGCCGGATGGGCATCGAAATTCTGTCCTTCACGATCAAGGACGTGTACGACGATGTCCAGTACCTGCAGTCGCTCGGTAAGGCACAGACGGCGAGCGTGAAGCGCGACGCCGACGCGGGCGTGGCCGAGGCGAACCGTGACGCCGGCATTCGGGAGGCCGAGTGCGAGAAGAGCGCAATGGACGTGAAGTACTCCACCGACACCAAGATCGAGGACAACGCGCGCATGTACAAGCTGCAGAAGGCCAACTTCGATCAGGAAATCAACACGGCGGTAAGCAAACCCTCCCCTAGGGAGGCCTTGAGACCCGACGACTGAACGCTAATCTCGTTCCCTTTTCCCCTCCCACGCAGAAAGCCGAATCGCAGCTAGCGTACGAGCTGCAGGCGGCCAAGATCCGCCAGCGCATCCGTAACGAGGAGATCCAGATCGACATCGTCGAGCGCCGCAAGCAGATCGAGATCGAAACGCAGGAAATCAACCGGAAGGATTGCGAGCTGTCCGCGACGGTGAAGCTGCCGGCCGAGGCCGAGAGCTACCGCGTGCAGACGATCGCCGAGGGTAAGCGCACGCAGACGGTCGAGAATGCGCGGGCCGAGGCGGAGCGGATCAAGAAGATCGGTTCGGCCGAAGCGTACGCCATCGAGCAGGTCGGCAAGGCGGAAGCGGAGCGGATGCGTATGAAGGCGAACGTGTACAAGATGTACGGCGATGCGGCCATCATGAATATCGTGCTCGAATCACTGCCGAAGGTATGGATGTGAATGCGCATGCGGCGGTGCGGGAAGTGCCCAATGCTACTAATACCTTCTTTCTGACGTTCATCCCTTAGATTGCGGCCGAAGTCGCGGCACCGCTGGCGAAGACGGAAGAGATCGTGCTGATCGGTGGCAACGATCAGACGACGGGCGATGTGACGCGTCTCGTGGGCCAGCTGCCTCCCGCCATCAACGCCCTCACCGGGGTCGATCTGTCCAAGGTGCTGGGCAAGATTCCCGGCGCGAAGTCATAATCAGCCGAAGTCATGCAGCACGAACGACTAGGCTCGACCAGTCCGTAGGCCGACGCCACGCACTCGACGGACAGAAAACAAACATGATCTAGACGAACCGAACGTACCACGATCCATCCGCATCGATCGCTCCTCCGTAACGAATCTGGATGGAAAACTCCTCCCGGCCCGGTTGAACTTGCTTTTCGCTACCATTCTAAATCGACCACCGACGACCACCGGTGGTGTTAAACTAAATCGATAGATATTCCAATGATATTTACGTACACACCTTATTTACTTCACTCCTACATTAGTGCACTGCAGCACCAGTGGTTAGTTTAGTTTGCTTCAGGGTTATGGGTTGCTTGCAGCTTACAGGGTTATTTTTTGATATATTTACCTTTTATTGATCGTTGTTTCGCAAACGCTACATATTGCGTTTGCTCGGCAGTTGTAATTTTTTTTTTGCATAGTTTTGTATCAAGTTTGTATCATTTCCGTCTTTTTTGTTTTGTTCTCTGCAAAGAGTTACACTAGATTTATGTGTTATGCGCTTCGTTTATCGTATGATATGTCCCCAAGAAGATTTCATGATTCGGTCACAGCTTAAAATCAACGCGCGTTCCGGAACGATTAAACAATGCTAATATTTTTTTTGTCGATGAAAGTTCAACGGGAAAAAGAAAACACCAAAGCGAAAACTTACACGACCTCCATTTGTGTATATGTGGAGATAGAGACAATTGGTCTAAGCGACCGAAATCGTGACGAACTTTCGGTCCAGAACTCTTTTCGAACGACAACTGGACCACGACCTAACAATGATGCCATGTGCGAACGAAACTTAACGAAACCGAACGAATGACTCTCTCGACGAAGCATTTACAAGCTAAATGTTTTGGAAAATCAAATTCTGGACGCATGTTTTAAAAATAATTAATTACTACCTATGGTTTGATGTCACGTTTAGAAGAAATTGTTTTCATTTCATAGCTCATATTGTTCCATTCGTGTTAGTAAAGGCTGCTAAATTGATCTTTCCAAAGCCAAATCAAGGTGCATGATAACGGAATGAGCACAAGTCAACCACTTGTTTTTTTTTTTATTCGTATGTAATCGGTATTGGATCGCCTGTTAGTTTTCTTCGATAAATGTCACTAAATCGTTCGCTTTTTAATTACCACAATAACACAAACAAATACTACTACTACTACTACTTGTAAAGTCCTACTTGTAAAGTGTCCCGACCATCCATTGCCTACAAACCTCGGTTGCTTCGTAAAGTACCAGTGTAATGAAAGAAGTAGCGGCATAAACAAAAATCGTATATTTACTAGCGAAAAGTCCGTAGCGAACGATGAAACCAAACAAACTCTCAACACTTTGGCGTAAAGTTACACACCTACATCTGTACAAAACCCATACGAACGCAACGCGTAGTGAAGCGAAACCATACAACCACAAGATAAAATACTACAAACCTCGATCGTTGACAATGTAACATATTAAACCAAACAAAACAAAACAAAAGCAAACTTTTTCTTCTTCCACTTACGGTCACACGTACACGCAGACACCTTTCAAGTAGCAAATCTAACGCGCTTCGTAAGATTCCTAGCTCTAACGAAACTTGTAGTACCGTAAACACCGTCGAGTGTTCTTTAGACATGGGTGCCGGGTAGCTAGCAAACTCGTACCATATATACATGTGCGTTCCCGTCCTATCCTGCCTCCGTCGGTTCGGTTCACTTTCATTCCTCCCCAACTAAACAGAAAACGGAACACAAAACAAACCCCAAACAAAACACGATCAAGAACTAGTGGATCAACAAATCAAATAGCGATGCAGAAGCGTGCTGAAACATAAACCATAAACGTAGCAAACAGAGAGTAGAACGACAATGAGAGAAGACAAAGATTCTAGAAATCGTAAATGAAAAATGAAAAACAACCACTTACTCATACACACACACTCGTACAACCAGAAGTGAAGGTGTATCGGCGCGCATGAGAAGTAAAACAAAAGTAACAAAGTAACAATTACACAGAAGTTAGAAAAGTGTATATTTTTTATACTTCTTATATAAGACGAGATTATTGAGGGTAGTTGCAAACTGCAAAACAACAGACACACACAAACACACTCACATAACGTCAAACAAGTCAAATAAATAGTGAACGACAAACAGTCACATGTCACACGCATACAGGAAGGAGGAAGGAGGCAAACGTGTACGTTCGTAGCGAAAACAGAGCAGGCGGTGTGACGATAGAAAATGAGCGTAGTTTCTTCAGTGCTTGACAGAAGTAGACAAAGTAAAAGCAAAAGCGAAACATTAGCGAAATTACAAACCGAGCTAGTCGAATATTCAGCGTGAGTGGAACGTGAAAATCGTTGCTTAATTTTTGTATCGATCAGAGGATAACGTGTCGGAGTGGAGACGCTTAGTGTTTTGCGTGTTTCACTCATCGCGGTCGTTTTTGTTTTTTTTTTCGACGATTTTGCCGAATCCTTTCTTCCGCTTCGTCATTACATTACGCAAATCAATTCCATGCGTGTACTGTATTGCATTTGGCGTTCAGCAGACTAGCAGATGTCCCCGAAAGTGTCGCGTGGCGCTTGCATTTAACCGAGCGAAATAGCGAATGCTCAATCAGTTATTGGCGCCCATCCGTTGAATTCCGATAGTACACCGCCCTATCCGATTGGTTCGCGTCGGGGAACCTCCTCTCTTCCAGCGTGTTACGTTAGGCGAAACTGTGTGCAAGTAACTTCAGCATCACATCAATCTAGAGCAGATGCTTCAAGGAAGGGGAAATGAGAATAAAAAAAAGTAAACCAGTAATCAAGAACGATCGCAAAACGTTGCCAGTATTGAAGCCAGTGCTAAAACACAAGATAAAGCAGTAAACATATAGAAAAAAGAGAAAAAGTTCAAACGTTACCAACGTTCGCAAGGAGTGGACAGAACACAAGAGGAGAAATAAAAACAAAAGTGAACCGAACAAAGCATAGCGGCGGGCAAGAGAAGCGAGCAGAAAAAGTTCAACATACAAATCTACCACAGGTGGTTCGAAAAACCGTAGCGTAAGACGAGTATAACACAAAGGTATAACAAATGGAAAAATATAGCAAAAGTCGCGGTTCGATACGTACAACAAACTCGAAACTAAGCAAACAAGCAAACAAACAAAAACACGTCTTAAACCAATTGATCTAATTTAACACGACATTGTACTATCTTAGCACGAAATACGATGGCGCGAAACGGTGGGGAGGTAGGGGCCGTCGCCTACCTCTTCCCGTTGGTGTGCACACTACCGCAAACCCGTTGGTGTGAGCTGTGTATGTGTCCTTTTTTGATGATTCATTGTTTTCCGTGCGCGTCATTTAACGAAAATATTAACATTATACATTATATATTAACACGTTACGAACCTTTACGGGCAGTGAGCGGAAAGCAGGGATATGATAAATGAAAGTAAACGAATCGTTTCCAGAAATGTTTCCTTTCGGTACACACCCATACCGGACCGGAAAACCCTAACACCGGAAGGATAGAGCCGGAGCATTCACTTTCTTGCGCAAAACATGAAAATTAACCGCATTAATATACATTTCGATGCCTTTTTGGTATGTTGTGTGGCGTATCGTGTAAAAAGCGTCTATGCACATTGAGAGATGTGAAATGAAAAACAAATTACACAAAAAAAAACAAGAAATAATAACGAAAGCAAAACCAGCAAAGACACGCAGAACAGATAAAAACAGCATCCAAAAGGTCGTTAAAAGAACAAGCTAACAAACAAGGTAACGCAGCAGAAAATGTGGCAAATATGTTCACCCTTCGCTTTCGGTTCCGCGTGCAGCTGGCAGGAAAGGAAGAAAGCTCTGACTCGGGCGAGACTAGCAATCTCGAATTAAACGTCGTTCACTTATCGCTTCGAGTCAGCTCAAAAGGAAGTTAACCGAAGCGCCGAGAGCAGAGGTCCTGCGAGTTTGTTAAATCATTCTAATTTGGCGCGTGCGTGTACCGGACACAAAAGCAAACAAAACAAAGAACCCGGAAGGTAGTTAGAGCCGGCACAATGAAGAAAACAAAAACTGCATCAAATATCTCCCAACTCGCCGTAAATTCCCCTTGTGTGCGCACATTAGTTCCGAGGAAGAGATAAAAGCAAACAAAAACAACCACACACACACACCACACACACACATTACAGTGTATATGACCGATGAAGATGATGTTCTGATTTCAATAAAGTATAACTGAAGCGATCAATAAATGTAAAATCTGGTGTTTCTTTTTTCCGATAATTTATTTATTCGATATCGTGTTTTTCGTTTGTTTTTCAAACCCCCGCTCGTGACCTACGGCGGTCACATTGTGATGACATGATTGTAAATTAGTCGATTACCACTGTGCCCACGCCCGGTGCGAGAGAAAACGTGCGGATTTGGTTTAAAAATTCACCTCAAAACACCAGGGGTGCAGGAACAGGTGTAGGAAGAAGCTGCGGCTCGAGCTCTTATCACTTTCCCGCTCTGGCATGTGGCCGGTCACGCCCCCCCCCCCCCCCTCCGATTAGAGATAATCGCTAATCGGCCATTGATTGGTCATCCCGATAGTGTTCCCATGTGTTTGTGCGTGTTGAATTGGCCTTGGTTTATTTAGTTTAAACGGTAGGTAGGCGTGCGCTAATTGCATCGATCGTGGACTGTTTATGGCGTGCCTTCAAAATGGCTCCAAATGGGCGACTATTAAGCTTTTTCTTTCTTTTCTTGTAAAAATTCGAAGTATACCTATGCTAGTAAATACAGGCGATTTTTCTCACTTGAATTCTTTCACCTCACACCATCGATCGATCGGTTCATGGCACACTTGAGCTTGAGGATGGGTACCGCAATAACCAAAAACGATTCTGTGGCTTTTATTCGTTTGTAATCGTTAAGTTCATAAAGACGATTGTTTGCAAACAAAAAGTTGCTGATGACAAATTGTGCCGAAATACGTTCAACCGTTCGTTGCTCATATCATCCAATGATAAAAAGAGAGGAAAGCCTTAAAGATGTATAAATAAAAAACATATACGTATAAATTCTTAAAAATGAACTAAATAAACGATGACGAATAGTCATCAGTATTGTCAATAGTATAGTCACCACTTCTCGTGAGATTGTCCACAGCCGTTAAGCCATCCCTACCCTTCACGGTCAGATGAATCAGACGAGACTTCCCGCTAAACTAGCTGAATCAATTGCATGATGCACGGAGATGATGGCTATGACACGAACGTAAGTTCGTTCGGTTCGGTTTGTTTTCGGTAGCGTGAAACGAAATAATCTAATTCGAAATGTGGGCGCTGGTTTCTTTCGGATGGGGCAACCTTTATCGTTAAAGTCCCCCGTCGTTATCTGTACACTCCCTAGGAGAATTATCTTCCTAAATCTGCCAAGCTTTGTAGAAGCTTTGGATAAACCATAGTTCAGGGCACGGTTCGTCCGTTGCATCCAACGGCGATGCCGCCCTGGTGAGTGACTGGAGAATCGCGAGAGGTTGACGATGGTGAATCCCGCACAGTGGATTCGAAGATCGATCAGCACACATAATACCTAAAAAGAAAAACAAATAAATTCGGCATTAAATAAAATAGGCAGATAAATTAAATCAACAGATAGAAGCATTAAATATGAACATTTTGTCTTTTTTGTTAGAAACGGTATAAACTTTTTTGTATTGCATTTAATATGAACAGTTCCCTCACTGCCGGTAGAGAAAAAAACATAAAACATAAAAACCGAACTACCTTAACTTCGGCTACAACACGAAGTATCAGTTCAGTTGCACCCAGATCGTCACCTGCGTACGTTCGGTTAGTATCGAAGAGAGTCATTAGTTTGTATAGGTGGTTCGCACTAAATTAAAGTGTAAACGGAGTACAGTGTATCTAAAGACATGATGGCGTTTGTTTTAACCTGTTTGTGTACCACAAAGTGTTGCAGAAGCTGCGCTGTTGCTTGTGATGAAACGAGTCGTTGTGTCTCACCTGTACAGAAGTGGTGGCATTATTAAACGTGGCATTATTTGGTCACCACCGGGACCGGGGACCGTGACCATATTATGTGTGCCGGAAAAGCCGAAACCGCTTTCGAGTTGTTTGATGCGGTGGTTTCGCAACGGCAACAGCGCTTCCAAATTTGTATGCGATGGAATGTTTGTGTGTGTGTTTTTTTTTTCCTCACTCTCCCAATTCTTTTCGAGCGCTTCAACCACAAATGCACGCATTTGCAAAGAATATCGGGGAGGGAGACTTGCCTGCTTGACTTGAGACCCGAAAGGGAGAAGAGAAAACATAAAAGAAACATTCAGCAAAGCAAAAACTTCAACTAACGATTTCTGACACACGGCGCGATAGCAAGCGGAGGTCACATCGCGGGTGAATTGTATTTTATTACCAAAAAGCAAGAATACGAAGACGGCCATCGGGGAATACGACCATCTCTCGCACTGGGGGAGGAAGATGCTGCGAGATGCTCGTCTGTTCGAGATGCTCGTCTGTTCGAGATGCTCCACAATCGTGGGCATCGTCGTGGGGGGAAAAGACATAACCCCGAGCGAAAGTTAGCGCTTGCCGGCTAAATTTAACGATGATTTTATTTCGTTTCGCTACGCTCTCCGCTTGCAGCGTGGAGCAGCGCTTTCTCGCGTCGTCATGTGACAACCGTGGCATCAAATGGTCTAGCAGCAGCAGCAGCAGCAGCAGCGCCTACTGTGTACTACTTTTTGACAACAGTCGGTGTCAAAACAAAAACACACACACCAAAGCCGGCTTCGCTCAATTCCTGTTCCAGTGGTGCTGTATTTTTTTTTCATCCGGAACATGGTTTAAAACCAGATTGCCATTTATTATTAGCTCGTGTTATGTGTTTCCCTTCTGTTTTCGAAGCGAAGCTTCTGGAGACAAACGTTAAGGGCGGCCATTGCGAGTTGGCGGTGGAGTACACTAACACAACCCCGTCGAGGTGCAAAACATCTGCAATTAGCACATCACGAATACGTGCGAAGGTTCGCTTGTGTGCATACACAAGCGACTGACATCATCTCCGTGCTAGAACCTTGGGCAGGCAACTCTACTTTGTTCACCCGCTACGATGGTGGATTAGTAAATTGTTGCTTTCAATAAAGTAACAAAGGTTACTCTCTCGCTCTCTTCTGCTTATAAATCTAATGCGTCGTCCGGTCAATAAAGGTGGGCCACCGAAAAAGTTACTCGCCACCCATTATTGTCCTTTTATCCGCCGCATCTACCATATCATTAGGTGGACGCTCCCTCTGGAATACGACTATTTTTCGAAAAACGTAATTAATTTACCACCACCATCAAACGGAAGTGGCGGCATGGCTTTCGTGCAGGTGGGGGCGTTCCTTATGCACGCGAGGGCGGCAAGCGTTTGACTCACACGGCCTGCTGAATGCTTAAGCATGCCGCCCATGCGTACCAACGCCTGTTGGAATTCATTCGAACGCATTACAATGCACCCTTGGCTTGAGGGAAAAATCCACTCCTCCGTGATGGGAAGTACAAATCACTAACCGCTGGCCTCATTCTCACCGGAGAGCGTGAAAGTGGGGATCTATTTCCATACACATTCGAATATGAACCCATGGTGGTGGAAAGAAACCTATTTCCCGGTTACACATATGGTTGAAACGCTTGACTGACTTTCTTCTTTCTCTGTCTCTCTCTCTCTCTCTCGTGTCACTTACAGCAAACCTCCCTGTGGCCTTGTAAACCTAGCAGTAGCTGGTTACCCAGAGTACCTTATTTTCGGTGAAAAAAAAAACTACACACCACGCAGTGAAAAATGAGCTCGCAGTATTATCCATTCCAGGTAAGTGTGTAGTATAATTAGTCGCGTTTTAGATGATCGCGTCACGATGTGACTCAGGCACACAAATACCTACACCTAGACCAGTGATCACCTTGCCGTTGTAGTAAGCGGAACGGTTGTTACAACACAAAGTGCTTTGACGCAGCTTAACAAAGCTATCAAATGCCACCAACACTACTACCTACTAGCATCGGGCCAGGTTGATTGTTTCGCACACAAATCGCATGGCTCTCAGGCACGTTCCACGGTGCATAAACGAATGCATTCCTAGCTGATTAGATGTAGAGAACGAGAACAATTACAATTCCAGACACACACAGGCGCGCGAATTTTCCCCCCGCATAAAGTATCCATCTCACGTGACGCAGATGTTTCTGCGATAGATTTTGCACTAACCGAATAAAAAGAAAAAAAAAATCATAGTAGATATCGTTGTCTTTAGTAGCATCCCAACAGCGAGTATTCGCAATCGTTATCGCATATGGGTGGCATCGACTGATAACTGGGGCCTTTTAAAAGGCTTCAGGTTTCAGGTTAAAAAAAGAATGATAACGATCATGTGCTTGATGTTATTTAATCGGCGCGTTTTGTTTGTGCCAATAACAACAACACAACTAAACACCGGTGCAGCGCCCCCCTTTTGGTCGATTGGTTTTAGGGGATGCTGGGGTAAAACAGCCACAAGGGATAAATTGTTATTTTAGCTTATTAGGAGTATGGCAACGTTCGTGATGTTTTCACTGCTGCACTACCAAATAACATTACAAACGTATCGAATCGTTTCACATGGTGTGTAATGAAATATGCAGCAGACGGAGGTGGAGAACATTGGTTGCCACCCATAAACAAACGCCACCCCTATCCCTCCCCACTTTACAACGCTCGAACGGTTTCGCCTTGACATAGCGATTCTCGTTCGCGTGACATCATCAGCATCGTCATCATCGTGCCCAGTGACTGTGCACGCAGCATCAACACGCAGCAAATCTCATTCGCTATCCGAATATCTCAAGCTCAGGGACAGCAAAAGTCACTCCATGGAAGCCGGAAGCGGAAAAACGCAATAACTCCAAAGCTCCAACTGTTTTCGTGTGTCTAGTCAGCAAGGCGCCACCGTTTTTTTTTCTCTCAATTCGGACACCCGAGAAAAGAGAGCCACAAACTGTCTCAATCGATAAAATCTGCACCAGTGGCAAACGCCACGGATTGATTATAGCCAATTTCCATTCTGTCGTTTTACTCGGAAATCCTACGAGCGACTATATCAATGTAAAATTAGCTAGAAGTATGTTGTGTAAATAAAATGTGTTTTAAAAGGAAAACACAACAATATTTGCAAACATGGCACGCACACATTCGAAAACTTCACATCAATAATGGATTTAACATCCAGATGATTCACCTTCATTTAGCAATAATAAACTTATGACGAATCGATGGGAAGTGGCGGTGTGCAGATGACGAAGTCACAGCATTCTTTCGTTCCGTGTATCGCCTTCCGCACGGGCGTGCCGTGGTAACAATCGTAATATGAAAACATGACTCGACCCTCCACCGAGCTGGAACGTTCCTTCCAGTTCCGTCCTCAATCTCGACGATTCCATCCGCAACGACGAGTACGGACTATCTTTCCGGCCATTGCTAAAGCTGCCAATTAAGCGTAAGCTTTGTGAGTGTGTTTGTCACACTAAAAAAAAAAACCACGCCATGGTCACACAGTATGGACTTCCTACTCGCGGGCACCATAACGTACCATCACACCTTGCTTGGTTGGTTCTCTATCGATTAGGTCCGCAGGGAACGAACGTTATGATATTAGATTGTAGCCTAGCACAACAATAACGCCTACATAGTTCGCTTAAAAAAAACCTGTATATAAAAACCCTCGATAGGAGGGGTCTCATCGGGTCATAGGTGAAGGAAAGGGAAAGTGTAAACGCGAAGGTTAGCGGAAATAATCGATACGAAAAGGGCCCGGCGTTCATAATGGATATGGGAAATCGGGTCGGCCGCGGAGTTGTGATGAAATGTGGCACCCGTTTTCGTTACGTTTTTTTTTTCGCGGCCGATATTCTAATTTGTAGTATTTAATTATTTAACCCGCAAGCGCTGGTGGCCATCGCGCCGTAGTGTACCGTAACAGCGAAGTGAAGCGAAGCGAAGACTCATCGTAGTCCTTAGTCATCTCTACTCAGCCGTTGGATCGGATTGAGCGGCCCCTGCCAGTATGGTTCGATTCATTCCATATTTTGCTGTAACGAAACACAAAAGTACGTTCGAATCCATTAGTCATGTCCATCCGGTAATTTGTGCGGCATGATAGCGTTACTATTGTATCGATAGAGCTTTCATAATGGAATGCGTAACATGTTCCTCAGAATCGAGACTGCTCCTTGTCCTAACTCTCGTTGAACCCCACGATGCGGCAGCACGGTTCTTGCGGTCAGCTTGTGGAGAGGACGCGCGTTTTTCTGCGCGGTTCGCGCCATGCTGGTGGCGCCAGGAGAGGCTACTTGTACGATCAGTTCGATTCGATCGGCAACATGTCTTCCGAGTCGGAGTCGGAGTCCGAGGAGGCGCCAGTGTGCGTTTGGGTGCCGGTGAGTGCGTGGAAAGACCGGAAGGGGGAACGTTGCAGCATGAGTCTAGTAGTTGGATTTTTCAAAAAGGAATTCTCCCCGATTAACCAACGTTCTGTTGTGTTTGTTCTACGATCGCCAGTGCACACCGACCGTCTACCCGGCGGATCCGTTCGATGCGAACGAGGATGCGGCCACGCTCCGCACCGCCATGAAGGGCTTCGGTACGGACGAGAAGGCCATCATCGAGGTGCTGGCCCGGCGCGGCATCGTCCAGCGGCTGGAGATCGCGCAAGCCTTCAAGACCTCGTTCGGCAAGGACCTGATCAGCGACCTGAAGTCGGAGCTCGGTGGAAAGTTCGAGGACGTCATCCTGGCGCTGATGACGCCGCTGCCGCAGTTCTACGCGAAGGAGCTGCACGACGCGATCTCCGGCATCGGCACGGACGAGGAGGCGATCATCGAGATACTGTGCACGCTGTCGAACTACGGCATCCGCACGATCGCCGAGTTCTACGAGCAGATGTACAACGTGTCGCTCGAGTCGGACCTGAAGGGCGACACGAGCGGTGCGTTCAAGCGGCTGTGCGTGTCGCTGGTGCAGGGCAACCGGGACGAGAACAATGTAAGTTGATTGTTGGCGGGCGGGGGTGGTGGGCGTTGGACGTCTCCGTCAAATGGGTGAGCTAACACCGTGCTGTTCGACCATTCCAACAGGGCGTTGATGAGGGTGCTGCTGCGGCCGATGCGCAAGCCCTGTTCGAGGCCGGCGAGGGCCAGTGGGGCACGGACGAGTCCGTGTTCAACCAGATTCTGGTGACGCGCTCCTACCAGCAGCTGCGCACCGTGTTCGACATCTACGAGAGTCTCGCCGGGCACACGATCGAGGATGCGATCAAGCGCGAATTCAGTGGCGCCATCGAGGAAGGCTTCAAGGCTATCGGTGAGTAGCTGGCGCGGCCGGCGCTGACGAACGTAACCGAGACACTGACGATTTGCGATCCCTTCCAGTGCGTTGCGTCCGCTCGAAGGTACAGTACTTTGCCAAGCGGCTGCACAACTCGATGGCCGGCCTCGGCACGAACGATAAGACGCTGATCCGCATCATCGTCAGCCGTTCGGAGATTGATCTGGGCGATATCAAGGAAGCGTTCCAGGAGATGTACGGCAAGTCGCTCGAATCGTGGATCAAGGTACGTACGGGTGCACCCGGCACAGCCCTTTCATTGTCCCCCTACTCTGTCTCGCGGCTAACACACCGTCCCGCTCCTCCTCTACCACTCCGCAAACCGCCGACGTGTCTCACAAGCTAACGAAAACGCTCACATGTGTCGCTTATTACACAACCCCAACTACACACGCTTCTCCCTTACACATCCCCATTTACTGACACTACTTCTACCGAAACGGGCCAAGATACGCTCGCTCGTTCACACTTCTTGCTGTGGTTCTCCCATTTTCAAACGTCGTGGCTAGAGGCTGTAGATAACAGAAGACGCGTGTGATCTAACATTCGCGTAAAACAAACAATATCTCACACCTTTCCCTTGTGGCTGATATCTTGCGTCCGCAGTTTTACGGGCAGTTTGTGTGTTTCGAAGCATAATTTTTATTTCAACTGATAAAACTGAGCATGTACCTTCAACGAGCCAACGAGTATTTGTGCGTTTATTGAGTGCACTCCAAGGGTTTTGTGCACAGCTTTCACAGTTCCCTTAGTAGATGCAATAGTAGATGTGTTTTTGTTTTTTGTTTTTAAATTCCCCATCAACTCAACGATGGCGTGTAAATGTAAAACTAGATATGTATCCTGCGTGTTGTGTTGAATGTGTGCTGTTGCTTTAAGCGTTTCCGCTGTAAAATATGCTGCTCCTGCTCGAAGCCGTGGCCAATCAAATATTGGATTCCAATCGCCGATTTTCGCTCTTCTTAGAAGCAACATATTTTACATTTAAAAAAAACAACCGCAAATAGCTTACTTGAGCAACAAAAACCAAAAAAAAAACAAACAAACAGTACCCCGTTTCCCCTTCCCTCCGCAAACCGCAACAAACACAACCTTCCTCTACTACTGCTGCTGTTTTTACAGGGTGACACATCGGGCGATTACAAGCGCGCTCTGTTGGCAATTTCCGGCTACCGGTGAACGTTTGGAACAGTATGAAGATGAAGAAAAAGAAGAAGAAGAAGAAGAAAATTAAGACGAAGACAAAAACAAAACCAACAACACCAAGTGTCAAACAGAACCAGATTAGCGCGAGTTAGGTTGGCTTAAAGCGAAACTATGGCACTCATTCTTTTCCCACCACCCCGTTTCTGCTGAGGAATGCTCAATGCCGTCAACAGCAGCTTCCTTCACCCCCGTTTGGCACAGGTTGTTACGTAACTACTGCAGCGAAACTAGTTACCGGCCAAGCAGGCGGTGCCTTTTTTTTACTCTCGTTTGGAAACTATTATGGGAGGATGTGTTTTTTTTTTCTCTCGATCGAAGAAAACCACCGCAGATTCCATCACACATTCACTGCTCTCAGCTGTGTTGTACTTCATCTGTTTTGAAAACGCTTAACGCTATCGTTCTGTCTACCTATGTGCCTTTACAAAAAAGAGAAGAAAAAAACAATAACCATCACGATTTGGACCTAGCTCGTACTTAGCACCTAGTAGAAGAAGCGATCGTATAGTGTACACCGCTGTCGTTGTCGAATTCGTATGTTTGTTTTACGTGTAGTTTCGTTCACTGTGTAGCGCAGGTGTTTGTCCGCAGCATTATATTATTGCATCCAATAAACGACTGTCTAACTGGAATGAGTTGAGTAAAGTTAAGGAAGAGTGAGAGCGAGTAGAAAATTGGTTTCATTATTATTTCAGCCACCGCCAGCGGACGTTTTGTGCCCGACCATCCGGGTCTGTTATGTTATTAACACTTTCTTTTGCTTCTCTCTTTTTTTTTCTAAATGTGTGGTATCTTAGAGTGACTGTGCAATTTGTAGCTTTATTCAGTAGTGAAGCATGCCCCGTTTCCTAACACTTTCCGCAAGCATTGCCAGTATGTTAACGTCACCGTGGGCGAAAAGGGAACGCTTTCCATTTGCGTTCGCAGCCACTGGAGCCTAACATGCGCTAGTACACCGTGACACACAACATACTCACACACGCATACAGAACTTATATTCGGTGTTTTTTTTCTCTTTTTCTCTTTTCTCACGCGCGTGTTTTATCGGTATGGTTTGTCCCATTTTGTTTGTGCCCGTGTGACACCCTCCTCCCCCATCTCCCCCGCTGCCGCAGGAGGATCTTGGAGGCGATAATGCTAACTTGCTGTACCACTTGGCCGCTTACTAAAATATCAACCCTCTGTCAAATTACCCAAATCGGAGCAGTGTGGCGGAATCTTATCAACGTTTTGTTTAGTTTACGTGATGCTGCTGCTGCTGCTGCTGCTGCTGCCGTAGTTGCTCGTTGGCTGATGATGGGCCGTACGAAGATGGCCAATTGAAAACGCACAGTATTTCCCTCTCGTCTCATAGCTCAAAGCTTGTTACATTCCAACAAAAAAAAATCATTTTTTTTTCACACGCACGGATTTATGTTTGAGCGTTTAGGTTTGGGGGTGATGTGTGTGCTACCAGTCGCTTACGGTCACGGGGTTTTTAGAGTGCACTCTATCGAACAAATCGGTTACCAAAACAGAATACCACCCAATACCTTCCCAATACCCAATAATTCTCCGCGAACCTGGCACGCGCTGCGATTCGGACAAAATCCCGAGCCTCCTCGATACTCATTGTTTTGCTGTTTTCCGGTCGGAACCATCCGTCTCTTTCGCAGGAGGATGTCGGTGGAGACCTTGGCGACCTGCTGGCAATGTTGGCCTCGTTCTAAGCGTACCATGGCACCATGCACGTTAGATAGGGTGCCGGGATTTGGGCAGCGTCAAACGCGTGTAGCGATTTAGCAGTGGAAAGCATCGAATGCTTACAAACACACAAACTCGAACTATTTTTTTTTTGTTTTTGTTAACCTAACCGTCAATCCGTCGTCTTCATTTATATGTTTAAAATATTTCGTTTTCGTTCGTAACAGTGATCGTTTCGCTCAGCACAGCATGAAATATTGATTATGAGAGCATTTTAAACGTATTCGATAAATATACTCGTCGTTAAACACAACTGCCCCCGGTTCTGTATTCTGTTTTGCATACAACTTACTCAAATTAAAAGCTTCCCTTCAGTCGAGAAATACACTAAACAGTCATACAGGCAAACAGTTCACAACGATCAGCAAATTAGGATCCTTTCTGTCTCCCTTGTACCAGTCAATGAGCGTGCTTTCGTGATGGTTAATAATCGTGGCCCATTCACCCCCACACTCTTCTTGCAGGAGGACGTTGGAAGCGATCTCGGCGATTTGCTCGCTGAAATTGCCAGCTTCTAGAGTGCATTAACATTTCCCTACTCCCCCTCAAACAACCTTCGCAACGCTTATCGAGTGGTTAAGGCTGCTAAGAGTGAACACAATCACACATCTACCACCCCGAAAGGATGCATCCACGCCCTCGCGCACGAAAACACCCCAAATACTCGTTGGTTTTTGTCATGCAAGTGTTGAGTGATTAGAATAGGTGTCCGAATGTGAATGGAGTTCCTTACCTCATTAACGTGTTCCATGTGGCCAGCGCCGAGTTGCACAGCCGAGTGGTAACCCCCGTTTAACGCTGATCCATCTGTTCGTACATTTCGCCTCCTTTCAGGACGATCTGAGCGGTGACTACCGTGATGTGCTAGTGACACTAACCTCTTACTGAGCTCGCTTTGTTAACGTCACCGTACAGCCGCACCTACCAGCCCCTTCATCGACCACCGTTGCCCGCAATAAAATGTTGCTCTACTTGTGTTTACACTTTACACTTGACGCCTCTTATTCCGGTTGCCTCAATGCGGAAGGCAACCGTCACTTCCGGCTTGAAATGACTCTTCACAACGGACGCCAGGTAGGTAGGTGGTTTGGTTGAGCAATCCGCGTTCGTTTCATCTCGACCGAGCAGTATTCGTTGATTGATTTTGTGCGTGTGGCTTCCACCTAAGGCGGGAACTATTTGTGGTTCGTCCGGCTGCTGAGAGGCGTCTGCTGCATCCGAAATGCGTGTCGTGACGTCGTTCGTAACGATAGCCTGTGGTAGTTTGTATGCGATATGGTTTAGACTGGGTACGGACTGTAGCAGAGGGCAAACATTACTTACCACACAACCAAACCGATACGCAAGTTTGTGCAATTGGGTAAGTATCTCATGCAGCCGTCGCACTCGCTCTAACGAATGCGTAATCGTGTTTCGTATGAGAAACGATAAGGAGTCAATGATGATCAATTTAATCTGAAAGAAAGCCGCCTTGCGAATTTAATATATGAATCAAACATCGAATGTGATCTAAACTTACCTTCTCACCATCGTAGAGACGATTCTGCAATATGGCCAACGCTTCCAGCAGTTGGCTACAATCCGAAACGTGTGCGTAGTTGATATCGTCCAAAGCGTTTGCCTCCGTAAAACCAGCAAGCAGTTCTTCTTGGTTTAGCCCATGCAAAATAGCGATATTTGCACAATGGTTATGACAAGCTTTAGACATATCTGTAAAAAAAACACAAACATAATAATTTGCTGCTCTTCTGAGTTTGAATCTTTTCGAAAACCTATTACGCTACCTTGTATTCGATGCGGTGAAAAGCCATAGTTTGTATCCAAGTAAGCGGCACATCCTTCTATTCCACCGAGCAGGCGTGGTATTTTAACGTTCACTGCCAGCTGCAAACTGAGGTGGCATGGTACGTGAATATCAAGCACATGATTCTGTGTTTACCGAAAATTCTTACCAAAGCTGCGTCTTTCCACTACCGGGAGGACCACACAGCTCGGTGATGGTTCCTGCCGCGATCCCACTGCCAAGCGCTAGATCGAGATCTTTGCAGAACGTCACCAACCCGGTTCGGTTCTCTTCCTCTCTCCACAAATCCAACGCTGATGTTTCGAACATACGCTAGCGGAAACACGGAAAGTAAGCTACTATCGATCCTTTGTTCGAATAAGCCACATTTAGCACCATATTACCATCGCTTAGTTGACTTAATTTTCAACTCACTTCTTACACACCAATACTAACACTAACACACTATTGAAGAATAACTATAAAACATTAACAAGCACGATTAATATCACGTATATTTCATGGTCTGGAGTTTAAAAAGAACGTGCAATTATTGCCGGTACGAATTTGCACTACGTTGTTTATAAACAAACGCGCGTTTTGCCAACTGTCATACAAACGCCGGTGAAGTAGATGGCAAACGATAGCAATTCCCATGCAAATTTCGTTGCAATGCGATGCTGTGATGGGCGAATTTGGGGGAATGGGAAAATTTCATGATCCGCCACCGTGGTGAAAGCAACAAAGCGAAATAGTAAGAAAAATGTTTTTTTATTAAAATTTTTGCACAATTGGTCTATAAACTATGGTCATTCGGTAGCGTCAAATAGCCGCTACCATTTGATCGAAGGTAGTTATCGTTCACTCGTTAAAAACTTGGCAGTGTGTGGTACACATGCTACCCATTTCTCCGGCAAGCCATTTCCGGGCACGATTGGCGAGCGAGAGAAAAACTGAGCATGCCAAACCAAACAAGCGTTAAAACTAATAGGGGACAAACACGGTACACAAACACCTGCCGCTTAAGCTCGTAAAATATTGCCTCTAAACGTTGCCTGGGAAATCGTTAACTTAAAGTACGCTGCTTTGTACTCGTCTCGATTGTTCATGATGTTCGTTACACCTAGCAGGATAAAATTACTGTTTTAAAGTGTTTAGAATTAACCTTTACACCAACACAAATAAAAAACCGACCTCACATCGAAAACGATTGCTGAATTTAGGTAAAGCAAAATTAATGTAAAAATAGATCATTTTTCGGCAAATTTGGATCGTTCGACCAACTGGGGCAAACACCAACCATATTACGGGTTGTAGATGGAGTCATCCTCCCCCTCATTCTCGTACTCGTCGACCACGGACGGGGCGTTTGTGGTGGTGCTGGCAGCAACAGGTGCCGCATTCGGATCGAAACGTTCGTACACCTTCACATACCCTCCGACCCGACCCGCCGGGTAGTCGGTGTGGAAGAACGTTGCCCGCTCCTGATAGATCGACAGGAAGTCTTTAATTTGCGGTTCGAGCACATCGAACGCAACGACGTGCGACGGGAGGGCGCTGAGCGGGTGGACGGGAAGATTTTTGCGAATCCATCCCATCGGATTGTCGTAAAATTGGTCCGCCTCGTCGACATAGTTCGGCTGGTCGGTCAGGTTCGGTTCGCAGCGCAAAAAGCGCACCGAAACGTTCTGGTGCAGGTGGCTGTAGAGCGGGGTCGAGTGGCAGGGCATGAGGAACAGAACCTTGGCTGGATTGTTGAACTCGTCGCGATAGTCCTTAGCGTTCGTAGCCAGGTAGGGCATAACGTCCAGCGTGCCCCGCTGATGAACCAGCGCCGTGTACCCAGCCATCAAACCATTCGCAGCCACGAACAACAGCGCCGTCAGCCAAATAATTTTGCTGTGAATAAGAAATGAATCCAAGGAAAGTGTTACCATTTACTTTACGCATTATCGATCCATGACGCTTACCTCGACGCTTTACGGCTCCAGCGGGCAAGATAATCGGCGGTAATGTACAAACACATCGGCAATACCGGCACCAGGAAACGAAACTCTTTGTGCGACAGCAGCGAGTACACTAGCACGGTGAAGAACACCGAACAGAGGAGGATGGCGCGCTCCCTGTACACCTGGCGGTGGCGTACGGTTTCGTAGGCGGCCAGCAGGAACGGCGGCACATACACACCCAGGACGGCGGGTAGACCGGCGTACAGATACCAATACCACGGATGCTCCCCGTAGAAGCTCCCAACGCCCTTCAGCACGTTGTACTTGAGAAATTCGTACCACGTGAAGACGAGCGATCCGTGGAAGTAGCTATCGATGCCGACGCAAAGCGCTCCGGTCAGCACACCGATCAGCAGGTAGCGCTTTAGCACCAGTTCCCACGTCGGATGGGAAGACTTTTTGATGTGGTACAGACACAGCGGCACCCACGGGATGACCGACGTTGGTCGAACGAAGAATGACAGCGCAACTGGCCACAGGAAGCGCGTGCACTCCGAGTTCCACGGGAAGTGGCTTAGGGCAATCATTGTCAGCGACGCTTCGAGCGTGTTGGCCAACGTGCGCGATGCTACGAAGAACCAGCACCAGGAAAATGCGAGCAGAAACAGGGACCACTTGCTGCGTTTGCACCACACGTGGAAGCGATAGTCGGCATACGCGCTCAGGCAAGCCTGCAAAACCCGCGGCAGCAGCGTAAGCAGCTCGACCGTGTCCAGCCCACACAGGGCAAGCAGTTTGTACAGTCCGGCAAACAGTGCCGGATAGGCGTAGCTCCGAATGCCGGCTGTCCATTCCCAGGTCAAGTGGCCATAGCTGGAAAAGAAAGAGGAACAAGAAAGATATTATGTGTGGCACTTTGGGGGGCACCTGATATGCCACTGCAAACACTTACTCGAACGCTAGCTTGTGAGCCACTTCCAGGCTTTGCCAGTATTCATCCGGAACGAACCAAGTGCTGACTATAAATACTGACGCAATCCGAACCGCACCGAAAAGCCATAGCGTTTTCGTCCCCATATTTCCTTGACTACCACGTAGAAACACGCCGCTTTCGTGGTTAAAATGCCGGCTAGGAGTGCCAACACACTTTCAAGCTGCCAATCGTTCGTGCGCGTGCACGTGTTCCTGGATAAAAAGCGCAAAATTTCCGCAAAGTGAAAGTAAAGCACGCGGCGCTCGAAAGATAAAAATAAATAAAAAAATTGTAAACAATCTAAAAAAAGCAAAAAGTAAAATGGCCACCGCGAAGGTTCCCCGGTGACAGGATGTGCTCGAGTCGAACAGTTTAACGAAGGTTTTTGAATGCTTCGACAAGTTAACCGATCCGTGGAACGCTTCGCTGGAAATTTGTCAATTATTATTGTTATCTTGGAAACGATACATGTTAAATACATTGAAGCTTCAAATTGAAGATGTTTGTTCTTCGCTCGTTAAGTGCTAGCAAATAATGAAAAAAATTACTGATAAAAAACATTAACAATTTTTCCATCCAATTATCCGGTTGATCCGCTCGCACACCAGCCGGATAATTGTCAAAATCAATTGCAGTGTGCCGAATAAACAAAAACTGTTTTGACAGCGTGGACGGCGCGTTCTGGAATTTCTGTGTATGGTTGCACATTTATCTTCAGTTCCAAAGTAAAATGGCTACGACAGATTCGGTGAATCAAAGCATAGATGACGGGATTCCACCGGATTTTCTGGCCGAAATGCACGTCGGTATTGACTGCCTGCCCGTGGACGACGAAGTGGCGAAGCGCATACTGGCGGAAAAGCAGGCACGCAGTGCCGAGAGTGTGCAGCGGTTCAACGATGCCTGGAACATACAACCGATTTTGCAACCGGGATCTTCTCAGCGTCTGGTCACGCTGCCGAATCACAACCCCGGGCTCACCACCATGCGTCGACCGTCGACAGTAGCCCACGAACCATCGGTGTTCTATCCACCACCGCTCTCCGTACGAGACCCGCGACTGCGAATGGGCACTGCAGTCCCTGGCCCAAGCGTTTTCCAATCTTCACAAGAGATACGTGTCGTCAGTCGTGAGACACTCGGCGCGAAAGACTTGCTTGCTGGTATGGCGTCACTGAGCCCAGCTGCACCGCTGCCCGAGGAGCGAAATTCTAGCCGCAAAGCTCCAACGCAAGCAGCAGGGAGAACAGGCACGGAGCGAAGACATCCACCGTCACCGGGTACGGATAACGACGAAGAGGACGATGCGATAGAGATGGAAGAAGATGAAACGGAACAACGTAAAAGGGGACGCACGGGAAGATCGGCTCGTTCCGGTGGGCATCGTTCGCGACGCCGTTCACGCAGCCGTTCCCGCACCCCACCGCCGCATCGTCGTCGTCGAAGAAGGAGCCGTTCGCGAAGCCGCCACCGAAGCCGGTCACGTTCGCGATCCAGCTCCCGCAGCTCGGACCGTTCGTATCGTCGATCGCGCGGTACCGATTCCGCGGCCATGATGCAGTCGATGATGCCGATGATGATGCAGATGATAAATCAAGCCATGGCCACCCGCGCACCGCTCGTGGCCGTTCCTCAGCCGGTGGTCGGTGGCGAGGCAATGCAGCAAATGCCACTGGCTGGCTACGCCTGTGGCCCACCACCACCTGTGGACAATCGAATGGATGCAATGGAAACGTTAAGTGTTGCATCGCTGACACCATCGGAACATCCTGAGGAAGGGAATAATCAGCCGCAGTACGACGTTTCGACGGAGGTAAACTTAACACTCGTTGTGATTATTTGTGTGCTTCTGTTTGTAACTTTGCCTTCCTATTATTTCTCGTTTGTTGTTTGTGTAGCTATTTTTGGAGGGAAAGCTCAGCTTCACCGACTTTCTGGCGCTGAAACCCTCATCCCGGGTGGACCAAATAGCTCCGGTTAACACAAAAGGTATTTCTTTCGCAATCTCCAAGTACCTTTGCCGTATAATCACACTCGTCTCGCTTTTCTCGCCCCCCGCCCTCTTGGTCAGTTACCAAGCGTATTAAGGACGCAATCGCCAAATTGGATTCTCATGAAGCGATGCAACATTCGGCACGCTTTCTGTACGTTCCACCGACGTACTACGGCGAACGGAAGCAACCGGACGGGAACACACGTTCGCCACTGGTCTGGAACGAACAAAACGTCCAGTTCGGTATCACCTCTCACGCCCAGCACGAAGTGAAACGCTGCGAACCATTCCCAAACGTAAACGCCAAGCTGAAAGACCTCATCGCGAAGCTTGGCCTCGATGAGGGTGTCGTTTCGCAGCAACTCAAACAGCTTACCCACACGGCAGCTGTCGGAGGGGATTCGGGTAGCGCTGCCAACCTCGCTTCCAGCCGCATTCAAGCCATAACGACGGTGCCTTCGAAACCGGGCAGTGCCCAGGTGCGCCACATGATCGAACGATCCAGCCAGACGGATGGGTACGCCTGCGGGGATTGCATCTCCCGGCAGCAGAAAACGTACATATCCACCTTCGCCCAAACGGTGGAATCGCACGCTAGCCGTAACTCTTCGTGCCAGACGATCGGTCGGCCACCGTCCCCATCTAACAGCATTTCGCTCGATGGCCTAAACGCGAATCAGATCGAAACAGTCGAGGCTATAGTTCGCTTCATCCGCAACCGTCAGCTGGCCGGTTCGATCGAAAGCGTACAGTACGCGCTACGCAACGATCGGGTTGCGTCCGTCGGCATGAGCTCCACTGTACAGCAGAATGCGCAGAAACTGCTGGCGCAGGTACGAGCCGAACATTACCGAGGCGGTGTAGCGATCCCACCCCCGAGTAGTCTTGGCAGCAGTAGCAGCAGCAGCAACAGCAACAACAACAATGGTACGGCACCCTACACCAACTTCCAGCTGCAAATCCATCAGAATCAGCAGCCACTCCTATCGACGCAACATTTTGAACCACAGAACCCATCGCATCCAGGAGGTGCAAGGTCCGTGGTGATACAGAAAGGGACAGGTGCTGCTTCAAGAAACTTTCATACCACCAACAACACAGGAGCTTCTACGGTAGGACAGATACTTCCGGCTTGCTACGAACCACCGCCGCCCAAGTCGAAGAAGGCGAAGAAAAAAGCTAAACAGCAACAACAGCAACAACAGCAACAGCAGCAACCACAGAAACAGCACCAGCATCACAACTGGTACAGAAATTGAACATTTAGAAAGTGATTTTAATCTCGTTTTTACGATCTACGCTTCTAATATCAGAATGCATTGAATGCGTGAAAGTGAACACATGTTATTATCTGAAACACCATTACGTACAAATAAAACACTCTTGAACTCGAACAATTTAGCTCTTCTTTTTTTTATTTGAACAATATTCTGTGCTCACATTATTTTATTCACAGCCTTGTCACATGCGGAAGAAACGTTCTTCTGGCGATGCTTCCTAGATCGCAAATGTTTGTAGAAAACGGTTCAACAGGAATTACCGAAATTGGTGAAACAGATCTGTGTATGAAAAAGCAAAAAAAACTTAATTATTGCTACCACCAACCCAGTTCAGAATGTATAAGGGCAAACAAACAACATCAAGTCAGAGAAAAATACGTTTCGATCAATCAAGATTCAGTCGGGAAAAGAAGACTAAAGATTAACGAATTTCATCAATTACTGATGCTTGAACTAGGTGTTTCTTCTACCATTTGTAACGAAATTCTAATACCACTTACATGTCAATCGATTAGGATTCAGGTACTTCGAAGCGAAGCAACTTTTTCGTTTCGTTGAGGCCACCATATCTGAAAATAATTGAACAAAAGATGTGTGTTAGAATTGCGTGTAGGAAAGATACTACATGTGTGTATGATCCCATTGCAATCGATCAGAAACAATATTATCTATCACAGATTTTCAGTCGGGAAAAGAAGACTTAATATTTTTATGAATTTCATCATATGAGACTAACACATATATATTACAACTGCTTTTATCTCGTCCTTCACACGTAAGTTTCGATTTAACGATTTACCTAATCAAAAAAAACCTTGCGCCCTCCAGATGACGGTCCCGTGAAAGGCAATCTGCAATAGTTTATTGGACGATTTCTGTAAAACAAGAATAAAATTGTACATTTCTTGTTAATAAATGAGAACAATACCAATTAATCGAGATAAAACGTCTGACATGTCAGTTCAATTGGAGAGTAGTTATAATCAAATAAGTTCATAAACACGGACCAAATAAATTTCATCACTATTGAAGGCCTATTGAAATAGACGGACAAGCAATTGAATACTAACGACATACCTTATTCTTCACCCTGCTGAGAGTTTCCGAGGAAGCCATAAAAATTCTGAAAGGAATAAATTTTAAATCGATTATCTTTTCGAAAAATTAAGTTTTTGAGTGACGCACTTCTATATGTATGCATGCTGTCGATTACAAAAATTGAAGGTTTTTTCTCTCTATAACTGAGAAGTCACACGCATCAAAGCAAATGCCCTGAAAGGGTCATTAGCAGCCGGAAATATGTTATCATTTCTATCAAACGGTAATATTTTCTCATCATTTGCGTGTTACAAATATTCACTATCTATGTTATACAAAATTAAAAATGCTTACCTTTGATGCAACCACTGAACAAGATCCAACTCAGCAACTCTCGCCTCAAATGGTTCTTTGA
>KI915040.1:4463737-4476951 GCA_000473445.2 Anopheles farauti | reverse complement strand
TCATTCGAACTTCATCCTAGAAAACATGAAAAGAAAAATCGATCAATATATTGCACTTCGATTCATAATCCGTCCACAATAATGCAGAATGATTTGTTGCACGCATCAGAGCAAATGCCCTGAAAGAGTCATTAGCAGCCGAAAATATGTTATCATTTCTATCAAACGGTAATTATTTCTCATCATTTGCGTGTTACAAATGTTCACTATCTATTTTATACAAAATTAAAAATGCTTACCTATGGCAACCACTGAACAAGTTCCAACTCAGCAACTCTCGCCTCAAATGGTTCTTTGATTCATTCGAACTTCATCCTAGAAAACATGAAAAGAAAAGTCGATTAATATATTGTACTTCGATTCATAATTCGTTCACAATAATGCAGAATGATTTGTTGCACGCATCAGAGCAAATGCCCTGAAAGGGTCATTAGCAGCCGGAAATATGTTATCATTTCTATCAAACGGTAATATTTTCTCGTCATTTGTAGATGACATTGATTGTCATTATTTTAAGTACAACATTTTTACTAATAAAAAAAATCAATTTTCAATTAACTCACCTTTGCATGTAATGCAAAATATCTAGTCGAAGACTGCGATAGCACCCGTCTTCCAAAACGTGGAGCTTGATAGAAAAATAAAAAACACAAATATCACTGCATGTCGAGGATTTCTAACTATGAAATATTGATGTGTTGATAAAATCAGAAAAATAGTTAGTATCGAAATCATACAATTTCATAAACACGGACCAAAATTTTCATCAATGAATATTGGTTGAACACTTTTGACAAATTAATACTTACCTACATATTTTATTCATTTATGCCATTGCGTATTGAAACATATCATGATAGAGATCATGATAAAACCGATTTCCCTGCTACACACACTGAAAATGTTGAATAGAAAATGAAAAAAAACTTGATTAATATTTCATACACAAAAGATGATACTTATGACAATATTCGAACAATATCAGAAATAGGTTAATAAAATAATCAAATAAATTCATAAACACGGACCAATGTGTTCATCACTTGAGATAATTACTTTAAAAATCATATTAAAAAGTAAAACATACCTACTATATTATGTAGCAGTCCGCATTTTGTGGTAGTAGTAAGGCAAATGATGAACAAAATGCATTTGAAGGAATTAATTTGTACAAAGCTGTTATTAACGCCTTTCAATTTTTCATAATGGCTGTAAGAGAACAAAAATAAAGTATGCTTACAATTGTATACTGTTAAAACGATAATAATAAACAGCGTATACATGATCAGCGCACATTCTTACCTTCGGGTGATGTTTGTTATGTTGTTTGTTACTTTTATAGCCTTTGTTGTAATTACGATGATTTGATTTGTTGTTCTAAAACAAATAACGTAAAGAAGGTTAAAAATATTATAAATATAGAAAGATTTTTTTCAGTCGCCCTATTTATTTACCTTTCCTTTATCATTTACTCCAGTAGCAAGCACCATAAGCAATTCGGCCAAATATTCTTGTTCAAACTGTCCGATGCACATCGTAGGATTTAGATGATAAGATTGGATAGATGGAATGGAATTGAAAATAAAAATATGTTAGAAGTGCAAAATTATTGCGAAAATATTTCATTTCGTAACAATAGCTATAATAAAACTACTAATTTGTTTAGTTTCCCCTAGCGTAGTTTTCAAATCAAGTACTCTAAATACTGCGGAAAACTAAGGTCTTGTAGAACATGGCAAAAAGTTCTTTCCTTTGCTAGTTTTCTTAACTTCTTCTCCTTAATGACACGCCAAGCAAAGAGAGTTGAGATTCTCAATCTTTCTTGATGTAATGATCCCTTAACGGTCGTACCTTTCCCGTACATTCGGCTTACGTATCATAGAGATCGTTACATTCAATGATTTTTGATCAGTACTTGCTAAGAAAAACTTTAGTGTGAAGTAGTCAGATTTTTGTGTGAAGACGAAAGCCACTGTAACTAAACCAGCGAGTTTGGCTCCTCCTCCCGGTGTGACCAGGAGATTATTCCCACTGACACAGCAATTAGTACAGTACGTAACAGCAATGAATTTTGATGTTTACGTCTTATAATAAATTATACACAAAACATAAAACACGGGTAACAAGTACACTGTAGGTCGTCGAAACCTATAGTATATTGTTTGCAGTGTCTAAATGCAACTGCTTAGTATATCAATTGTTTTTGGCACAGCGAATCTTTGGTCACGCGTGTAGTAGCCTAGCTTAACGGCTTGATGACTGTTGCTAAATTAATCAATATCATGTCAAAATATTCTTGTGATAGAAGATTTGAATGAGATGAATTTACCGGTCGTGCCGTTTGATCTGTGGCGTCAGTATCGATGAGAACATCCAAATAAGTATAGCTTAATTATATAGAATAAGCTTTGTATAAAGGTATGATACAAAAAGGATAGCGGTGTGTAAAAGAAAAGCAACAGATAATTTCAAAGATGAGTAGTGCTATTGAATTTAATTTGATATATATTCTATTATTCATAAGTGAATTTTTGGGATAGCAAATATTATTATATGCATATTTTATCAGTTTTTTATGCTCAGCGTCAATATGATATGCTTAGCTTTACAAGCAGAGTATGATATGCTAAGAAACACAATCAAAGCCTTCGATTATGAAAAAATTGAAGAAATATTTTATATGAATTATCGGATAATATTTGAGACTGAACTTCTAAATATAACATACTGTTGTCGCGCACGGTCTGGGTTTTTGTTAAATAAAGCTAAATGATTTGTTTGGTGAAAAATGTATAAATAAAAACGGAACCGATGATACGAGTTGCGAGCGTATTTTAAACTTTTTAAATTTCAATTGAAAATGTTCATGGTTTATAAACATTTTTAAATCTTTGTTGTAGATAGTTTACTTTCGTGTTTATTGATTTAATGCATTTAACACTTGTACATTACATTACATTCATTGATATATTGGAACTTGCATATAGAAATTGAAAAATTCCACAGCAAAAACGTATGATTTACCAATTACAAGACCCACTACAACTGAGCCATTTGGTATTATTTTCTGTTTGTTACTAATTTCATTGGCATGAGCAGGGCTATACACACATGCACACTGCGTAATGGAAATTGAGCTCAGGAATTTGAGCTTTGTCACCGTACCATCTAATCGACGCGGTGATATTGGTATCAATAACAAACATTGTGTAAGCACGGAATCGCTAAACAGTTTACCTTTATAAAGCAGCTACGAAAGGGCTTTAGTAGTAGTATTTGTTAAGCAACGATAATTTTAGATCACGCAGGAATCCCATTTTATCCCGCCCAACCCGCTAATTGCCAACCCGTTATAACCCGTCCCAGCAGAAGCGCAGACGAAAAATGAACTTTGGTGAACGCGGTTCTTATACATTGTCTTAGACTAAAGAAATATGTTAACAAAAATTCACAAAACAGTGTGCATAAACTATTTAAATATAATATTACCTATAGAAAGAGACACGTCCTCGCCTCGCACCTACCGCGGCGAGATGTAAGTAGAAACGAACCATCATAACATACCGCGTCTCTCGGGTATGAGAAGCGATAATTCATCACACATTCATCCCACGTTCTTGACATTGGTTGCCGCGACGAGATATTGATGTTGCGGTTTGTCGTCGAATGGTCACATAACACGGTAAAGAAGAAGTTCATGAAATCCAATAAACAGGAACACGATCACATCATCCCTCAGTAAGATCTTTTGAAGATCGTTTTGAAGATCAGTGCAGTAGAAGGTATCATTCCTTTAATGTTGATTCACTATTCAGGACGGCGAAGTTTTGGTGGAGAACGACATTAAAACGATGCGATCCCGACATCCACAGTCGTAAGATCGAGGACGCTATATAACTGGTTGCAGAAAAGCGGACTCACTTCCCAGGCAGGTTCGATCGATATCATCGTTTAATCGATGTTTTTTTAAATGAAAACTCAACTATTGTTGTTTTGTTTTTAGATTGATGCCACAGGCACCATTAGAGCTGAATGAATTAATCATCTGGTTATTGTGTGCTTGAGGAAGAGATACCCTAATACCAGAATAGAAATGATTGGTTATGCAATATTTGGATTACAATTTTGAGAATAAATAGCAAATGTCAATTGCCTGAACGTTGAATAAATTTTAGAAACAAAGGCCAATGCCAACACAGTGCATCACTTTTATAGTAAAATCTGTATATGTTGAGCATTTATCCTCACATATATTAACTCATCATACCATGGACTAGTTGGATAGAACATTGGGAAAATCACTTTGACTAATTGAGAATAGCAACACATAGTGTTGATATAATAGCACAAACATACATTTTGAACCAATTTTGATAGTATTTGATAAAAACAAATGAAAATTAGGCGCGAATTATTTAATGACAAACGAATAAATTTGGAAAAAACCAATTCTTCACTATGAGAGTATATGTAGCAGCATACATAACATATTGTACTACTACTTTTAAAAAAGCATCTGATCAATTTGATGGTCATAGAAAATCATAACAAAAAATACTAAACATACTAGAAAATAACACTTTTACGAAACAACCTTGTTGTAAACTACGAAATGTTTGATTAGTAAAATGTGTAGTGGTAAAACATTAGAAATAATACAAGAACATGAGATATTAAAATGTATACAACGTACATAATACAAAGAAAAACACATGCACTAAAATATCGAAATCACAGTTCGTTCTAGCTATTATTGAGAACACGTCGACACATAGCAGAAGTTCAGATTATCTTTATATTGTTGTACCGACAATGATTGAATGTATATAAATGATTTATTTTATAGATCTATATGTTATCATTTTACGCACACTTTTTCTCGACTTATCTTCGAAATATCAGTAGATGGATGGGTAAAAGTTTTAGGACAAGACAAAATTATCGAAAACTGTTTTAAAGAAACCTTGTGCATGTTTACACATGCGATTCAGCGATTCTAATTACAGACGCGTTAAACTTTTTTTTAATAAAATATAAAACATAAAAAAGCTTTTCAAGTAAACTGAAGGAAAACATTTAAATTACACTTTTCAGAAAAAAAATTAGGATCATTTGTGTTTTATCTAAACATTAATAATTCCAAACGTTATAACACACGTACACTATGATTGCCTGGACTTCCATTAAGGATGTATGTATACACACACACTTGATCGTTTAGTCTCCAAAAGAATATTTATCTTTTTTCCATACAACAATTTTATACATCTCATTTTTATGGTTAAGAAATTCCCGTTCTGCCCTATTTGACCACACAGATTTGGGTTCAAGATTTAAAACGATTATTTGAATTTTTCTGTTGTTATGATGTGTGTTTGGTGCTGGTTTGTTATGTGTTGGTGTGTCTTCATTCAATGTTTGCGTTCCATGGTTTACACGGAAAGTGAAATATACTTAAAAATCATTACGTTCATTCGTTCTAAAATGGTCATATATATGTATAAGTATCATGTTCATTATTAGCTACTGCAGTGCAGTAGATCAGAGCGGTGCGCTTGTTGTAGTAGTGCACAAGGGTCAAATTTAGACGGTAGACTCATCTTACATAACTAATTTGTTTGTTTTTTTTTCACAGTAAAATAATAATGCAGCCGGGTACGCGCATTCACAATCATCTTACTTTTGCAAACATACTCACAACAACCGCGTGTAATTTCGGGAAAACGCCGATTGCCTTAGAGAACCAGCAAAAGCAGAGCTTCATTGTGCATAGTAATGCACATCCCGGAGAGATCAGCGGCAGCGACATGTTTAAGTGTAATAGTAAATTCACTGAAGTCGATAATTTGCTTATAGGAGTAAAATAAAAATAGTAGAAACACACAACACATATCCTTGTCCGTTCGCTGGATCACACTTGAGATGCGGCGATGAAGAAAAGGCTTATACCGCAACAGATGTTATCTTCTTCAAGAACAGTAATGGTGTGGAAGTTGGCCCTTCGTTTCCATTTCGACCGAACTGTGACATTGTGGATGATGATAGCGTAAGAAAACGCATCAATCTTGCATACTTCTCCCTCGCCCTCTTCCAAACACAACGTACATTGTTTGAAGAAATCTTGCAAACACAATCGACGTAAGATGTACAAAAAAAAACATTAAGAGCACGTAATGCTCTAAGAAAATGTCCGATTTCCACCGCGGAAAGTGTTCACGATCGAAGAGACAATGTACTATGAGAGAAAGTACTCTAATAGCGGCAGCGATGACTTTTCACGCCGCCGCTGATCGGCCTGCTATCTGCTCTCGGTCGATGCCGCTTTAGAAGCGTCTACGTTTGTTTTGGAAATCATTGTCATTGTTAATACGGCGGTCGGACGTATTGTTCATCCAATTGTTACGATTGCCTCCGAAATTGTTGCCACGTTGTTGCTGCTGTTGGTGCATTTGCTGCTGTTGTTGCTGCTGTTGCTGCTGCTGCGGTTGCGGTCCATCGTCGAACCGAGTCGGTCGGTTTTGACCGTGATCGTAATCTCTGACGGTCGGTTCCTATATTGGCAGGATCATAATAATTTATTGATTTGAACAAACATTAGGAGCATGTTAAATGTGAGATTGAGTGGTTGCATTATCAAATTAACGAATCGTTGAAAGGACAAGACAGGCCAACAGAATCAAGCGTGCTGAACAAATGTTCGATAGCTCGATATTTCATAAGAGGAAGGCAAAAAAACTCATAACATATCAAAAACAAACTAATCTCATCTTTTACATTACCACCACCCAACGGGTAAGCACGCGATTGAGTTTGTCTACTCGTAAAGTGATACGATACGATTTCCGGATTCATTAAAGACTTAAAGACAGAAATATTGGCTAATCTAGTATGCGTGTTTTACGGACATGCTACGATTGGTGTACGTTGCATATAGATGAAATATAATTTTATGAAACTGTACAGAAACATCATTGAACGCACTTGCATTAATAACACCATCTAAAAGGCTGAATTCGGTTAGGTGATCCGGTAGCACGGGGGACATAAGCCGTTCGGTTAGCATCATTGGGTTGAAATGATATGACAACAAACGTTGAGGAGATAAAGTAAAGTAATGCTTAGACTCACAATTAATGGCATCGATTTAGTGATGTTGATGATGGTGATGATGAAATGTATGTAAAAAAAATCGTCTCTGTTCATTGTCTAACGATTAGACCAACATTGGCATAGAGTATTTCTTACAATTTCTAACACGACTTTTTCAAATGAAGAAACCATGCACAGAATCTGTCTCATAGAAACGAAGAGGTCGAATTGGGAAAGACTATGTTTGGCATCGTAGACTATATGATGTTGCCTAGATTTTGAGTAAAAATATTTATACTTAATACGTTTTTATCCAACGTAGACATCAAAATGCGTTCTAAAACTTATTCTATTGACTTAAATGGAAAAAATCGTATCCAATACCTTTAAAAAAAACACATGTGTTAATTCTGCTCTATAAAAAAAAACAATGTCATTTTTTTACTGCTACTGTATACGGATTTGAAGTATATTCATGGATACGTTACAATCCAGCAGTTCAATCATCCAATTAAGTTGATCAATTACATCTGTTTGACAATTGATTTGTTAATTACAAATGTCAAATTGAAATGATGTGAACAAAAACTGGTACATTTAACCGTAAATATTCCATCGTGATGTCAAATCAAATATTTGATCAAATAAGCAATGCAAATTCGTGTTCATTTATTCCCAGTGAAATATTCCTTCGAAGTATTCAATCTTATTAGAACATCTTCGGACTGTTGAATAAGATGCAGCTTTGTTACTTTCTAAGTCATATTTCATTACGGCTGTACGATGAAACGCAAAAAAAACACACGGAAAGGGTGTAAGTAATAACGAGATAAAAACTTGTTTGAAAAAGCAGTTTCATTGCTACTAACCCACATCGATCGAACATAATTTTCAGATTTGCATGCATGCAAAGAAACAGATGTATTTAGGTAGAAAGGACAATCCTTAAGTAAGCCAGAAAAAATCGCTATCATTTGTCATGTATTGTGCGGAAATATATTTGGCAATGTCGCGTAAACACACATATTTAACGATTCAGCCAATATTTGCGTCCCGGAAAGTGCTGCTATCAGAGCTGTATAGCTAACCAACGAACGTACGGCAGGGGTGGAGGCAGGAAAACATGTTATATTATTACTCGATGGCAAACGTACGACATAACGAAGAAACATCAAATCAAAAAGTGGTGTGTTTGCAACGACGAGTCAAGCGGTGACAGTGGTGGTGATTATTGGAGCGGTAGAAACACAGTAGTTTTATCTTCAAATGATTGTACCGTGATAACGGCTTGTATTATTCACATAATACAGATGACTGTAAACAAAGACATGGCAGCTAAAATATGTCACAAAACCAGCATTCGAAATCCCCGTCCTGAACAAAGTACTGAGTTAGAATTGAAATCAATCCGATAAATAATAAACATAAGCACAGGAAAAATCATTTCGATTGAATCAACAACAGCCGCGTAAAGGCTACGCGTTCGATTTCCTCGTAATTATTATTATTGCACATATTTGAACTCTCCGTTCGGCTAACGCAGTGTAGATCAGCTCTATGAACCCATATAATAGTGTTGAATAAATTATTCGATTTTAAAGTTTCTATTTGTCACATAAGCGAATTATACCTTCCAACAAACATGTAATTATGTTATGTTCTTTGGAAAGTTTTTACTGTTCAACAAATGTATTTGTAGCAATATCTCCGTTCAATTCTAAGAATTCCCCCAATTCGATGTATGTTTAATGGCAACCTTGCCCTATCAATTGAAAGAAATTTAAAATAAGTGATCCAACCCATTCAATGATTTGACGCGTTGGTACCATTAACGTCCAATTATTGAATTGATTGAAACACGAATAATAAATATCTTAGGAGATAGGATTAGACATTGCCGTAAATCGATACGTTTCAGAGTAGATTGAATCAATGTTAGAGTAGCCAGAAATCAGTGTCCCGTCTGCTGACGATATTCATAGCATTGGCTAGAGCATATTTTCTTTATTCCAAAAACATGCTTCGAACATATTAAATAAACGAATGTTAAAACAGTCATAAATTCTATAGCGACTACAGGTATTGAAAGCTAAACATTTTCTCTAGAATGCTTGCGTTGGGAAAAAGAAGTGAAAAGTCGGCCTTGTTTGAACATCAGTTACAACAAAAATTGCTAAGCTCATTAACAGTTACAGCTTATAAACCCGTCGCCAATCTGTGATTCATATGATTCGTTTTACCATATGATAGCACACCATAGACAAGTACAGGCGGTGATGCACAGGTTATGGCGGGGGTACAAGGTCCGGTGAGGTATTATGGTCCTGCACATTCGCATAATTCTTTGAAACTATCACATAGCGACGCTTGCTGAATGTGCTGTGAATATACGATTAAGTTTGACATGTCTTGAACGACGAATTGTATGTCGGACGGAATTGTCGTTGAAATGGCTTATTGGATATTTTAAGCCATACGGTTTCTTCCGTCTGTTATATATAAATACATTTTCCTTCAAATCGAAGTGTGTTACACCGACTAAATTCTGTTGAGTATTCTGATAAAAATTTCACATATTTATCATAACATGTCACAATCAATCATAATAACAGGTATTTCTAAATTTAATAGTGACGAGGAACGCTACCAGCGAGACCGATCCTTTGACCACAATTACAAAACACATCTGAGAAGGGTACCGGTAGAAAAATAATGTAACGTGTTTATACACTTACATCAAATACCGACACCATATATTTACATTATGATTTTCGACGAATATTTGTCCCCTTCGATAGATAACGCGCACTTGCGCTTTGTAAGATGTTTTATTAGCTAGATAATCACATAAGTTCAGCAATCAGTAATATTTCAGATGAAAGATTTCCCATTTATCGAAAAGCCGTAGCGGCATGGGTAATATTCACCAAACTGTTATGAAGAATCACACAACCATATTCACTCGCTTATTATCGTCTTACGGCACTCTTAGTTAGCATCCAATCACCACCACATCATGAACCTGGGTCGACTATCGTTGCAAACACAAAAAAGAATACATTTCACGTTTAAAACCATCGAGAGAGAAACAGAGAAAACGGAGCACGAGAACCTGACACAATGGAATCACCATGTGAGTGAAAATTGTTAGAAAAGCCATCAGACGGGAAAACAAAATACTTCATTTCTTCCACAAAAATACACTGTCCAGTTATCGTTTTGCTTTTCTACGTCATTGTGTAGTTAAACGGGGCCGGCATGCACAGCCAGCCAGCAGAGCGCACCGATATGTTGTGTCATTAAACAGGTAACGTCGTTTAGTGTAATAAACATTGAAAACCGAAGATAAAAACACTACCGAGAGAACAGAAAATTGTGCCAACTTACCATGTTGCCAAAGTTACCACCATTACCGCCACTCTGATTCATCATGTCAAAGCTGCGGCGGTTATCGTTGCCACCACCGCCGCCACCACCACTACCACTTCCCATACCCATGCTATCGTTCATTTGTTGTTGCTCGAGGAGGTTCATCTGTTGATTCTGTTCGAAAGTGATCCAATCAAAAAGTAGGTTCGTAATGAGGTTACTGGAAGAGAAGTGGCATATGATATGATTTCTCTTTCTTACCTGCATGAACATGTTGTTTTCCTTCTGTCTGCGGTGCAGTTCCTCATCCGAACGCTTGATTCTGTTCGTCATCTCTTCGATATCAGTTTTCATCTGAATATCGTTGCGCTGACGCGCTTCCTGCACCTGACGTTCCTTCATCTCCCATTCCGCCTTCTGACGATCGCGATCCATTTCACGCTGGCGCAGTTCTGCAGTGGGAGACGGATGAAACGAATGACAACATTTTACCGATTTTCTATCCTGCTAGCCTAACGGGTGAGCAAACACCGACGATACGTACGTTCGCGAAGCTGTTCGGTTTCCTGTTCGTAGCGAGCGTATTCCATCTGGGCTTCCAGCTTTTCCTCCTCCATAATCATCTCACGCTTCAGAGATTCGGCCTTTTGTTTGAACAGCTCGTGCATGTGCTTCCAGCGCTGTCCATACTCAAACTCAAACGAACCGTGCTCTGCGAATCGTGGACCTTGCTGGCGTGCCTTCAAAAATTCATTCAGCTTTTTGTTCAGCGACTTTTCCGGCAGACCGTCATTATCGTCTTGGTACGTGTACGGCTCCACGATGACCGGACGCAAAGACGCGGTAAGGAAGTAACACTTTTCGGTGCAGTACCGAATCGCGGCCATCGCACCCGGCTTGTTCTTAAACTCGACGATACCTTCGCCGGTCGGTTTGCCGCGCTCATCTACCTGTACGACGGCACGCTCCAGCGGTCCGAAAACTTCGAACGCTTTGTAGAGCAGCTCGTTCGTCACGTACGGCGTCAGGTTCTTCACGCGAATGGCTGTCGCGTTCGGAGCGAATCGTACGCGCAGCACACGATTCTTACGCATCGTTCCATCGAGACCACGCTTTGCGGCCTCCGCGTTGGAGAAATAGTCTACGCGCACAAAGGCGTAATTTTTCTCCTTATTCATGAACACCTCGTTAATCTCACCGAATGGTTTGAACATCTCGATCAATTCCTCTTCTGTCACATCGGTCGTCAGATTGCCGACGTACAGCCGGTTGCGACCGGAGAATTTGGCTTCCTGCACTTCGATCGGTGGAATCTCGAGCAAGGGTCCGGCAAGCAAACGTAGCTTTTCATTGATGTAATAACCCTCACCACCGCGGCGACGTTCTCCGCCAAAGCTGTTATCCATCTAATAGAACAATTGAGAAAATGCCAACGATCAAATTTCGCACAACACATGCCAAAAAAAATACAAGTGACATTAGCCATACAACACGAGGTTACGAAACACGCTGCGTGCCATCGTGATTTAACCTCAATATATATTAAAAAATAGCACATTTCATGGCCTGTTGTGACTTTCTTCACATTTAAACCACATCAAGCGAATAGCGTTATTTTTACTCTACACCATACAGAACGGCCATTTTGCTGCCAAGCGTACGCGTGTTCTACCTCTACTCCGGACGCCATCTTGAAAAGCGCATTTAGTGCGTAAATTACTCACATCATTTCCACCGCGGTTGTTGCCACGATTCATGCCTCCACGGTTTTGCTGCTGCATTTGCTGCTGATTCGGGCCGCAATCATCGCCACCCATCTGCTGCGGATTGCCACCGTTGTTGCCTGGACGATTATTTCCGGGACCTCCATTATTGCCCCCACCACCCGGACCAATGTTACCACCAGGACCACGATTCCGATTCGGCATGCTCATTCGATTTTTGCTGTTATTTCTATTGTTTCTGTTCATATTTTTGTTTCCATGGACATGTTGATCCGGTGGACCACCCTGGTTCATGGGGCCGGGGCCTCCGCCGCCACCACCCTGCTGCTGCTGCTGCTGCTGCTGCTGTTGGGGACGCTGTGGCAGCGGTGAACCATTAACTTCCTGCTTGATAGCAACATCCATGTTCCCGATTCTTTCGTTATATTGCACACTTCTTAACTAAATCCTTTTCCTATCCAGTAGTCACGGAGTTAAAATTAATCACCTTCAATCAACTTTTCTCACTTCCCCTTCGCAAAGAACTTTTCCCGACGAGAACTTTGCTTCCGCTCCGAACGACACAAGCAATAGGAAAGAAAGATGGTCGGTTTCCGTTGAGATGAAGCTGTCAACCCAGTGGTACAGTGGTACAAGCCTGTGGACAAGAGCGTGCGCGTTTTATTTGTCATATATCGACTTTTCAGCATTTTAAAAACGCTTCACGTGCATCCATGATTCTAATTATATTTTGAAAATAGATTCCTATACATATGCTCATTCAAAACCTAAAGAAATAGCCCAACAATTTTACATAAGCACAGAGGATATTTAAAAGCAATCACCCGGCTATCCTACTAATTTAAACAATATTGGGAGGAATATAATTCAACACCTGAACATAGCAGAACTATCTAAATTTTAAAACTGTTCTACAGTTGCTATACGACATTCATTTTTATGAATTAGGGTAAGTGCGCCAATCATGGACGAGTTTGTACAGCGTTTTCACGAAAAAATTAATTATACAACATCCACTGAACCAAAATTCAC
>KI915040.1:4300412-4461719 GCA_000473445.2 Anopheles farauti | reverse complement strand
AACAATTGGTGCTAGCACAACAATTGGTGCATTTACCCTACTTTGTATAATGAATATTATTATTGAAAATTCATTGGAACCGTCAAGAAAATTTGCCTTTGCTGCTAAAATTGTATTCTTTATTTTATAATTCAATAGTTTAATATTTTGCTGCCATACCCAAGCTTCTACTCAAAATTATTAATTTTTTGAATGTTGTTATGAAAAAAAAAAATGAGAAATGCCTTTCGTGTGTGTAAGATGATGTCCGATCACGAAACCACGGTGTTTTGCCCGGTGGTAATTTTGACGAATTGCAAGAAAATCGTAGGAGAAGTGACAACGCAGCTACATTTTTGGACAAATTGATCACAATTTCACGGTACTTCTTTAAAATTAAACGTGCCCTGAATGTTATTTTTGCACTGTAATTAGGGCTAGATGGTTATCCGTATGGATGTTATGGGAATTCGAATTAAATAGGTCGGTAAGTGGCGTAGGTTATGCAGGCGCTTCAGCACTGCAAAGAACATAAAATCGGCGGAAGTGGATAGGGAATCGGAGAAAAGATCTAAATGCAGTGTTTCGCACAGCATTTAGAACCAATGAACCAAAAAACTTACTTGCATATTGGCAAGGTTATGTGAACATTTGGTTACAGGGCTTACTGCGAGATGATGTTGTGTATCTAAACGCTGCCTTCCTTCCTGTCGACCTGTGTTCAATCAATTGCAGAAAATACGTTTCACAGTCTAGTTTTATACAAAGCTCTTAGTGAAATCACACTTTCTTTTTGTCCCTTGGGTGTCAAGACTCGGTTGAATCACCGCACGTGGTCCTTCGAAGGGCAGAACGGAACCTAGTTCCGGTGGGTTTTCTGTTTGCATGCTTCTAGAAACAGGGCTACTACGCTCCATCGTTACTTCGCTCGAGGCAGGCTGCAAGCGTGCGGTGTTTTTGAGCATATCATATTTTCGAAGGCTAGGTTTCGAGAAGGAGTTCGAGACACACTCCAAAGCTCCAAAAAGTTTAGTATTAACAGTGCAAGTTAAAGGAACCTAATTAAACAACCAAGGCACATCACGCATCGGTTCTGGAACCAAAAAATTCTAGGAAAGTTTCCAACGGGATTTCTCACCGTTCGATTTCGGTGGTCGCACCGGAAAACCGGAATCTGCATGAAAAATAGTAAGAAAACGGGAAGAAATTGGTTCTCTTTTCGGTGGCCGTCGACTCGCAGACGGATTTGTGCGTAGTTGTGTGTTGTTCGATGCTTGTGTGTGAATGTGTGCGCTCGCTGACTAGTGTTTGTGTGCGTAAGGTAGAAGTCGAGGATCGGTGTCGAGAAAACGTGTGAGTGAAGAGAAGAAAAAAAATAAATGTAATTTTGTTTTCTAGTGTGCGTGCGCGTGTAAAACACTGCACAGGACGTCAGTGCGACGGCTAGTGTGAGTGTACAAGTGTGTGCGTGCGTGCTCTTCTCCGTGTGTCACTGACATATGCAGTGTCTCTGAGTGTGTTGAGGGAAGAAGAGCAGCAGCACCAGCAGCAGTAAGGAAGTGTGACTCGGCGTTCGCGATAGAAGCAGTTGGTAGTGCAAAAGAACGTCGGCCTCGTGCGTTGCGTCGTTTGCAGCACCCACCCATCTTTTCGGAACGTGTCGCAGGCTGGAGAAGCAGGTCGCTCTTAGTCTGTCGATGAAACAATCAAACGACTGCAGTGCCAGAACGACGACATCATCTCGTAAATGAGAACGCACCGTGGTGGGCAGTAACACCACACACACAGCGACGAACGCGCAGCGATAGGGAAGCAACATCACCAGAAACGAGGATGTCGGCGCTGCACTTCGTCGTTCATCCGCTTCCAGGCACAGAGGATCAACTCATCGATAGGTAGGTGTTAAATCTCGTTTCTACCCTAACCCCATGGGCAAGCTTTTTCGTGTCCGCCATTGTGGTACACAGGTGGTGTACAGTCGTCGGCGATGACAGAGTCGCCGTTGCCGTTCCGTTTTCGTTAGATCTATGAGAGGCGAAATGTGCGGGATCATATAAGAACCCTTTGGATAGAACACATGGAAAGAATGGAGAAGCCAACGGGGGAAGCACGATTTATTCAAAAAACTAATGCAATGCCTCGCGTGCAATGGTAGGGGTGCCAAAAAGAAGGGTTCGAGCGAGCTGTCAAAAGCGTATGACAGCGCCGCCTTCGGTTGGTTTCATCTCTTTCACTCGTGAGTTCGTTCTATTTAGTTGGCATCCAACATACTTGTTCTCCCCGATCTCTTTGCGTGCCCCATGCCCTGGCGTCATGGGACCAAGAGGCCAAAGAGATGGGCGGAATATGCGGCCCCGGTTGTGAGGAAAGGAAATCATATGCAATTAATTTGCACAACCTTGCTGCACGATGAAAGCAGAACATTCCCTGTCCTATTTTCTAAAACTGTTTGACATTGGGCTGCTTTTTAACCATTCTCCTTTTTTTTATTCCAGAATACGTGATGTGGCCGACAAAATTAACAAATACGGCGTCCAAACGCTACCCGGGCTCCAATCATTGAAGGTGCCGGTGAAGCAGGTCGTCATCGGGCCGACACACCTCGGCATACTGCTAGAGGATGGGCGGCCCTTCCGTGTGGCGTTCTCCATCATACCCGAGCGTTTGGATCTCAGCAAACAGGACTCCTCGAAGGCCGGCGGTCCGGGTGGTGGTGGTGGAGGTCATGGTGGCGGTTCCGGTGGTGGCAGCGGTGGTGGAGGTGGTGGTGGCCCCGGTGGTGGTGGTGGCGGTGGAGGAAGCCAATCGTCCGGGCAGTCGAACAACAACTCCAAAAGTACTCCCACCTCCCGGCAGTGTCGGTCGCGGGCACGTATCATGCGCACCAGCAGCTCGGTTCGGGCTGGTAGTGGTTCGCAGGGCTCGGGATCGCGCAGTACGGGCGTCATCATGGGCGGCGGTTCGTCCGGCAGCCGGTCGATCGTGTCCGTTCCGGCACCGTTCGTGCCGGAGGAGCTGGTGGCTCAAGCACAGGTGGTGCTGCAAGGCAAGAGTCGTAATCTGATCATCCGTGAGCTGCAGCGCACTAACTTGGATGTAAATCTGGCGGTGAACAATCTGCTGTCCCGCGACGACGAGGGCGGCGATGACACGGAAGAGGGCAGTGACAATTATGTGGCGGAGGATTTAATCTCCCTGTTAGATGGCGGCTTCCACGCGGACAACAGCGTTATTATCGACGCGGAAGCGATGTTCACCGACGATGTGTTTGGATTCTCCAATATACGAAAGTAAGTTTTGGGGATGATATTTTTATCATGGGTATAGTTGTAGGTTAAGGGATGAGTAGCTGTTAGTATTACACTTAAATAATATGTACAGTCAAAACACTTTCTTTTCGGAGGATGTAAATGGATAGTAGAATAATAGTTTGTAATGTTCAGCTTTGACACGCAATTTTTATTTGCCATAAAGGTTATAAATCGATAAGGGCTCAGCAGGTATTTGAGGGAGGGGCTATTTCGCCTTGTAATTTACTCGTCTGTCGTTAACGTCTGTTCATCAAGTTGTTCTATTTGTTGTCTCTAGTATTAATACTTATATTTTATTTAACCTTATTAAGTAGGATACAATTATAAGAGTGATTTTTTCAACAATATCACAAGCATTCCAAATAATCCTTCCTATTAGCACAATAGTATTTTTTTTTTCAATTGTCACAACATTTGATGTAATATTCACTCGCAGTTTATTGTACATGTTTTCAATAGGTTCAACTGGAACATTATCAAACTATTTACTATGTATTTTAATGCTCAAGGCTCTCTTGTGTTTTTTCCGCTACGCTGCGTGCGTGCTGTTCTAATAACCACAACTGTTCTTATAACCCAACAATTACCGAGAGCCGGCAAATGGTGAATGTTTCGCAAAATTAGGTTCAAAGAATTGCACATTGTTTTGAGTGAATCTTAAATCGTAACTGCTACTAATCGTACACCCCGCCCAGTATATGAGTCGTCTAACCGCCCCGAAAAGTTTGTTTGGCTTTTGGCTGTACATTACACAAAATTTCAAACCCTTGTTTGGCCCTCCCCCACCCCCGTGGATTCACGAGTCTAACATCTATGTACATTTTTCGCCACAATCGTTTCGTGCCGCTGAAACTAGTTTGATGTTGTACAGTCGTGCCCGCAGCGAACGAAACCAAAACAATTCCTCGTCGGCCGGTGCCGGTGGCAGCAGTGGCGGTTCAGGCGGGGCAGCGGGATCGGCAGGCGCCAGCACCGACGGGACGCCCTCGGGTAGTCGTTCGGGTGGTGGTAGTGGGAGCGTTGCGTCCGGTCCGGGCAATGGAGCCGGCGCTGGTTCATCCGCGATCATTTCCGTCAGCGGCGGAACATCCGGTGGCGGCGCATCCGGTGGTGCTGGTGGACCGTCCGGTGTGTCGGGAGCGGGCGGGCTCAGCAGTTCGGAACGGGAAGGCTTCGGGCGGTGGCGTGATCGACAGTACTTTGGACCTCGCCGTTGGTTCCAGGGTGGCAGGGAAGATGTGTGGGAAAAGGAGCCAGGAGGTAGGTACCGAATATGGAATGAAATGGAATAGCATAAGCGGCGTATACTTATTATCGTTTTCACCCTTTGTTGCTTGTATAGATTCAAAAAAGAAAGACTATTCATCGGGCTATCCGCTGTGGGTGTCGGATGAGATGGAACCCTGGCCGGAGAAGGAGCACCCGGTGCGATTTACTGAAATCGCGTCGCTCTATTCCGAGTTTATCGGTGTGACGGCGCGCGGTGAGCTGCACCAGTGGCGTTGGGCCGACGCGGAACCGTACCGTAGCAACGATGCCTCGAACGTGCACCACCCGAAGACGGTACCGCTGAACTTGCTGTACGAGAAGGTCACGCACGTGTCGGCCACACTGATCCGGTGCTCGGTAGCCACCGAGAGCGGTCGGATCGCGACCTGGATGGATGAGCTGCTCGGGTACGCCGGGAACAAGCTGGAACACGCGGCGACCAACTATCCCGAGTTTGCGCTCGATCGAATCGTATCGCTGCACACCTGCACCCTCTACACGGTGGCGCGCACGGAGAGCGGCGAGCTGTACTGGTGGGGTGTGTTGCCGTTCGGGCAGCGGAAGCGCCTGTGGGACAAGTATCAAGCGAAGGCCAAGAAACCGGTCCGGCCGAGCCTGAACGCGCCGGAGGTGACGGTCGGGGCGCAGGTGTGCATGAAGAGCAGCCCGATGTACCAGCACGGTGCGATCGGGTTCACCATCTCGAACGGTGTGCCGAAGGTGGGTCAGCTCATGAACGCGGCTTGGGATCTGACGAAGGTGTGCCGGTTTAAGCTGCTGTCGATGACGACGTTGTCGCAGCAGTTGGCCGCCAGTACGCAGGCGGCCAGTGCGGCTGGTAGTAGTGGCGGCAGCAGCAGTACCTCCGCCGGGGGCAGTGGATTAGGCACCGGGAACCCTGCCTCTTCCGCTTCGGCGCTTACGAGTGGAGTTATAGGATCACTGGGAGGAAGTGGTGGAGCTTTCGGTGGTGGCGGCGGTGGCAGTGGCGGTGGCAACGGCAGTGGTGCTGGAGGAATCGGTCTCCAGGGTGGACTGGGCGGATTGGGTGGTCTTTTGGACAAGGATTCTAAAGCTGGCGGCAACAGTGCGGGCGCCGGAGCTGGCACCGGAGGTGGTAGTAGCTCCTCCGGCGCTGGCGGTGTCTCGTCGTCGTCCTCTTCTTCGAAGCAAGGTGGCAGCAACAAGGAGTCAGCGGATCGTATCGATATGCCACCGCCACCATCGCCAGCTTCCAGTACGTGCAGTGATACCGGCAGTGTAACAAACTCCCACAAGCGCCCGAAACGTATGACGCCGAAGGAGGAACCGGATCCGAAAAAGGACGAAGAGCAGTGGTTGTTGAAGTAAGTTTCGTTTCCCCATTTCTCTTCCTTCCCACCGATCGTGCCTTTCACCACCGAAGACACTCTAATTTGCCTTTACGTCCATTTTCAGGGACGTTATCTTTGTCGAAGATGTGCGTTCCGTTCCGATCGGGCGTGTGCTCAAGGTGGACGGCGATTTTGCGGCGGTAAAGTTCCCACCACCCCCTGGTACGGTCAGTTGCTCTTCGTCGTCGTCGTCGTCGTCGTCGTCTGGGGTGAACAATAGTGGGAGTAACAGCAAGGATAAGTTCGACGACAGCATCGAAGCGTGGCAGGACTGTCGCTTGCTGCGCAAGGACGATCTGCAGGTGATCAAGTCGGCCACGCAACCGCGCGTCCCGGACTGCTTCCAGAAGATACCACGGCGCATCGTGCTCAACCCAGCCGGCGGTTCCGGGGGTGATGGTGGTGGTGGCGGCGGTGGAAGCAGCAGCGGCAGCGGTGGCACCTCCCAGTTGCTCACGATCGCGGTCGATCCGAAGGGCATCCACGGTATCATGCGGACCGCAAACAATCGGCTGCACTACTCGCTGTTCAATCTCAACACGGGCCGGCAGGAGCAGGATAGCGTCTTTCCGACGGACATCGGCTCGTTTCTGGGCGCCTCGATGCAGGACGTGTCGCTGACGTGCGCCGGCGACAGTGCGGACAGTGTGCTGCTGTTGCGCGACGGCAACAACACGCTGTACCCGATGGCGAAGGACTGCGTGGACGCGATCCGCGACCCGAGCTGGCTCGATTTGCCCCCGATCAAGTGTATTGCGGCGGCCTCGCTAACGCTGCCGTCGGTCGGTGTCAATCTGAAGTCGCAGGTGGCGCTGGTGGTGCTCGCCCCCGAGCAGCAACACCTGATGTCGAAGATACTGCGCTGCGATCTCGAGGGCGTGCGGCAGCTGCTGGCTCAGATTGCGGCGGATGGTGGTGGTGGGGCGGTGCTGTCCTCGATTCTCGCCGAACACACCGATGGCAACCGGAACGTGATGCACGCGTGTATCAGCGTGTGCGCACCGACCTCCAATCGGGAGCCGGAGTTTGTAACGAACGCCAATAATGGCGGTGCGACGGGCGGGGGCGCTTCGAACGGTGGCAACAACGGCTCGTCGGCTTCCTCGGTCGGGCTCGAATCGATCAACGTCATTACGAACACCATGATCGGCAACCGGCCGGTCAGTATCCGGGAGATAATGCGGCGTAGCGTGAGCAATCGCGATATGATGGTGGACGGTAGTGCGAGCAGCGGTGGCAGCAATAGCAGTAACGCAGCCATTGCGAACAATGTCCAAAGCGGTGTCGGTGGCGGTGTTGATGGTTCCAATTCGTCGGCACAGCAGCCACCGTCATCGTCGTCGTCGTCGGGTGTGGGAAGCGAACAGCAGCCGCCCGTATTGAGTGCATCTCAGTCAATGCCAGTCGTTTACTGGCCACCGGAATACGATCCCACCAGTGGCGACGAGGATAGCCTCGGTGCTATGAACAGTGCGGTGGGTGGCGGTCCAACGGGAAGCCATCATCATCATCAACACCCGGCGGGGGGTGCAGCGTACGGTTCGCACCAGAAAACGTTGGCCGCGATACCGGAAACGTACGTCTCGGACGCGAACGAGCGCCGGCAGAATGCGCAGCTGGTGCTGCAGCTACTGTGCGACAGTCCGGTGTTGCAGCCGCACCTGCGTGCGCTGCTCAGTGCGAAGGACGCCCAGGGCCAGACGCCGTTCATGCTGGCGGTAACGTGCCGCGCCTACCAGGCCGGCATAACCGTGTTTAACGCGATCCAAAAGATTGCCAACGGGGACGATGCGGTGCGGGACGCGATGATCTTTCCGCCCGGTTCGTCGCCGGACCAGTCGCCGCTCGGTATACTGTGCTGCAACGATACGTGCTCGTTCACGTGGACCGGTGCGGACCACATCAACCAGGACATCTTCGAGTGTCGCACCTGCGGCCTGACCGGGTCGCTCTGCTGCTGCACCGAGTGTGCGAAGGTGTGCCACAAGGGTCACGATTGCAAGCTGAAGCGCACGTCGCCGACGGCGTACTGCGACTGTTGGGAGAAGTGCAAATGCAAGGCGCTGATTGCTGGCAACCAGACGAAGCGTCACGAGCTGCTGTGCAAGATGGCGAACGAGACGGATCTGGTGACGCGGTTCAATTCGCGCGGCGAATCGATCCTGCTCTTTCTGATCCAAACCGTCGGCCGGCAGATGGTGGAGCAGCGGCAATACCGGGCGACGTCCCGCGTCCGCTCGACCGCGTCTTCGTCCGGCGGTGGTGGTGGGGGTGGCGGAGGCGGTGGCGGTGCCTCCCGCAAAACACCGAGCCTCGAACCGGACAACGAAATGCCGGAACACAACCTCGAACCACCGAGGTTCGCGCGGAAAGCGCTCGATCGGCTGCTGAACGATTGGCCGGCGGTGCGCGCGATGATCATGACCGGTGCGGAGCACGAGAAACCGATCGTACCGAACGCGAACCGGCAGCCGTTCTACGATGACGACAACCAGCAGGTGTACCTGCAGTCGCAGAGCGGCACCTCGCTGCTGGACAAGTTCACGCACAGCCTGATCGTGCGGTGCAGCAGCGACCCGCTCGAGAAGCTGCTGATGACGCTCGTGCACGAACTGCAGAATGACGCGATCCCGGGCCGGGCGGAGGAAGCGCAGAAGGTGGCCCGCCGGTTCGTACGCTCGGTGGCCCGCGTTTACGTCATCTTCAGCATCGAGCGGTTTCAGAACCCGGAGAAGCAGCGCAACTCCACCACGCAGACGAAGCATCTGCAGGCGTACCGGCGCGTCTTTACCGCGTTGTTCAAATTCGCCATCGAGGAGCTGGTGGAGATTGCGGATGCACTCATCACACCGGTTCGGCTCGGGGTGGTCAAACCGATAGCACCGTTCAACCTTTCGTCGAACAATATCGATGTAAGTAGGGGTTCACTAGCTTTAAAGGTGTTGATATAGTTAGTATTTCACCGTAAACCACACTTATTGTGGTGCCCTTCCGTCAATGTCGTGGCCATTCTAGTTTGTAATCACTCCCTGTAATCAACATCATCGTCTTCTTCCGAAAATCAGAGTAGCAATTGAAAGATTTGGTTTGGTATATTACAACACCTAATGCGGTTTCTTGTATTGCCAGTCTTTGTTGGGCCTACCGATCTTTTTTTTATTAACTCACAACGATTATCGTTCATTCCAGAGCACTGATGAGCTGTTCTCGGTCGAACCGCTGGCTCCTCCGACGAATCGCTCGAACGCGACCAGTATGGCACAAATTGCAAACGCTACGGCCAACGTGCATCTCGGTGCGGACGCCCTAGACAGTGAGCGGTCGTCTTCGGGCTTCATATCGCGCATCAACATTCGCCTGGGAGACATTGAGGATAACAACGATGCGGACGCGCTCGTACAGGACGATGGCGAAACGTCCGAGCAGGAGGATATGGCCGAGCGGGAGCAGCCACCCCCGAGACGTTCATCGTCGCTGCGACCGGTTGCCAGTTCGGCATCGATGAATGCCGAGGAAGAGTCACAGGATCTGCTGCGAAGCGAAGAAAACGCGCAGGGCGAGAGCGACAACGAGTTCAACTTCCACGAGGCGGAAACGGAATCCGATTCGGACGACAACCAAAGCACGCAGGATGCACAGCGAAGCGTGCAGACGGGAGCGACGGCCGGTTCCGATACAGGTGAAGATCTAGCTCGTTTCTTTTTTTTTTTTTTGAATCGTTGCAGTGGTGCTTTGCGCAATCGGTCACTTCCCTTGCGTGATTTAGTGCGTTTATTGTTTGATGTGTTAAATGGTTTCCCACAACTTGGCAGGCCTCAACTCGCTGCTGTTCGACAACGAAGACGATTCCGGCGATTCGACGCAGCCTGACGATGAAGGATCGGAGGACGGTGAAAGTGACGATCAGTCGACGGTGGATTTCAATCTGAACGACGATCAGCTCGAACGACGCCAAACGCCGGGCGGTAATCAGCGCAGCAATCTGGCCCCACAGTCGATGCAGTGGGCGATACGCAGTCGCGAAACGACCGCACCGGATCGGGTCCGTTTGACGACAGGCAGCTCGAACCTGGTGTTCATCGATCCGAGCTCTCTGCGCCGGTCGACGGCGGCGGTAACGACCGCGCAGCAGCAGGAATCACCGACAATGACAACGACGGCCAGTGCGCTTGCCCGCGCGTTCGGCATCATACTGCGCCAGATATCCGATCTAATCGGAATGCTGCCAACCAGCATCATCGGCTCCTCGTCCGTGCTGGATGTAACGCATCAGGATGCGGTCCAACTGCAGGTAGGACGGGAATAATGGCTAGGCTTTTTTGTCCAGCGATGGTGTTCATGTTTTGTTTCGTTTTCTCCGAAACGCATCACAGATGTACGTTGAGAAACGACTGAAGCTGACGTGGGAGTGGATCTTGACCGTGATGGAAGCAACCGAGGCGCAGTTACGCTTCGGTGCATCATTGACTGACTCGACAGATCCATCGCATCCGCTGCATCCGCTCAACATTCCGACCTCATCGAGTGCAAGCGAGGGCGTAGCACCGTCTGCAATGATCGGCGTGACCAGTAAGTATTAGGGACCTTACTTTCGGTGCTGGAATAAATCATCAATTGGGCAGAGGATAGTCTTTACTGGCGTGCCAAGGAAAAGCTTTGGGAAGGTTGCATTTGCGTTGGAAGAAAACAACACTTCTTTTATGAAGCATTTGCGAGCGTTTTTTTTTGTTAAAAAATAGTCTCTTAACGATCCAAAATTTATTTTGATAATCCGTCACGAGAGTTCTTCTCGGCCCTTTGATGTGTGATGTTATTCGTCGTGTTTTGATGATTTTCTTCTACCATCTTTCGTTCATTACCCCTCTCACGTGTACTTTCAGCGGGCAGAAGTAGAGCCACGATCAGTACGCTCGGCACAGCGTCCACAGCGCGCAACCTGGGATTTGCTGATAATGACAGAAGCGCGCGCGATGGTACGTTGTGAGGAAGAAGGCAAAATGCTTTGCGAGTTTATCATTTTCACGTGACTTCTTTTATTGCATATCGTGCATGGAAAGCTTTGTCTACATTTTGATTAATAATTTACATTTTTTGCTTCAAATAATGGCCTTAATTCTAGATAATGACAATAGCATTCCGTGCAGCTGCATTCACTATTCGCCTATCGTTTATATTTTCATAACTCAAGCTGAAATAAGTTTGCCGAAATTTCTGTTCGGATATTACCTCATTTGCTCAAATCTCCCTGATCGGTGATTGTTGCTTATTTTGCGCAAAATGTCTTCATCTGAAACTCATCTCATGCTGTCGCTGAGGTGTTCACGCTTTTTTTTTGTACCATCCGCAGGAGGATCCTCGCTGAACGCAGATTCGGAATCCAGCAGGCGCGATTTTCTTACTTACTGCCTGTCGCTGATGCGTGCGCACAATTCGGAGCATCGCGATTCGCTGCCCGTGCTGGACGTGACGGCGCTACGTCACGTGGCTTACGTACTGGACGCCATCCTATTTTACATGCGTGCCACAAACGACTGCGAGCTCGACCGTACCACGACCGGCTCGAACGTGTGGGACGATCAGGACGAGAACGAGAATGACGAAGCGGAGGAAGACATCTCCACCTCGATCGTTATGGACACCGATTCGGTCGACGATGACGTGCTGAACCGGCCGTCGCTCGGTCGTCGGCATTCGTTCTTCCAGCGGTCCGATTCCACGCTCTGTCTCGGTTGCCCGGCACCGGATCCATTCAATACGCCGTTGACGGAAGCGTTACCGCTCGCGGATCAACCGCACCGTTTGCAGCCAACCGCCAAGCGGGAGGATCTATTCGGCATGCCCAAGTGGCCGATTACGCTTACGGCCGGCGGGCAGCAGCAACAACAGCAGCAACATCAACAGCAGCCTCATCACGCTTGTCAAGGTTCGGCCGATACGGTGTGTACGGCGATCGGAACAAACCTGGAGTTGCCTCCCGTCCGGTTGAGTTTGTCATCATCTATTCGGAATGAAATGGGCAGCGGAAGCAGCGGCGGCAGTGGCAGCAACAGTATGCCGGCTGTGTCCGCGACCGGAATCATGGTTGATCCGGCCGAGGCCCTGTACTCGGAGTCGTCGCATCAGCAACATCAACCACCATCGAGTCAGGATGGCAGGTCGTCCGCTTCTTTCGCTGGCGGTGCCACCATACCAACCTCACCACCGAGCACGGACTCTCGTGTGAGGGTAGAAATTTCTCTTCCCGTAGGAATCTATCAGGCTGCTGCCGGTGCGGGATCCTCTTCCACCAAGCAGCCGGACGCCGCAGACGGTGGTACGTCGGGCGCGGCAGTAGCGGCCGGCAGTAGCAATAGTAGCAGCAGCAGCAGCAGCAACAGTAGCGGTGGTGCAACGAAAACGTCGTCTGATACGCGTTCGCCGAAGCCACCACCACCACCGCCACCGCCGACAGCCGGCAGCGGTGGCAACAGCAGTGGCAGCAATAACAGTAATAGCACCTCCAGCGGCGGCAGCACCTCCACCTCGTCGTTCTCCGACGTCTACTACAAAAAGAACCGGCTGTTCTACCTGAAGAACAACAAGTACAGCGAAGAGTCCGACGTCGATGAAGTGAGTATCAGCTCGGATGAGCCGCAGGACTTGTCGCAATCGTCGATTAAAATCGATGTCGATACGGACCAGGATCACGATGAGCTGTCGGAGTCGGACTCGGAGGACTCGCGCCAGCACGGCGGAACGGCGGCCAAGCGCCAGAAGCTGGACGATGCCGCCGGAAGCGATGGTGGTGGCGTCGGCGGCAGCGGCGGCGGCGGTGGAGTCGGTGGTGATGATACACTCTCGGTACCGCTTCAGCAGCAACAGGGAAGCGAAAGCATTATCGGCCAACAAATGCAACACCAGCAACAGCAGCAGCAAGAACCGACATCCGCCATTCGGCCTCCAATAATAGTTACACGCCGAAAGGTGGCCATGGCAGCTGCTGCTGGGGGATCGAGCACCGGCACCAACACAATGGACAGTTCCGTTGGTTTAGGTTGGTAGCGCTAGGAAAATAGGTTACTCTATCGTGTAGGAATCACACTAACAAAACAATTCTTTTCCACTGTATCCCATAGGACAAGGTTCGAATGCTTCGGACGTAGTGTTGTCCGGTGAGCAACAGCAAGCACACCCATCTTCCTCATCCGGCTCGTCCGGTCCGTCAGTCTCGTTCGCGAATCCGCTGGTAACGATCGGTGGTGGTAGCTCGCCTGCAGGAACATCTCCCGGTAAAAGCGTTATCGTTCGCGCTGGACCGTCGACATCAGCCGCGGTAAGTTTCTTCCACTAAGTTCGCGTTACTTTCGTCTAGGTGCGCTAGGATGACTTTCTAACGTTGCGGTAGCGTAACGTTGAGCTTACAGATACCGAAGGAAGCTTTAAAGATCGTATGGCTCTCCTTTCACTTAGTGCTCATAGATTATGGCGTTTTTCTTTTTTATTCGCCGCGCTTTCTGATGACCTCTAGTGTGTGAGAGTTTTGGTGTTTGCCTAGAGGACAGATACGGAGTGTACATGTTTTTTTTGTTGCGTTTTTTATGGTTATTATTTTAGCATAAGGTTAGATTAGTTTGAACGACATTTAAGTCAAGTTCCAAGTGTTATCTTGAATTTAGGCTAAAATGCTCCTGCCGTGGTGGTCAATTAAAAGTTAAATCACTTTTTTATCCCGTGACAAAATGGGAACAATTTGTTAAAACCTACATCCCATTTTTTTACACAGGTATTTCCCGCCGGTGGCATCGGAAGCAGCAGTAGTAGCAGCAACAGTAGCAGTACCGTCGACCTGATCCAGTCGGCCGAGGCAATGGACATACAGGAAATATCGGCACACGTGACGGTCGAAACGACCCCGAACGTGTTGCCGGCAGCGATCCAGCCGGAAATGCCCCCGCGTGGCTTCTATTTGCGTGGCGCCTCGGCCGTTCCCACAACCACCTCGTCCTCCACCTCTACCATGTCGTCGTCGATTCTGTCCGACATTCTGCTCGGCCGGTGGCGCCTGTCGTTGATCCTGTTCGCGCGCGTCTTCCTCGAGGACGTCGGTGTCGAGCCGGGCAGCGTCATCTACGAGCTGAACGGGTTCCCGGTGAAGGAAACCAAGTTCCGGCGGTACATGGAGAAGCTGCGCTGCACCACCCAGAAGGATCTCACGCTGCTGAAGATGGAGCGCAACCGATCGGCGCTGCTGACGCAAACGTTCAAGGAGCTGAACACGCTGTACAACAATCGGCGCGTCCAGCAGCCGCTCGTATTCAACCGGGTGAAGGTCACGTTCAAGGACGAACCGGGCGAGGGCTCGGGTGTGGCCCGCAGCTTCTACACCGCGATCGCCGAGGCGCTGCTGGCGAACGAGAAGCTGCCACCGCTCGATACGATCCAAACGCCGTCCAAGTACGGCACGGTGCCGTTCAACAGCATGCTGCGACACCGCGGCAGTATTAACAGTGGCGGCGGCGGTGGTGGTGGTGGTGGAAGTGGTAATGCCGGAACCGGTTCCTCAAGTGTTGGTGGAAGTGTTGGCACAGGTGGTGGTGGTGGCGGTGGTGCCGGTAGCGGAAGCAACAGCAGTAGCTCCCGCCGCGGACTCTCCAGCAAGCAACCGCTGTGGCGCCCGAACCGCGAATCTCGTAAAACGCTCAGCTACGACGCACGTCCGTTCCGGCCGGCAAGCGAACAGCTTGCCGGTGGGGCCGGTGGGGCCGGTGGTGGCGTCAGCCCGACGCTGCTCAGTGATAACTTCTCCCTGCAGCAGCAACAGCTCGGCGAACGGCTGTACCCGAAGGTGCAACAGCAACATCCAACCCATGCCGCCAAAATTACGGGCATGCTGCTGGAGCTGTCCCCAACACAGATCCTGCATCTGCTCGCGTCGGACGATAATCTGCGGCAGCGAATCAGCGAAGCGGTCGACATTATTGTCCAGCGCCAGCGTCTGGAGCTGGACAGTCTATCGAACGGTGGTGGTGGTGGTGGAAGCAACGCCGGTAGCGCTCAATCTGCATCGGGATCGGGTGCGCCGGGTTCGTCACTCGTATCGTTGACGGGTAACGCCGGTGGAACGTCGGGATCGGTGGCGGGAGGCGGCGGTAATGGTGGTGGCGTTACGGATCAAGGCGGCTACGGAAGCTCCTCCGCTAGCCAGACCGGTACGCCATCGTTAACGAAAAAGGGTGCATCCGTACTGCTGCTGGACGACTGTCAGATGGACGCGCCCCTCTTCTACACACCGGGCAAGCGCGGATTTTACAGTCCCCGGCAAGGCTATCCCTCGAGCGATCGCATGAATGCGTTCCGCAATGTAGGCCGGTAAGTTCACCGGTGGGGTTTGTTCGTTACACTTTCCTCAACCGTCGGTTCATTCGTCTTCTATTTCAGATTGATAGGGTTATGTCTGCTGCAAAACGAACTGTTCCCGCTGTTCCTACAGCGTCACGTGCTGAAGTTCATCCTCGGCCGGCAGATACGCTTCCACGATCTGGCGTTCTTCGATCCGGTTGTGTACGAATCGCTGCGTCAGCTGATTAAAGATTCGCAAACCAAAACGGGCATCAGCATTCTGCAGAGCCTCGAAATTAACTTTGTGTAAGTGTTCTTTTGGGTTCGTATTGGAATTGGAATGGACATGAGATATTAATAATTTTTTTTCCACATAGGATTGACCTCATGATGGAGGAGGGTTCGGGAACGGTCGAGCTCGTACCGGGTGGTCGTGACATTCAGGTGAACGAAAACAACGTGTACGACTATGTGCGCAAGTATGCCGAGTATCGCATGATCAAAACGCAAGAGAAAGCTTTGGAGGTAAGTAGGGTGAATAGGAGAACTCTTTCACAATCATCTTGCACCTTCGGATGGGTTTGTAAAGTTTGGTTTTACTTCTTCTCGTCCACCGTACAGGCGATTCGTTATGGAGTGTTTGATGTGCTACCCGATACAGCACTCGATCAGCTGACGGCGGAAGATTTGAGGCTGCTGCTGAACGGTGTCGGTGATATTCACGTCGCCACCCTCATCTCCTACACGGCGTTCAACGACGAATCGAACGAACCGAGCGAAAAATTGACCAAATTTAAGCGTTGGCTCTGGAACGTAGTGGAAAAGATGAGCAATCTGGAGCGACAGGATTTGGTGGGTATTGAGATTCTTTTTTAAAACCGATGCACCCTTTTTACTCATAACTTTTCCGGCTTTCGTATTCACACGCCAGGTTTACTTCTGGACTGGTTCGCCCGCGCTTCCGGCATCCGAGGAAGGATTCCAACCGATGCCGTCGGTGACGATCCGACCGGCGGACGATTCACATCTGCCGACCGCCAACACCTGCATCTCCCGGCTCTACATCCCGCTCTACTCGAGCAAGGCGGTCCTCCGGCACAAACTTCTGCTCGCGATCAAGACAAAGAACTTCGGCTTCGTGTAAGACAGGTCAGGCAAGCAGGGTGTGTGATGTGCGATGCGTAGAAACGCCAGATAATGTGAGATATATGCGTAAACAAACAGATAGAGTACTAGCAATCGAAAATGTGTTTCCTTTAATGCCGAAAGTGCATTCGAACCGCGGACTAGAAGAGAAAACGAGAGGGAGATAGAAAAATAGCAGGAGCTAAGGGGAAGAGACGTCGTACTTCCTGTGGTTATTTGAATAGTTTTCAAGCTTATCTTTCCTTAGAGTTTGTTTTTCGTTTTCTCTTATGTTTTTTTTTTATTCATAGAAGATACGCACTCTGGCAAACATGTAGGTAAGCATCCCTTCGGCTTCCGCGCCGAATGCGAAACGAAAGTGGCGCAGCAGCAGTGGATGAGAATGCAGCAAAGCTAGGTTGTAAGGAGTATATTGTTTTTTTTTCTTCGTTCGCGCGTATTATTTAGGGTGATACTAGCATAACACAAATCGATGTTTTTGCCACCGGGTGAGAAGTCGTCGAATCGCCATAGCACGGTTATGATTTCCCCTTGTCGGCGGTGGACGGCGTCGCAGCAACATACTGTGAAAAGTTGGTAGCAAACAAAAACGTGCGGCGGACAACGCCCGGAGGTGACAACGATACAGACAACGGGCGCGCTTCGACGAGCAATTAGATGTAGCAGCTTTCGCAGAAGGCGGAATTGGTCGATCGGTGAAGAGCAAATCAACATAGCTAGCATACAACAAAGCACACATATACGAAACAGAAAACGTTAAGTCAGTGAGAAAACGTTTACAACACTCCCAAGTGTCAACAGCAGGGAAAACGACAAACCTCCGCTCGGTAGGATGATCGATCGTACGAATGTAAAGATTATGTTCATTTAGATTCCTTCTTTCGCAAGGTGCGCCAGCAGCCGCACGCCGCGTACGTTGGGTGTGTGGTGTTGGCGGTACGTTGCGGCTAATATCGTATGAAAAATCGTTTGCCAATCTATTTTCGGTGCGCGCGAACGAAACCCGTACGTTAGGAGCAACGAGTAGCGCTGAGCTAGAATTACTGTATGCGCAGATCCGCAAGTGCTGAGAGAAAAGAAGACCGAAAGAAGCATGCAAATATTATAAACAAAATGGATATCTTTAAATATAGACATATATTTATAACCAATATATACACAACGCACTCTGAAGTTAGTAGTACGTGTACTGGGCGTGCGTGAGGTTGTGGCGTGAGGGACGGACACGGGAGGGTGAGCTTTTTGCGCGACCGTTACGCGCAATCCGAACTGAGTAAAAGGCAACGGATTGAACGACCGGACTGAGGAAGGGCTGGTTCCATTTACCGGTCCGCAATGAACGCAATTGGTTGGACAATATGCAAAGCATCAGCAACAGACGCGCGCATCGACGCCGGACAGTGATAGGAGAAGCAGCGGCGGGACTAATGATAATAATAATAAAACAAATGTGTCCTAAATGTAGATAGAGTGTGGCATTGTGGGATGAAATACTGAAGGCGAGAGTAGTCGAGTAGTAGGCGTAAGAAGTGCGACCAGGAGATGATGATGATCTCGTTCTCTGTTCCGTTGCCGACTATGTTCCAAAAATGCGTTTAAATATGTTTCGAACGAAATCTTAGAAAACATATCGCACGGCGGATGGGAGACATCCTGGGTCATTCAAATGTCGCCGCTTTCTATGTTTTCGTTTGGTTTATTTTTTCATCCTGCTCACATCGGCCATTTTCATAACCTTTATTAGCGCACATGTCTGAAGTACGAATTGAAATCCATCACGCTGCGGTGAGCGCTAAAATAAAGAGCAACGCGAAAGGTGGGACGTGCGCGATTCGTTTGTGTGAAGCGAAAGCATAGTGTGAACATAGGGTTCTGGAATGATATTCACCCGTGGAAACGTAGCCCGTGACGACTCAATGTTCTAAACTGTAACAGTGATACGGGGTTGATGGAATTCAGCTGAAGGTACTCTGGCATGGATACGGTTTGAGGCGATATATAAAAAAATATCAATTTTATGGAACATATACACAACTTGTTTTCGTTTCCCCGTCAAAACCATCGAACATCGAAAGAAATAGCTGGGGCAAAATGTTCAGTACGTAAATAATATCCTCTTACCTACCGTGCGCTTGAAGCAAACTTCAACGTTGCACTTTTAACTGTGTTTCGGAAATGAAGAAGCCACTTTTTAACCCATTGCACCTTCCCTATACATATTTTTCATTTCCTAAAATGCGCTATTTTTTACACTAGAAAATGGAGATAGAGCTCATAGTTCAAGGATTGTTTCACAACTAGCCTGTTTGACGTCGAGGGTGCAGCGTGCAACCTCAAACACTATCCCTAACCTGAGAATTGTCCTCGCACGAACGCACTCGCCTCTAACCCCTACGTGAGGGTATTGCAATCAAGGTTCACCTAAGAAAAGTAAGGTTGTGTGCGCGTATAGCACACGTGGTGCCTCCGGGTTAGATCCCTTTCGCTCATCGTCGGCACTCTCGGTTTTATCTCCGGTGCGATCGCGTTTCCCATGACCGACAGACAGTCGGTTGCCATTAGCGATGGGTTTGATGGTGGTAGTGGCGGCTGCTGCTGGTGATGCTGTTGCTGACTGTCGAGTGACATTCGTCGCGCTGGATGCGCTGGTGCTTGCTGCTGGTGACCATAGTAGGCGTTACTAAGCGTTGGAAAGACACGAAGGCTTACGGTTAGATTGTTTGTGTGTTCAAGCTCATCGCTGGATTGTAAACGGTGAGTTAGTGTGCGGAGAGTTGATGGAAATTTAAATCTGCCGAAAGGAGGTATGTACGTGCGTGTTTGGTTGCAACAAAAACCGATAGCGAGAGATTTGGAAATTTGGAGCCAGATGAGCGGGTGTCGATGTGTTGGAAACACAATATGGCGGAATGGAATTACCCATAGTCTTCTAGATGGTAGGATGGTTCGTTATGATGAAAGCGCTGCGATGGATGCGGCTGGTGGGACACTAGTGAAGGGGAGGAAGATGAGAGGAACTTTCCATCGCTCCCATTTTGCAATGCGGGATGGAGTACTTGTGCGGAAGCCTGAGGAGGTAGCTGGTTGACGGGACGTGGCCGACCACCGCGCACAGTCGTCGTCGGTGGGGCGCGCGAAGAAAAGTGACGCTGCTGTTGCTGCTGGAGCTGTTGGTGCGGCCCATCCTGCGTCATCTGATGCTGATGGGACAGCTGATGGTAGCTGTTCGCGATGCGGGTTGCCGACGCCACGACACTACACTCCACCGTCTGGCAGGCAGGCAGGCAGGCGATGGATGAGGAAAATAAAGAGTTCAGTGAGACATGAGCGCATGAACGAATCATCTCGCTACGGTGATCTATCGTGTGGAAAGCAGCATCGGAGCAGTTCCGGCAGATGGCGACGCGAACGTAAAGGATGTTCGGAAAAGATTCAACTAAACAGCAGCACATCACATAGAGCTAAAATATGGAGCCGGGCAGCAAAACACTAACGATTACTACACATGGATGCACGATAACTTGTACTCAAGATAGAGACATCGTTTGAAGTGTTTTTGATGTGTGAAATATGGCGGGAACGATTGCATTGAAGAGTGTGAAATGTTTTCGGCAGTGTTAATATCACAATTAGTTACTGGTTCGTGTGGAGATGTCTTGGAAGATACCGATAGCGAATGGAATGATCGATGAAGACGAAACATATGATTCCATCCTATCCATGCACCAGGTAGCGTTGAACGTTGAAAAATATGAATGAACTAATGGCCAAGGATGCAATATCTGTTAAGAACAGCAGAAAAGCGGTACTGAATTCTACAGTATTCACAACGCAACAAACACACTGAAGGACGCATTACACGAGTTAATTGACCTTACTCAAACACAGAAGCTGAGCTAATGACGCTTACAACAATGAAAAGCGAAGACGGACAGAGATTCGTTACAAACATTCAGAAGAGGAGGATGATATAGTGGGAAAGAATTGGCCAATTTGCGTTACCTAACCAGCACTAGAGGAGTTCCCCCTTCGGCGTGTCTCATACTGCTATCAAAAAAAAGGAGCGGCAAAATGTAGTTTAGAAAATCTCAACCAAGCGCTTGTTGAGTGAATGGTTCTAGAGCGTCCCTTTGACATGAGCTCCGCAAAGATTTCAACTAGGACCGGAGACAGACAGAGACACTAGCAATCTAAGTAGCCGAAAGGTGCCGATTGCGGTGATGGGGAATTGGTGGTGGATGCGCTTTGCGCCCCTGTGTCACCGGGTTCGCCGCCAGTACTGCCGCAGATGAGCTCACTACTACCGCCGGGGTCGAGCGTTCCGGTACCTTGATCGCTTTCCTTGCCGTCGGTCTTGCCAGAATGTTGGACGTTGGGCCAACATTCGGAAGACGATAGTCCTTGCTGGTGCTGCCCGTTGCACCTGAAGGGAGTGCGTGGAAACGGAAGGAAGGAAATGCTGTTAATGCTGTGACGTTCTTGTCGCCAGGTCGTGCCGTTGTCACCTGTTCCATCGGAGCGCGTTAGATTTCGCCTTGGGTTCAGCGTGCTAGACACCTGCGACGGTGCTGGCGGTAATGTACCCGTGCGGGACGTACTCCTGCTGGCGCCGGGATACATAACACCATCCATGTGCTCGCCTGGATCATCGCCGTACTGATGCACCTGGCGATTGCGATGACCTGCCGTGGAGGTCAGTGCTTTCGTTCCGTTCGAGAAATTGGACGTAGCGGCCGAGCTGGAGGCCGCTGTCAGGGCCGATTTGCCGCTGCTACCACCTCCACCGCCACCCTTAGGAAAGCTCAACCGCATTTCCACATCCGGTGCCATCTCGGGATTATAGTTTCCGGCCACCGTAACCGTCCAGCCTGTAGGAAACGAAACAAAGAAGGAGCACACGTTAACTTTCTGTTTCCGCACATAGTAACACATTAAATGTAAGGTGTTTCAGAGCTTATGCCGAAGAGCAAACAACTGACAGCCATATTTCGTACTCCGCAGGAAACCGGAAGGAAACGAAGAAGAGGGAACGGCAGAGCGTTGCCGCTAAATTGCTCGTTGAAGGAGGAAGAATGGCTTGACTGGGTGTACCTTGGTTGGAGCTTGTCTGCGAGATGCCACTGATGATGTTCGAAGTCGTCGTCGTACCGGCCGTCGAGCCGACTGCACCGCCTGCTTTCAGTGGGCTAAGATCGCTGCAGCTAGCCACCTCCTCGTCTTCTACCTGTTGTTCACCCGGCTCACCCAGCCTGGTCGCCGCCTTCCGCCACTTGCTGCCCCACCGGCTAGCGCTGACCATCTTCTGAATGGCGAGCTGCGACAGATTGCGCTCACTGTTCGTCTTCCAACGGGTGGCGGCCGTTGGCGGGTCAGCCGCTTGTTTCGTCTGCGGAGGCTGCTGCTGGGTCACGTTTGACTGCTTGAACGGGCTCGCGTTCGGAGTACTATCCGCCGACGTGCTCGTGTCCGACCCGTCCGTACTGCTCGTCTCGTTGTCGTACCCGTGCGTTTCGGCCGATCCGCCAGCCACACCAAGATCGTCCTCGATCGCCATCGCAATCTGCGTTGGTCGGGGCGGCGCCCGAAAGTCACACTCCGTGCCGGGCAGATTGAGCCCGATCTGGCGTTCCTTTTCCTTCCGATTGTTCACTTCCTTGGCGGTTTTCGGTAGCACCCGGATCGGGGCCCGCAGCTCGTTTTTGATCTCTTTCTGCACCGACTGGACCACCGTGCTGGCGCGGGTCAGATGGTTCGTGTACTTGGGCCGATTGAGCACGCTGCCGGGTTCGGTTGGCTTTTTGCGCACCATTTTGGGCGTTGCGTTCGGAACCGGTGGCAGAGGTTTCTGCGGGACATCCTCACCACCGGTCACCGTGGATGACCCCGTCGTGGCGGTCGAAGATTTCGCATTCGATCGTTTGCTCGATTTGTCTGACGTCGACTCCGCGGGTGGCTTGCTTGGTTTCGTTTTTGGAATGGGATCGGGAGCCTTTTTCGGCGGAACGTCAGGCTTTGCCGACGGGATGGTTGGCTCGCTCGACTTCCCTGTCTCCTTCCCGGTGAGCCGCGGTGCAAGCGAACTTTTGCGTACCGGAAGGGCTATCTCCTGGAGCGAAGGTGTCGGTGTGAGGTCCGTGATCGGTGTTTGCGGCGATGGCGGAACGGGTGACGTCTGTATGTTTGGAGGCGTCGGAGGCGCCGGAAAACTTCGCGTCGGAGATTGGCCTAGCTTTGCACGGCAGTAGAAGCAACCGTCGTTCGAGAGCGGTTTCGCCCCGGAATGGCGATTGTGCAGCTCGGGGTTGCAGAAGCAGCAGGACGAGCACGTCGTGTCGGCAGTTTTCGGTGGAGCATCCGAACCCGCCCCGAAGCTTGTGGTGCGCTGACGATGCCAGGACCCGGTCCCGGTGCGTGCGATCTCATCCAGCGAGTCCGCTGTCGAGAGGGGAGCCGTGTGGGGACAAAGTGCGGTCGAATCGGCCCCAAACAGCTCCGCCCCGGTCAGCGGTGTCCGATGGATGGACGTTTCGTAGTACTCGATCTTCGATTGGATCACCTTGCAATCGCCCGTCTGGAACACCTGCCAGGCGTTTTCTTCGCGTATTTGATGTTGAAACGGTGGCGGTGCCGATGGTGCCGATAGCCGGTGATGGTGATGGTGATAGGCGACCAGATCGGACTCGGCGACGTGCGGTGGAGCATCCTGCGCCAAGCGATGGGGGCGACTTTCGACCACCGTCTCGCAACAGCGCACTCCCGTGGAGGGCAGCGAGGGAAAGGAAGGAACGGACCCAGAAGCCGGCGTAAGCTTCGCGTTCAGGCTGTCCGTCACGAACGAATCCGCTGCTAAGGAGGGGAGCGTACGCGCGTACCGGGTTCCATCGTGTTCCAGCAGGTTGCCATCGTCGTCGTCACCATTATCATCACCACCGAGAGTGATATCATTAGAAACATGGTGGATGTTCGCTGGGTCGGGAACTCTCGCCCGATGGTGTCCGATCGCCTCCGGCATACAATTGCCGATGGTGATCGTCCTTACTACACTTCTACCGACGTGCGGCGAGCTACGGGAGGGGGTTTGCTCTTGTGCGCCACGTGGCACGGTCTGGAGGCTTGCGTCTGAAATGCATTGCGAGGGGTGGGAGGTGTATATACACTGCCTGCTAGAGGGGAGGGCTACGTTTCGACATTTTACACAAACGACGTCGCCGTTCAAACGACTGACTGAAGGTGGAATATGTGAGGTTTTATTGGATATCTACAAAAATATCTCCCAACACACACGCACACATTACAATGCATATTTTTATCGCTAAAACTCAACTCGATCAGTCGTAAGTAGTTCACACCGAAACGCGATCGGTAGGAGAGATACAATATCATTAATATAAAACAAAAATATGCATGCTACATTCGTTTTTTTCTGAAAAACTTTTCAAACCGCAAAGCGTTTTAATTAAAAATAATAATGAAAAACACATCTACGAGCAAAAACCCAAGCGATGGGCGCTAAGTTATAGAATATCAGTATTCCTACGCTACACGCAGGACGAGTCCTAGCTCAAACGCAAAGCTGCTAATACAAACTGTACAACTACTTTATATATATATACATGCTAATCAGTTCATTCACGCTCCGTGCTACGTTCTACAGCAAACAAGTCCTGCAAATAAAGATGTAAAATGAAATGAAAATGATAAACACATAAACGGTTCGCTCACACACGTACACGAGGAAGGGAAACAAACCGGAAGTGTAATTAAATGCGCTACAACACACATACACACTCATGCACACACACACACACACACCAGTAGCATCAAGAAGTAATCACAGCGATGCTTTTTCAGGTTCTATCACAATCGTCCACTGGTGTCTGGTGCTCGAAGGATATGCGAGCGCATGAGTTGGGACGTTCGTAAAACGGTGCGGAGCAATAGGAGAGCTAGCAGTCAGCTAGCTAGACGATGAGCAGTTCGTTTACAATGTAGCAAAATCGAAAGAGCATCATGCCGGTGTAGTGAGCGATGCGTGCAAGGTAGGATGTTAGTCCTGTGGCAGGGAGAAAGGGGGAAAATATAAGAATAAAAATAAGAATAAAAAACCAAAAATTAAATCATAAATACTCGTAAAGGTGGTTCTGAAAGTTATGGAAATAATAGGAAACTTTCCCGCATGGTTGGTGGAGAAAATAATTGAAACATTCCGCTAACCGATCTGTGGCTTATTTACACCACATGACCCTCGAGTTGGAAAAGGCCACACCGGTTTTGACTCGGGGTAAGGTCCGGTCTTGCCAACCCAATCGAGAGTTTTGTTCGAGATGGGAAATAAAATCCTCTTTCTTTTCTCCGTTCCTTTCTCCTTCGCTGGCTAGACCTTGGAGCGCTCAAGGCCCTAAGGATAACCTTAGGTGTGAATGTCCTTACCAGTTGGCAAGACCGGGTGATACGGGGGAGAGGTTTAATAGAAACATAAACAATTAACGACCGCCCAAGTCGCTCCACCAGGGGCGATCCAAACTGGGCAGCTCCGCAGTGTACGTTCAATCGGTGAAACAATGGATTTTTTTTCGTTACATTCCACTGTCGAGAAAATGTATTCCACCATCGATTTTCCACCACAAAGCCACCGCAGCTGGTTGGCCACGCGCTCGCAAATAGAAAACCTACGTTTGGACGTTGGTTTGGAACTGCAGGATAAGTTTTAGATATGAGCTTATTGTGAGCCCCAAATGGAGTAGGAGTGTTCGCCAGCGACGCTAGTCTAGTCGTCTCGTTGGCCGTCGGTCACTTTTCCAAGCGGAAAACCAACCACGGTGGCAAAGGAAATGGAGAAACGCTGTACCGTTTTCCGATTCGAACCGGGGGTTGATTTTTGTGTCAAGGATTCGGGTGGCCCAATTATTTCCAAACCAACCGCAAGAATAAAAACAAAGTTGGTGCACAAAGTCTTAGACACCTACTCCATTACTCGCAGGAAATTTAGTTCAAATAGTCACGGTTTTATGGTGTAATCTTGATGGGAGACAATTTTTCTGTGACCATTTCAAGCATCTCCTTTCTCTTCATGAAGAACCCAACCGCTAGTGAGGGAGGAAAAACAAAACTATGGAACCAACGAACCGTTGGGTTAGAGTAATTGCGTCTTTGCGACGTAAATCCGAGACGGAAAGTAGCTTTCTATGGGCTTAAAATTCGGTCAATCTGACAGCACCGCCTGCTGCCAAGGGACAAATGGTTCGTTCGCGTGCTACGAGAACTCCTACGCTACCGTCCTCGTCCTGGCGAAGTTCAACGATCATAGCGACGTGCGACAATGTGGAAAGCGTTGCGTAGAAAGTAGGCTATGAATGGATAAACCCACTTTGTCGCTGCAGCACAAATTTTCCACCAGCTCCCGATAATTAGCTGTGACTCATTAATACTTTTTCTTCGAGAAAACGAAAAACATGATACCGAAGCCGTTGATTATCGTGTGATTAATTTCGCGCCTTCGGCAACACAACGTCGAGCGTAGAACTCATTTGTCTTTATTACTAATAGTCTTGGGCAGTTCGAGACACAGTGTGTGTGGCGAGTGCGCTTCAATTAAAAGCAAATTTGGGAAGTGAGTCCAAAAGCTACGGAGGTCACTGCGGGTCATTTGAACGTAAAATCTGAATTCCCTATCATTGGAGTAGGAGATTGAAAATAAAAAAATAAAATAATAATAGAAAACAAAACCATAATAAAACATGACATGACAGCAAGTTCTAAGAGGAAATAAAGACTATAAAAAGGATGCAAACTAATAACTTATTTGTACAAACACACACACAACACAATACGTGTGGAAGTGTCATACTGTGGATTAGTTATTAGACAGACGGGATGCATGACACATGGCAAACATTGATGTCTAGGATTTAGACTATAGACACTAGGATTTAGATTGTGCAAAAAAGAAAAACAAATGGTTTTTGCTGAGCTAGACCGGGAACAGATTTCCGATAAATACCTTCGTCATCTTGGCCGTTGTGGACCGGGGTGGCCATATCCTCGTGTTGGGTGCTGAACCCGATCCATCCCTTCTCCTCGATCACGTCACTCTGGATGGCTGCCTTGCCCCGGCTGGTCGTGGTAGTGGTGGTTGTGGTCGTGGTGTTGGTTTTGTTGGTGTTGCCCGAGGAGCCGGTCATTACCGTCGCCGTGCCCTGTTTCTTGCCCGCCGCCGGATGGCCCTTCGATGGGCTTTTCGAGGGCGAGGAGGCCGCCGGTTGCCGTTTCGGCGAGGGACCGGGAACGATGAGTGTCGTTGTGGTCGGTGGTGCCTCCAGCTCGTCCCGGTTCAAGATCTGGTGGTTCTCGTCGAAGCTGACGCGACGCGGGGACGGGTGCGGGAGCGCCTTCCGGCGGCCGCCACCACCCGTCGACAGTTCCTCCGTGGACGACTCGATCGAAACGCTCGAACGTTCCTCGGGAATGACCTCAAACTTTTGCGTGTACCGACCGCTGGCGGTACGGCGCGGCGTTAGCAGGTTGCTGCTCTGGCCGGTTCCGCCCGTCCCACCGTGCCCCGCCGGGGAAGGGGAAGTCTTTTTGGAGGCGGAAGCACCCGCGGGCCGGGACCTCGATTTGGACGATCGGGAACCGGCGTCCCGCAGCGCTTCCGGCGTCCGGACGAGCTTCACACCGACCTCCTCCGGGTTGGTCAGCGCCTCCAGCAGCAGATCTGCAATCATACGATCCACCTTGGGATTACTGCCGGTCGAGAGGGGACTACCGTCGCGCGAGTGCGTACTGCGCCGGTAGTGCCCGAATCGATAGATTGGCACGGGAATGCGTGATCGATGTTTATTACCTCCAGCGCCACTGGCCGCGCCCGCTCCGCCCCGCTCGTGGCGACGTCCGCCGCTGTGCAAACGTCCACCCGGTCGGCCACCGCCAGCACCAGCACCACCAGCGTGCCGATTTCTCGGTGCACTATCCGCACACTCGACGATCTCCAGTATCTCGATGTGCTTGTCGCCCTCCTGGATCTCCGTCTTCTGGTACACCCGGCGTGGACCACCCTCAATGTCCGGTGTCAGGTCCGCCTGCGGGTAGAGCGTCATCTGCTGCACATCCTTCAGGATCTGCTGCCGGCGGCGGCCACTATCGGCCGGCGGAGCCTTCCCCGTACCCGTCGCCGTACTCCGACCCGTACTCGTCGCACGTCCCGAACTGCCAACCGTAGTCGAAGCCGTCGATTGCGTTTGTGGCGCTTTACCGTGCCGTCGCTCGGCGGCCATGCCCCAGGGGCTTTTGCTAGGTGCGGCAACCGGTGCCGGTGCTGCTCCCTTCCGACCGCCGCCACCCGCACCCGCCGCCATGGTTTGTATCTGCATGTTGCCCTTACCGTCAATCTTGTACGACTCCAGCATGCCGAGCTCGGAACGCAAGGCCGACCCGGTCGCGGTCGCTCCCCCGGCACGTTTCTTCGGCTTCATCGCTCGGAAGGGCGTCGCTGCGGTTGGGGTGGAAGTGTCCCGCACGATAGCCGCACCAGCACCACCACCACCAAACACGCTCTTCTTGGCACCGGGCGGAATGTACTCCTTGCGGCTGATGGACTTGTCGATCGTGCTGATCACCTGGATCGCCGGTTCGCCGTAAAATCGCTTCTGCTCGATCAGCCGCATCATTTTGCGCTGCTTTTTCAGGTTCTCCTGCTCCTGCTTCCACTTCATCAGCCGGCGGCGATTGTTCAGGCGCTCCTTGATGCGCAGCGGCATCGTGTCCGCGACGACCACCCGCTCATCGATGCGCAGGGCCGCCGCCGTTTCGGCGTGAATCGGCACGAAGAATGCCTCGCCCTTCTCGTGCCTTGGCGACCGTTCGGTTGAGCTCGTTGTCACCTCCTCCGGTTTGCCTTGCGGCCGCGCGTGTTTGTTCCGTGTTGGACGCGCCACGGGCGTCACGATCTCCGCCTGCCCGAAACCGTCCAAACTGTCCACCAAACTGCTACCATCCGAGCCATCGTCGTCGTCGTCGTCGTCGTCGTCATCATCGTCCTCTCCAATTCCGGGCGCATCGATACCATCATCCTCGGCCGAGTTGCTGGACGATGGTTGCACCTCCATCGACTCCGTCCGGGGTATGGCGGAAAACCGGGGCACCACGGCGGAACCCCGATCGTACGTCGAACCCGTCCCGATCTTGCCCAGCACCAGCGCTTCCGGTTCGGACGCGATGTCCGTGTTGTCGGACGGGTCCGTCTCGAGCCCGTACGCGGGGAAGTAGTACTTGCCGTTCAGATCGATCTCAGCCGGACCTCCGCCACCAGCTCCACCACCCACCGGACGGGGTGATCTGCTACCCGAGCGCAGATAGAAACCATTATTCCCCTTCGAACGATGATGCTTCTGCCGTCGGTGGTTACGCTCGGCCGCCGCTGGTTTATTGTTATTTACAACATCCTCCTCGTTCTCCTTATCACACTCCGTCGGTTCACCAGCCACCTTTGGTGATGGTCTGCGTTTGTCCGGCTGCGGGGGAGAATTACACACCACCCCACCACCGTCACCGATATACTTTTCCGCCAACTTTTGCTTCATAATGGCGGCCGCCGGCTGGTCCACGGGATTATTGTTTTGCCGATCGACTTCCGTCGCCGGCTTCGGTTCCGCCAGCTGTGCCCGCCGCTCACTGTACACACCGACGATCGTTTCCCCGTCCCGATCGTCCGTTGTTAGCACAAGTTCCGTCGCATCAGCTAGATTGTTGAGATTGTCGAGCAGCAGCCCGGAAATGTACTCGTCCAGTCGAGCACGCTCCACGTCATCAGCACCATCTGTTCGTTCGGTTTCCCCGTTTACACTATCGGCTTCATCACTTGAGTCGGAACTGACAGCGTCAGTGTTGTTTTGCTCCACTAATTCGGGTGGAGCGTCTGGAGGTGGTCCTGAGGAGGCTGCTGCTCCTGGTCCTGCTGTCGTTGCAGCTGCTGGTCCTGCAAGGCCACCAGCAACCGGAGCACGTTCTCGAGGATGATCGCTAGCAGCAGCACTACCAGGGCGGACAGGAGCAGCTTCCCGAGCAGGCGTGCGATCATCCCCATCGCCATTCGACGCTGCTGCCGCCGCCGCCGCTAGCCGTTCCTGCTGCAGGAACTCGCTCAGATCGCTCTCGTTGTCGGCGGGACGGGTGCGGTTCGCCGAGGACACGCGGTAAGACTGTGAGGCGACCGACGAAACCGAACTGCTGTGCGACGGATACTCGTCCTCGTCGTTGTCGTCGTCCCGGTCAGCACCGTTCTGCTGCTGCTGCTGCTGCTGCTGTTGCTGCTCGTGCTCAGCACCGTCGTGGAGTGTGGCCGCAGCCGAAACGGCTGCCAGTATGGCCGGCTCCGAATCGCCAAGGTCGGCCGATTGCGAAGAACACATGCGTCGACGGCGCCGCTGCCGCCGGTCGTCGACCGTGGCCGGTTCGGAGGGATGAGCGGATGAGCCGTGGACCGGACTCTGCTCGCCCGAAATCTCGCCCGTACTACTGTTCGTTTCGCGGGAGCCCGTTCGCGAGGGCAACTTCTTGCCCGTGCCGAAGTCACCGTTGTACTGACTCTCGAGCCGGGCGCACTCCAGGCACGAGGTCGTACCGGTCGTCGTCGTCGTCGTCGTCGTTGCCGTGGTAGCGCAACGACCACTACCGACGCTGCTGCCACTGCCACTGCTGCCCGGCCGCCGTTCCGGTCCTCGCAGCACGCACTCACCATCGTCCGCACGCGACGGACTACGGTGGCCTTCGACCGAGGCAATGCCTTCGACGCTGTAGATACGGCGCGGTGTACGACGCAATGGCGGCGACCAGCTACCGGAGCGTTCGTAGCGCCGCAACTCTCTGCTCCACATGCGCCGCAGCAGCGTCGTCTTTCGCATCGAATAATCGCCCTCCCGATAGGACGGTACCATCACGGGAGCGTAATGTTGCTGATGACCACAACCGGCAACACCAACACCAACACCAACACCACCAGCACCAGCTACCACACCGCCATTGGCAAGGGAGGGTCCGTTGACACTGCTAGAGCTACTGCAACTGAGAGAGTTATGGTGGATTGATCGTAAACTACCTCCGGTCCCGGTGACCACGGCCCGACTCGTCCCAAGCCCATTGCACAGCGGGCTGCCACACCGTCCACCACCACCAGCCACCAGCGTGCGATGCTTCAGCGCCGCCAGATTCGGATCGGATCCGGTCGCGGTGAGTGTCCCCGGTGTCATCGGTAGCATCGTTCCCGCCAGCCAATCGCTGGTGCCTCCAACTCCGACTCCTCCTCCTCCACCTCCACCACCACTTTCCACGCTGCTACTCCGAGCGGTCATGGAACCGTGGTGCTCCCGGTGGTGTCGCATACCGAAGGACTTCCGGTGCGGTGGTGTTCTATGCGGCCCGCATTGTAGCCCACCTCGGGCGGACGCTGTCATCGTGTGCTTGTTGACCACCACCTCGATCACGTTGTGATTGGTGTCGTGATGCAGCCACACCGGTTCGTCCTCAGTTTTCTGCTGCGCCAGCGTGTGCCTGGGCGGTAAAGGGAAAAGCAACGGAAGCGTGAGCACGGTGGGTTTTTTTTAATGTCCTTTTCATTTTCGCCTCGATGAAAGGGAAATTTAAAGCGTAAAAAGATACAACACGAGGTCTGTGAATAGCCGCGAATGGTGGATGAGTTAGAGGGACGTTTGTTTAATGTCGAAAAAGGATAATTTAAACCTCTATTGTAAAAGCATGCAAGGGTTATTGTACGTAAAGTTTTGTTTAAAAATCGTTACATTCCAACGGATGTCCGGATGCGTCCGTTACAGCCTTTACGTTGTAAATTGTTTTTTTTTATTATTCCTTGATTCCAAAACTTCTATACGTACGAATGCAATACATCGGCCTCGTGGAGGAAGTTCTCACCACCAACCACAGAGTTGGATCGATAAAAAGGCAACCCCTCCAACAATTAATACAGTCACAAAAAAGGTAGCTAGGTATGGTGGTTCTACCTTTGCTCAACATTCGGACCAACCAAACCTTGCCATATGGACGAAGGGAGGCCAAGCCCCGGCAGCATGGGGGTTTGCGTTTCTGAGCTTCGCACACACGCTTCGATGCCAAAATTAGGCTAACAGTCCGGATGCGGATTACAGCCGGTGAGGTCCCTCACATACTAAATGGTGCCCCAAAGCCGCACACCGAACTTCGTCAGTCGAGCGAACTTCAAACGGCATAATTACGGGGAGTTAGTTTTTCCTCCACACCGGTGGGAAAAAGTTCTCCGATGGTTGCCCTCGGAAAGTTGAGCGATTCCCTCGAATCAAGTGCGTAGTTCGCAAAAGCGGACTTCTTGGAAGTCGTGATTAGAAGGTAATCGTACCTGTTCCACCGTTCGCACATGTGCCATGTTAACACTGTGGAAGTCAACGGCAGCAAGACATAATCGATTGTTGCGAATAAATTCGTAATCAAAGTCATACCGCCCCAAAAAATGGTTTCCCTAGTTTTCCCCGCCTGTTTATCTCGTCCGGCAATCGATCATACCAGGTCCAACGCCAATACTTCGACAAACGCCGATACTCTTCTCGAATGAATATTTTAGCACTTATTCATTCACCTTCGCCCATGTAATTGACGATGTGGCCTTGAAACAGCACCGCGCGCGTGGAAAACATGGTCATCGGCATTACCAAACCCAGAAGTCATTAGCATCCGAACTTACACCCGCGAACTTGCTCGCACACATCACCGACTCAAACAAACTGATGGACATAATGTCAATAATTGAATCACCTGTCGATGCACAACAGTCTAGCCGCCGGGGTTATGTTCGGTTTCAGCTTCCAGGGCAGGATGGGACCACGGCGCAACGGCGGAGCAATCAAAACAGAAACTTCGTGTTCCGAGCCTGAACTGTTTGGCTACCGGATAGTACAGATAGAAAAAAAAAAACGCAAACCCTCCAGTGTGGTCGTTTCATCGCGCAGGGTTAGGCGAAGGTCAACTCCTTCGGTGTTGCCTCGGTGTTGACTCCTTCGCTGTGTTGCGCAACGATTTGATTGTAATCAAATCAAAACCAAACGCTCCTTGCTGCACGTGGAGGATGGTGGTAGTCGGCCGCCGCCGGCCGTGTTATGTTTCGCACCGGCTCCATTTTGGGAGTCGTTTTGGGTGGCATTCGCAGACGGGTGCCGCTATTGATTTTCCCAACACGCCGGTAACAGTGCCGGTGTGTGACGTCAGCCGAAGTCATATCCTGTGGGTTGGGGTTCCGTGATTGTGTATGCTGACGGGCATCTACCGGGCATTGAAAGGAAGCGCCTCTTCGTCCTCCGACTCTCGCGCTGGATCGAACTGCAGACGATGGAAATGGAAATTTCGATTTCCCACGCTCTTTTTGCTGTGTTTCTGCAGCGATACGGAGATTGTTCAGTGCCTCCTACGGTGTGTTGAACACAAATAAAATAAACGATATTTTAATTGCCACGTACAAGGGATTGACATATGGAGTGTAAACGATCACTCGGCCTACTTTGTTTTTTCTTTATCTCAATCACATTAAACTACCCTTTCTGGAAGAACTATTACTCGGGGGTACACAATAAGCGTTTGCTTTCCATCGCACATCGCTACTTTTTAAAGCCCTTGAAAATGCAGTGGGACAACCCGAAAACCACTTCTAGAAAATCCAACAACAAAAAAAACTAAATGTCAACAGCTAATGGCTGTCGGAAACGGTTCGCCATTACCGTTTTCATAACTTTTGATCTCTTTTGCTCTGCCCAGCGCATGTACCATTGAGCGATTTGTACATTCTCTAGTGTTTTTTAATGTTTTTGTACCCACATTCGTTTACGAGAAGTTTGTTAGATCGCTTCTGTCTCTTAATTGTTCGCAAAAACCGTTGTTCCTGAATGAAGCACTGGACACTGGACGCCTCCGCGATCGTCCTGTTGCCGAGGACTAAGGACCGTCGCAAGCGTTATGTAGGTTGCTGACGATGTTTACCTGTACGAAAAGCTCTGCCACGCCAGCGCGCTCTCTGCTGTGGGAGGTGTGGCAGAATGGATCGGCGGGTACATATGGGCAATATTGTGTACAGGACGAAAACAGAACCGCCCCTCCGGATGGATCGAAGTGGGCGAAACTGTTGCTGAACTCCTCGCTGGTAGTGTGACATAAACTTATGTCTTTGTTAGCAGGAGGTCTTTGTCAATAATACCAAATAACGCCCTCGAGTTCGGCCCCCAAATGTCGTATGTGGGAATAGGATTATTTCCCTGCAAGCAACGTAACTATCGGCTGCTCCGAACGTGACCTAACCTGCACCGGGAACGATCAACGCCGGTGTGGAAACTCGTGACAAGTAGCAGTTACGCCGTACGCGATTATGCCCGGGAAAGCATGAAGTGTGATATGGCTTATAATCATATTTCTATGCTTGAATTATGGCTCTTCTTGGTCGTTGCATCAATCGTGATGGATTTAAAAAGGTAACGAACTGGCGAACGTTTTCGGCTTACTTGCGCATGATGATTTCAGGCACGGAGTAGCGCCTCCGAAGTAGTCCCGGCCCGGGACTGGCCGCATTGGCGTACGTTCCTGCTCCCATCGTTGGATGACGACCTGAATTAAGGCAACAACTATCGCATAAGCTCGATAGATCCCAGTTCGATGCGGACGACTCGCGACTGTCTTGGCTGTGAAGAATGGAAAGGTAAACAAAAAGATGCGTTAATATTGTTCAATGTAATGCAATACTATCATCATAATGACTATCTATTCTATGACGGAAGACTTATATCTAATCCACACTTATGATCGAATTGCTTGAAACCTTTCCTGCTGAATCTCTAGATTTAAATAAAATGCACTAAAATACATCAATGGCATTGGGCACTATTTTTAGCATTTGTACGATCCCCAACAACGACACATTTACCCGATACCGGATGTAAACGAATACAATTCCTAACATTACCAACTGGTGGACGCGACGTACGCGAAACACTGAGGCTCGGGAAAAGGCGGCTAAAATTAAATTGCTCATATGTGCAGCTCGTGTGTAACAACAGACGGAGAGGTATCTCCTGGCTCCCAACAAAAAAAAAATAAGTTCCATACTAGGTCTGCCGGATTCGAGTTCTTAGGGGTTTTTGGTGCTTCTCTTTGCATGAGGAATGTGGTTTCGGCACGGTGAGGTCAATGCTACGATGCGCCGCGGTCACAGAGTCTCATTTTCCGGACTGTCGCTGGCATGAACAGCGAATTGGATTCCATTGCAGGCTAAATTCGCCGCCAACTTTTATTACATTCCAATGAATACTTGATGCAGTACATGCTAATCCACCTATTCGGGTTTGGCATTCATTTTTTTCGTTTACAAAATTTCAAACAAGTAAAAGGTTTTTGTTCAGCTTCGGAGGTAAAAAATTATGTAAATGTTATTTCAATTAAAGTAATTATTCGATAGACTATTTTTCAACCGTTTTTGGTATCGAGCAGTATTTTCGAGTATTTTTATAGCGCAGGAGAAGATTCTCCCGCAAACCCTGTGTCGTTGACAGGTCTCGGTGGTCGAGAAGCAATTACACCTGCTTTAAACATCGCTCCGTACCAGTATCTCTAACAAACCCAAATGGAACAAACCAGTGACTACTTAAAACCGCTTGATATGTACGGTAACGAGTGTCCTCCACCGTACTATCAATACATTGCACACAACGACCAAATGAAACAATCGAACGAATGGACTGCCAGGGAAACAAACGTGTTCGGTACGTACGGTTCGTATCCCGTTCCATTTGGAGCTGCCGGAAAGTTTGATTGGAATGGATGCTACGATCCCATTACGCCAACTTCGCTTGGGTACGGTGGAGTATCGGCACCGTATGGCAGCACATCGTTCGTCGATATTAGTTCCAACTACCATCAGCAGCAGCAGCAAACGCCGCCTGGATTCTACATGTCACTTCCCGCGCTGCCCTCGTCTACGATGCCATCGCAAACTCCGCTTGGGTCCTACATGCCTCTTCCCTCTCCGGCATCATCCTCCGCGCCGTCTCCGACGCCATCGCAGTTTTCTACCTACGACGGTGATAACGCGGCTCCGGTACGCTATCTCGATAGTGATCTTGGAAACAATGTGAGGACCGATTATCAACAGCATCTACTGGCGGATGGTGACTGCACGACGCCTTTCCTTACTCCACCGTACGAGCAAGTGGAGGAGACTGTGAAGGCGGCACCAAAGTACGCTTCATTGTTGCCACAGCAGCCCTTCCCGAGGATGGAGAGCACAACGACATTGCCGTACGTGGGACACTCGGTCGATGCGATTCTCCTCCAGCTTCCCGCCTCACCGCAAGCTCAGCCGATGGCGGCAAAAAAACCTAAGCCGACACGAAGTAAAAACCTCCCACACGACAAACGCCGCTCGAGTCGCGCTTCCGTGCTTTCCGTGTACGATTCCGGATGGCGCTGCGAGCTGTGCGACAAAGCATTCGTCCGGAAGATGGGTTTGACGCAGCACAACAATGTGCACCACTCGGGCGAGCGGCCCCACCCGTGCCTGAAGTGCGGCAAACGGTTCGCCGACCCGGTGCTTCTCGAGCGGCACATTAACCGGCATCAGTCGCAGAACAAACCGCACAAATGCGACCAGTGTCCGAAGCAGTTCATGTACCGTATGGATCTCCGGCGGCATCAGTACAAGCATTTCGGGAACGCACCGCACCAGTGCGCCGAGTGCGGCAAAGGGTTTGCTCGCCGCGACCATATGCTGGCGCACGAACAAACGCACCTGCGCCGCCGTAACAGAACCATTAGCGAACAATTGCAGTGAAGCTTGTGCAAGGATATTCACAATTTATTGAACAAAATTTGTGATCACGGCCACTAGCAGAGCGATTGTTTACGTTTCACTAATATTTTGACGTAATGTCACTGGTTGACAGTAAAACGATATATTTCCCCTCGCGAACTAGCGATGGTGCTACATCTTTCCCCATGAACACGACGATGTTTTGCCGGTGAAAATAAAACTAATAAATGTAATAAGCAGTATGATAAGGTATACGTGTGCTTCTTGTTAGAATAAGTTTAACTGCGGTATTTATGATCGCTCCTGTTCGACAGCTGTGATTGTGTTAATTTGTTGTATTACCGCACACCGCCCATCCCCACGCTGGTTTATTTTCCATCAAAGATCGGGTGATCGAGTAAGCAGACGTACTAAACAACGACCAAGGTAAGGTGGGGGTAGCTAAAATTGGTGGAATTTTTATCTTAAATATTGCTGCTAAGGACACGGTTACAGGTACAGCAAAGGGTGTACGGAATAGCACGGCCACGAAGCGTCGCAGGTACCATGAATTGTTTGGAAGGCGCAGCGATCCTTAAGGTATAACGCCTGCTCGTGCTGATCAGTATGGTAAAATGGTAGGTTGAAAAGCTTAAAATGGCTCTTTTTGTTTTTTTTTTCTCTTCAAGACACTGCTCTGGTAAAAGCGTTTGTGTATAAAAGCGTGAAGTAGCAAGGAGGTTTGAAACAGTCGAAAAATTGTCGCAGGACGAGGCGGGAGGATACAATTGTGCTGTGCCCGATTTTGTGTACGTAAAACGTATGTGTTCAGAAATGCAAGCCAATCCTGTCGATGTGATGGCAAGTGAACAGTTAGGTGTTGCGTGGAATTCTTTCCCATACGGCTTCAGCGACTATGGGCTACCGAGTGGAGACTGGATAGCGTCGCTATCGTCGGAGTTAGACAATGCCCCTGTCGGTGGCGAACCGGAGGGTCAACAAAAAGACTCCACGTCGACCCTGCTCGGGGGTGGCATGCATCGCATTTCGCCACTAGATTCGCCGATCGAACCAAGCGAACCCAGTTCCACCGAACCAAAGTATCCCCTAGGGGCGGTGCCGTATCATCTACATCAGCCGACAAACTACAGTGCCCAGTGCTACCAGCACCTTCAGACGCATCAACAGAAACCACCAACACAGCATTACGCGATGAAAACCGCACCGAACAACGCCCGTTACATGCCGCATGGATACTACAACACCAACGGGCGTATGCCAGCCGTTCCGACTGGTCCAACGTTGTCGCAAACGAACCTCTACCCTTCTCCACCGGGACAATCGCTTGCACCAGAGGACTACGGTAAACCGTACGGGTTGCTGTACATGCACAGTGATCATGTGCCGCCACCGATCGCCTTTGCCGGACACACCGATCCTGCGTTGTCAACCCTATCTGGTGGCACGTTCGGGAACGAACTGTACCAACCGTATAACCAGCCGTCTGTCTACGAAGGGAATGCATCGCCGTACTCGAACGTTGGACTGCCAACGGTGGAGCCAACGCTGCCGAACCTAAAGTACGATGCATGGCACAGCGAATCCAACGCGATGATGGGATCTCCCATGGGGCACCCGAACTACAGCCACGGTCATCCTGCTTTGGCGATCAAGCAGGAGTACCATTCGCCGGCCTACATCATCCCTTCCCCGTCGTCGATGGCCGGAAGTAGCAGCGTGAAGACGGAGCTTCTCTCCGACACGTCACAATCACCTCCTCCGGTAGCCCGAGGCCACCCGGCCAGCCCCGCAATATCGCAATCGCCTTTGCCCCATCCACTGGGGCCGCATCCAGTACCGAACGAGGACGATGCAAACCCGACCGCACCGGCCGCAAGGAAGCCGCCGCGAAACACCAACAACTACGGTACCCAGTTCGTGTGTCCCGAGTGCAGCAGAACGTTCGCGCGCCAGTGCGGTCTCACGCAGCACATGAAGTGGCACCATTCGGGCGAGAAACCGTTCCGCTGTCTCATCTGTGGCAAATGTTTCGCCGCGCAGGAAGCGCTCGACGAGCATATCGAGCGGCACATGACCACGGACAAACCGTACCGCTGCAAGGAGTGCACGAAAGCGTTCTTCCACAAGAACGATCTGCGCCGCCACGCCTACCAGCACTCCGGAATGGCACCGCATGCCTGCCGGTACTGCACGAAAACGTTCGCCCGCAAGGATCACTGCCACAGTCACGAGTTTTCGCACGAGCGCAAACTCCAGCGCAAGGAGCGGAAAGCGAAGGGACGTCGCCAAAACAACGCCACCGGTACCATCGCGTTCGAGCCGACAGCAACACCTACAGTCCCATCATCGATCGGCGACAGCACACCGGATTTCATGGACGCAGTGCAGCAGCGAAAATTGGCATGAACAATCGGTCGGAGAGGTGAGCCTTCAGGAGTGTACATAACTAAGCGGACGACAGAGTGAATTGATAATTTATTGTAATCTAAACTACGTTTAATCGCTGCATGTTTTTTGTGAACAACATGACAAGAAGCGGCAATCCGCGGCTAAATATGGACCATCCAGTTACCAGTTAGGATAGTGGACAACGCCGGTACGCTACCGCCGGCCAAAAGGTAGCCTACCGTATTACCTACCGTTGTGTGCGTTTAAGTGCTATTAAACCATTGAAAATGATTATAAATAAAAAAAAGTTGTACATTATTTCATGTACATTAAGGTGTACTTTGGACAAGCTGCTTTTAAATTTAGTTCATCCCAATTTTATTTGATGTTGTTTGAACCAAAACGCGTTTGAAAGAAGAAGATATAGAAAGAAGAGTCGATAATAATGCCAAATTTTACAGTCCAACGCGATACGACGAATAGTAATTAAAAATGGAAATTCAAAAGGGAAATTTCGTGACTTCTGGTGCTTCTAAGGACATTTCCGTTTGTAAAATAACCCCCCCAATCGTGATATTGACCAAGCTTTTAAGTCGGTTCAAGACTAGAGTCATGCTCTAAATTTTATATTTAATTCATTGTAGTTCGTTTCCACACATTCAGTCAATTGTATATCACTCAAATTCCTCTGCGGTGTAATGGCAACCGAGGCCATACGTATCTAAGTTAGTCTCTAGAGATTCCGGAAAAGAATGTTTTATTTTCTTCGCATGTCAGAAACGGTTACATCCATCAACCCCGTGCGTAATTGAATAGAACTTTCCTTTTGTGCGTATGTCCTGTACACATGAAGCAGGATAACAATTTACCAAAAGAAATGTTTCCGAAGGGAGCTACCGGATTTGGCTCGGTGCCGTTTTACATTAATCCAAAGTAGAGTAATCAAAAGCAGTTATCTAGGTCGAAGGCGGTACAACATGAAATAAGTTTAAAAGTATTTGGAAGAAGCAAAAAAGTGTTTGCAAACAAAACCTAGCCCTCCTCTGAAGCCTAAGCAATGGTCCGACGCGCACCTTATGCTCGGATGAAACACGCAAACGTGGTGCCAGTATTTCGATTCTCACGCAATGCCAGACGAACCTCCTTCGACATCATGCGAAAGTGTCCGCGTTGGACAAGGATTAGGGCAGGGAGGTGAAGCAGTTAATAAATTATGCATGCATGCGTTTGCGAACGAAGTTCATGAACTTTTTAGGTGTCACTTTCCCTTTTCGTTGATGTGCTAGCCTGTAAGCTGGGGGTCCGAAAGTTTGAGCTAGTAGCTACGAGATGGCGCCACTGTTGATTTGTGTCAAAAGTTGTACGCAGTAATTAGTGGCGCCACTCGCCACTAAGCTGTACGATTATCTTTGTTTAGGAATGAAAAATAAGTAGCATAAAAGAACCAATAAATAAATCATAATTTACAGCACACGGACTCGAGTCGAAGATTGTTTAGGTTGTTTAAGTAAAATAAAAAAATTGTACTTCATTAGCAGATAATCGACCCGGGGAAGGAGTGCATGCAAGCATCCTTCGCGAGAATGGTGTGTATTTTTGTTTTGATTTGTTATCCCGGCAAATCTAACTCATCATTCTACCGTATCGCATCCACACTCAACGTGATTACCCAGGAGAGCGGAAAAGTTTGGTGTCTGCCAAGGGGAATTCTAAAAATCACGCACCACTTCCCAGGTGGTGTTTGTTAGGTGTTGGAAAGAGCGGGTCGAATTGGATGAGTAAATAGCATCAAGAAAACAAAACAACAACAAAAACACAGACACACCAAGAAAGACATCGCACGGTCGACGATCTTGCGCTGGACGTGCCGCGAATGGTGTGAACCGTGGACGGTTGCATTATTGATGAGACCAATATAAAGATTGGCGATGTTCTTGGGGGGGCCATTGGGATGTTTGTTTGGGTGCTGCGAGGCCATGCGTTTCATTTTAGCTCCCATTAGCTCGAACGAATGTTGCGAAGGGTGTAAATCCTTTAAACGGCAACCCCCGAAGGTGCCGTAAACAGTGCTCCAATCTGGATATCGCACGAAAGGCTATCAAGCGGGCTATCGGGGAAATGGTCCGCTGGGGAGGTGCTTCAAATTGGTGCTTTGAGATTGACACGATTATCTGCTTTGAAAATTAACCACCCAGCATCGGATGTAGCATGGTTTGCTTGTTGGTTTGATTTTAAACCGAATCATGTCCTACACGATCGGTGGCACTACATAAACTCGTGCTCGTACTCGTCAGCACCTAATTTCGGCCCAATTTTAATGAACCTCTCGAACCAAATTTTCCAACTCGTTGATGCGTGAAAAACCAACGTCCAATGTTGAAATGAAGCCCTCACGAGCGGAAGTTTCGGTTCATTTTATTCTCGCTGAATAATTGTGTACCACCGCACGAATCAGCCACCGACCGAGAGCTAGGCTTCCGTTCCAAGCCTTCATTTTGTATTTAGGTTCAGCTGGGTTTTATTAGTTTTCCTCTGTTTGTGTGCGTGTGTGTGTTTGGGATTGTTTTTTCTTTCCACCCTGTACCTCCTTAGCGCGAAAGAGGCATTTAATTATTCACACGTTAGACCCTGCTTTTCGAGACCGCTAGTGGAAGGTGTTTTTTGGAAGTTTTAGTGGTGAACCGCACCGGAAGATCTGATCCGGAAGGTATATTACTACCTTGGCGGGTGAAAATGAGCGCGAAAAAAGGCAAAGGAAAGTTCCCGGAAACGAGCTCGCCTGTGCCGGTGTGCCTCGGTTGCGTGGGATTATAATTTAATTAGTACCATTTAGAACCAAGTTCTCAGGACTGGATGTGCCCGATATGAGTAACCCGGACCCAGTAGGAAATAAAAAATCCACGTCGTCCTTCAAACATGTGGTCCATTATTTCGCCGGAAAAAAATGGCAGCTTTACTCCGTTTCCGGTTTTGTAGGTCAGTTCGGATGCTTTCGTTTGAATTCGTTACCTTTGCAAGTGTGAACGCTGCGATTTCGGTGTGTTCCAGGCGGATCGAACCGTGCGCAGAATTTGCTCAATGTCCGGAATTTTGCGACCTGCAAGAAATAGAATAATAAAACACGTATTGAAATATTAAATACATAAAAGCCGCGTGCTCTTTTTAGTCACGATCGATTGACCACAAAAGTGAGTGCGTGCGTGTCAAATGAAATTATGTCGGTTTCAAGCAGCTTCAGCAGACGTAACTACCCTATATGTCCAATCCCAATGGGTTGACGTGTGCGCTGCTGGCAAACTATCGAAATAACGTTCTTAAATGATTTATACTGCATTAAATGGGTAGCAAAACTGGTCACCTGGACGTCGCAGCCTTGCAAAACCCGATCCGATCCATATCTTCTGCTTGTTTGCATTTTATTGACTTGTTGTTTTAGTTTTCCACCATCCGATTACGTTGCCGGTGCTCGTAAAATGATTCGATTCACGCCCAGTACGAGCGCACGATGCTTGTCGATGATGTTACATCCATCGAGCCATTCGTTTTCATCAGCAAGCGCCAAATAAATCCTAAATTGAATCGGATTATTTTTTAATAGCATGTGAAAAGTGAAAACATGCGGCTGGTGTGTTAAAACATCCAACACGGTCCGGTTGTGGGTGGACCGCGTGTCATCACCCACCGCCCGGCGCGCGGGGAGGGGCCGGCTGTAGTAAATAAATAATGCATTTCGAGGGGGGACGTCTCGTTCAACGTTTCACAGCTGTGTGTGTGTGTGGTGTTTTTCGACTCACTAATGACCCCCTGGCCATCCTCGACATCATGCTCTGTCTCGGGCCGCTGACTTTCGAGCGCCTTTCTAATCGCATTCGCATAGAACATTAACGCACCTGCACTCGTTGACTTGGAGTCAGAACGGCGTGACGAGGATTCCGATGACCTTGAGCAACGACCGTCATCACCAACATCGATCGATACCCAGGCTCACCGTAAAAATGTCGATTGAAACCGAACAAAAACATAACCGAAGATAACGCCTTTCAACGCGAGACGCGCACTCAGACGCAAGTCGGAATCTGTGCGGCCGGTTGAAGGTGATTCAGACACGCTCTTCCGCGAAAGTCTGGAGGGCGAATGCAGTGAAGAGCCTATGCGAATGGAGCTAGAGCTTCATATGACCGCCGTTCAAAAGATATTTCTTTGTTCTGCAATTACACAAACTGTCGTCCCGTTTATGATGAGTTCGTTTTCTGTCTAGACTTACTGGGGTCGTTGAGACTTGGAGAAAAGGATATTGGAGCTTGGAGAATCATTTCCAAATCAGGCTAATAATTAGTAATAAATAGAGGATTTATACAACGAAGAGGATAACTCTTCAAGCTCCTGGGAACTAAAATCCATTATATTTGCGAATATTTGGTCCATTATATTATGACGAACATTCGACTTACGGGTAGCATTTAGTGTCTCGTAGTCTTCCATCAAGACCATAATTTAAAGAGTTTCGCTACCAGTCGTCTTACCAGTCTTATTGCCAGTGTAATCAATTTATAATAGATTATCTCTCGATGTACTTGCACTTTCGTTCCTGACGGCGCTCGTGGCATTCCACGCGCCCATCACCCAGCGGTCAACGTGATCGATCCATTCAATTACTGGTGGAGGCCAGCACTACCGCCGGTGACATTTACGTTAATTTATGCCTTCAAAGAAATCGCCCCCATCACCCCCATTGTCGCGTGCTGCTATAAAAATAAACGATAGTGCATTTTTTTTTTCAAATGCGCTTGAGTTTGCTTACATGTGATTAGAATTGCAAAATTACGACGACCACCGTGAAGGGTACGATGCGATGCTCTTTGAAGTATTGTAATAAGGTACGTAATAAATGACGGAGATTGTGCATGTTAACGAGATGATAAAAGTTCGAGTTTGATATAAGGGTAGGTGGTGCTAATCTATAAATATGCCGCTTGTATTTTTTTTTCGCCAAACGATTCCAGCGGAAATGCCTCTTTTTTAACAGAAAATAAAAACCATATCACATTTATCATACCGAAGATAAGACGCCACACGTTTGCAGCGGCTGTTTGGCAACAAATGCTCCATAAATGGATTCATTTCCCTTGCTTCTTTCTGCATCGCTCGTCAAAGCTTAAGTGAACCATTGAATTCTGTTTCCACGCGCTCGAAAACTCCATTTATCATGCATCGATTTTCTTTTGTTGGTGTTTTCTCTCCGCCGAAGGCTTGTCCGGTGTATCATTATTTTACAACTCGTGTTTTTTTTTTTGGTTTTTGCACGTATAAAATCGATCAGAGTGTTCTCAACGCAGCAAAAAACATTTGCGTTCTCAACGAGGAATGTTATCAATCGAGGAAAGAAATGTCTAGTGATGCTTCTTCTGTTTGAATCGATTTGATTACTTTTGCGACGTTACCATTGAGGTAGAACTCGAACTTGCGACTTGAGGTCGCTTTGTAAAACGAGTGGCATTCCGGGCTGAGATATGTTGATGTCCCACCAGTCTTTACATCCTTCACCCTCCCTGGTGACTTCCGGGAAACTTCCAACACTATTTATACAGTCGAGCAGCTTTTTTCCCCGTGCTCCAGCACGGTTCGCTCTCAATCCTTTCCCAGCTAACGAAAGGTCATTCCTGTTGCGGTTTGTGCAAACTCGATTTCATCTCGTTGGAGACGTTTCGCCATCCGCTGGGCGGTTTATTGTTTTTTTTTTCTGCACCGCTTGTTCTGCCTTTCGAAAAACCAATCGGAACACCTGGCGTTGTGCTTGCTATAGCTCAATGTTTGTCTACTGGCAGCACAGAGAAAACAATGAGACAAGCAAAAAAAAAAATGTTACTTGAGTTGTTTCGATAGGAAAATGTTTCACTCCCTGGGATCCACTCCGGGTTTCTGGGAATGTTGCAAGTCCCGGGCCACCTCCGGACGAACTTTCTGTCGGAAAGTTTGCAGCTGTGTTGATCTTGCCGTTCGCACGCTACAGGCAATAAGCAGCCGTACAGCAAATAATGGCCAGAGTTCATACCATTAGAACACATACCACTGGAGTGAGAATGTTTGGGGGAACTTTATCTGAAGCTTTGGCACGCGAACTTTGTATCTTGTCGCAGTTTACAACCTAATCCAATGGGTGCAAGTATCTTGAGTGATCTGTTTGCCGAATGTCTGCGAGCCATTCGTTCGTCTAGCGTTCAAATTAATCCGGCCCTAGCGGCAGTCTCGATCCTTCGAACGGCTCGGTTTTTTTTTTGGGCGCCAAAAGGGGTTAACGAAGCCGATTGAGGTTATGCTCCGTGCGCTGGGCTGGTAATGGGCTGTGGTTTTTTGGGCAATTAAAATCACGTTTGAGCTAGATCCTCGCACACGATAGAACCTGGTGGGGAGGAGCGTGATCCGGACTTCAGTCCTCCCAAAAGGAGCCCTTGCTTCGTAAACGTGATCCACGTTGGGCGACTCTCGCGAGACTTATGAATTCGGCTGCTCGATTTCCGTCCAGTACATGGCGGCGGAAAAGCTATTGACCCATAGCGCCGGCTATTGACCCAAATTATCGTGGGGTGGGTGGGAGAAGAAAAGAATGTAGAACTCGCGTGGCTTGGTCCGAAAGGTGGTCCGGGAGGGGTTTGGGGCCACAATTGCCACACTTTTCGATAAGAAACGAACATGGGGACGTCCAACAGACGCACGGAGCCAGAGTGCATCGTAAGGCGGCCCAGCGCGACTCCGCAATAGCCTCATTTCTCAAGTGGCCCGGCTAGGAGGGATGGGGCGGGGGTTTCTCCTTCCCCCTCCTCCCCTCCCCCCTCACACTAAATTAGCACGTGGTTTTCTGCTAGTCCGTCGCACGATGCTCAATCCTGGTGGTTTCCTGCTTTATTTGGTTGTGCTGCCGGGCTGCCGGGCGGAGTGGGGTCGGAATTAATTGGCCCATTCATTCCGTTCCGTCGTCCTGGGGCCTGGGATCGTGTGCGCCTTCGCACAGGTGAGAACGGTTCCGAACATTAAGCTTCCATCGGTTAAAGCTCCGGTTCCATAACCCCGTTTAGGTGCCACCGGCATCGTTTGGTGACACGTGTCTGTGGCGTGTGCCAGTCGGAAGTACAGGTTTTTGAAGTGAACATCTACTTTTAAGCTGACATTAAACTAGCTAACATTTAAAGTGGCGTTTACAGACCAACATCCTCGAACCAATCGAACGCCGAGGGCACATCAAACTCTCCTTCCCCTTCGAAACAGTAAAGCAGTTTCACGTGTCAATCATGTGCACGCCACTTCGTTCCGATTGGAGATTAATATGCTTTTATCGATGAGCTTGAGTGTTGGCGACGCTGAACAACGCCAAATCGGCACTCCATCAAACACTTCGCACATCAATAAGTGAGTGTGACTTTCGCGCCGAAGGTCACGTCTTGTCGATAAAAATCCCAACCCTCCCACTCCCAATCGCCCAACGCATCTTCGTTCCGCCTCTCGCGATCTCATCAACGCAGCGACGACGACGACGACGACGGTACGGTGGCATATTTTTACAGCCCCATCAACCGCCGGCCACTGCACTTCTTTGCGAACGATGGACGCAACAAACCGTGCGTGATGGATTGCGATGGGCTTTTTAGTGCGAATTTATCTTATCACCCGGGGGTCGAGACAATTTTGTTGACATAATTAAGTGTTGATGTTGACTTATAAAAGACAAGACGTATCGTGTCCATACCATGCACTTTTGAAACGATCATGCTTATTTGCTTTCAGTGGAAAAGATGCGCCTAAATGGTAGCAATTATTCTATTTTTACAACAGGGAATGTGGCCCCGTATGCGTTTAAATGAAATCACGCTTTAAAATCTCCATCCATTTACATAGCAAATTACAATTGGCGTGGATGACGCCAAATAAGGATCGGTAAACGTCTGCTGATCCGTATTGCGATGTTAACAGAAGAATAGTTTGACGTTAAAAAAGAACATTTTTTCAGATTTATTTTCATCTACTAGTTAAAACGGCCAGGTTACAGGTTATGACACAATTTCCAACTCGATTTGACTTGTTTTGTTCTGCTTATCCATCCTACCTTAATCTAACGAAACCCATTTACTGATGGATATACCAATTTCAACTATTGACTTATAGTACAACAATTGGATTAAAAAAATGCATTTGAAATGTTATTTCATTTTATAAAATATTGATTTACGATAGAAAAACTATCGATGCTTTATCGTGTGTAATTTTCTTTAACCAAATTATACTCAAAGACGCTTGACGCATGATCTATCATTCCCTTTTCGATCGCTTGGTAGCGTTTCCGCTGCAACGCTGGAACAACAACAATTTCTCTCGTTTCCCATCTCTCTCTCTCTCTCTCTCTTTTGCTTAAGCTCTTCAGCGTTAGACGCCCGCTTTGGTCGCTTGGCTAACAGTGCACTGTTAAGCCTGTGTACAATTTGTTATAGCGACGATAGGTTTTTTTTGCGTGGAAAAATTGCTCCAACTGTCAGATCGCAAAAGTGTCACTTGTCATTTCACTTAGAAGCAAGCGAACTAAACTGAAACAATTTATTCTACAGTAAATACCATAGAATTCGGAACACTGTTTTCTGCCACTATTGTGAATAATATTAATTTCGCTCCATTATTTCTTATTATGCCGTCATATCAGATTGATCGAACGGTCGCCTAGGGCAACGTCATGGTGGCCTCCTTTTTTATTTTGTTTTCGAAAAAAGGATGACTCGGAAAGAAAGGACCGAGGAGGGCGGGGGCGTAATGAATGTTTTCGTCCTCCCACCTCCCCTCCCTCCACCCATATTTGATGGGTCAATTAAACTCAATCATTATGCCTCGATGGCACTACTATGCGCAGCTAAAGTAAGGGCAATTTGTTCTCTTCATCCTCACCGGCGCTTGGTGCAGTATGTCGTCGGGTCGTCCCACAACCGCAATTCCTGCGGGAACCGGCTCCCTCCATGACCGTGACCTTTTCCGTGGTGTGTAGGATAGCATCTAAAAAATAACACCCCCAGACGTTAACCGAACCCCATCGTCGGCGGCACAGGAGCGAAGGGCGTCGGGGTGGATGCAATCCGTATCCTGCACGCAAAGGGATAAAGCACATTGCATCACGGGAAGCGATAAGGGTGGGTTTAGAACATGGATGCATGCCGTTGCAAAAGAACCTCACACAGTCGTGTGAGTTTTATTGTACTGTCAGTGACACAGTGGGAACCGTGGGCGATTATCTGCACGTCCGTCATACTGAATGCACGGTGACGAAAGAGTGCTTTCAGCAAAAATGTAGCTTCAGGAGAAAGGAGACATAAAAAAGATGGTGGAAGAGATTTATGAGCGCAAAGCGTTAAGGACATACGGAGGCGATGAAGAAAAAAAAAGAACTTTACACGCACTTTTATTCCCTTTCTCGGTTGCGAGTGTGTGCTTTACTGCTTAGTGCTTGACATGTGGCCAAACACTGTGCATCAACCTCAGCATATGCTGCTCACCGTATTACGGAACGCTTTATCAAATTTTGCGTTGTACAATTTGAAGCGACAAATTCATACAGCACTGACCTACATCCCGGATGCTCGAAATTGACAACCTGCACCGCACCTGGCCGCTTCCCAGACGACGGAGCTATGAACACAGCAAAAATTTCCATCATCCCGAAATCAAATTAGTCGTGGCGGAAATTAGCACCAGTCGGTCCACTGGATGGACACGTGTTCTGCACGTGCAACTCATGTAGACGAAGAATTCGCCTCTCCCGGTTTTTGATTGTGTTCCGAGTCATAAGAACTCCGAATCCCAGAACGAGCAGCATACTCCGGTTGATGGATTGGATGTATTTTTTGTTGCCAGTTTCCATGTGTTTCGAAAGTGCAGGAGAAGTTTTAGAATCACACATTGTTTCCCCATGTTGTTTAGTCTAAGCGATATCCGGTTGTAGTAGGCGATGTTTTTTTTGTGCATATGAATGAATATTTGATATTTCAAAGCCTTGCTAGTGGCACTTTATACATTTATTCATCCATAGTTTAGTTTATGTATTATTTATTGTACAATTCGTACCTTCCTGGCCACGAGCGGTCGCTGAATCATTCTCTCCAATAAGAATTGTAAGGATGCAATTTAAAGTACGTTTTATGTTGCGCTTAATGCGCTTCGCACCCACTTTGGAATGATGTTACGGCCATGAACATTGTTTGAAAAGCAATATGAAGCATTCCTCTCCAGGCAATGGGCCAAAAATACTTCCCCAGACGGTGGTGCGAGACATTTGCGTCTCTTCCTGTCGTGGGGCTGCGTTGCCCATCAATTCATCGCATTAGTCGTGCTTGTACCAACCGGTGACGATTTCCATCGACGAGGGCATGGTTTCGTTCGTGGGTTTAAAATTGGCCCACTAATGAGCGTCCCATTTCCCGCATGCTCCCGCGAGATTCCCAACCTCCGAAGGGTGCTTATTTAGGCAGACAGATAGTCTTCTCGGTCGCCCTTGAGTCGGCGGTGAGTCATCCTTTCGCAAGAACCGCAAGCATGCGAGTGTGTCATAAATGTATGCTTACGGACAAGCTGCCAGTCACCGTTCGCTGGTATGTCTCTAGAGTCGTATTTTTACTCCTTTATTTCGCCTATTTCGGCTCTCGCCTCCATCGTCACCATCATGGACGATATTTCACGCAATATTTTAATGAGTTTCTGATTTTCTCGTTGGTTGACATATCGCTTGACACAGAGATAGAGCGCTTCCCTAAGGATGGGTACTTTGTTGGACGTTGTTGGAGAGAAAACAACCTCCAAATAAAACATGCATCAAATGGTTCGAAACTTTTCCCCCTTTTTCAGATCCCGGCACCTTCGGCACATTCATTTCCGTAATCAAGTTAGTTGTACCTTTTCTACCACAAAAGGTTAGACAGGTCGCAACGCCACACACAAGTGACAAAGTTCTTGAGTACCTCTTTTCATCGCAGCATCGTGGTACTTGTTGGATGACAATTGTAAATGTTGTTTTACCTTCCGCAAAACCGAGCTGAGCTGCGCGGTAGCTGTAAAGGCACTTGAAAATCATCAACTATGGAGAGGTTTTATCTTCTCCCTTTGCTCCCACCAAGAGCCCACCATTTAGCTCCCTAGAATCCCGGGCGCCATTTGACGAATGGTGTTTTTCTTCACCTTTGCCGTGTTCCACGGGAAACTTCCGAGTACGAATTGAATTCAGCAAACTTTGGGGCGATAAATTATGGACCACCCAGGCGAGGGAACCGGTCCAGCTGTTCGAGCAAACTCCTCCACACGTGGTGCACGTCGGAACGAACAGGACGAGCGCACTTTACAAATGGGCCATCGTAACAAACCTGCTGCATGACTCAATTACAGGTCGAAGAAAGGAAAGCACCGAACGCGGTATGGTGGGATCCTTTCAGCGGAGCTAAATGTAGCTACTTTTAACCAGCCCGTAATCGATAATCGAACGAACTAGATCAGACAATTGAGGAAAGGACCCTCGGAAGGGGAGCTTCCCGTGCACGAAGTTGATGGCAACTTGTCCCATTAAGTGAGTAATATACCGTGCCCGATGGTGGTCGATAATGATGGTGGAAATTGATCCGTGTATTATGCAAAGAACATTGTTGTAAACATCGGTGGAACATCCATTTGAGTTGTTTCTGGGTGGAATATAATTAATATTGAAATCTTTCTCCTGAACGAATAGAAGAAGACGGAAACAATCTACGCTTGAAAGGATCATCAAGAGATTACACAGCAAACAGAGCAGTATAGGATGTTAGCAGAGGAAACAATTCCCACCGATGCTTCCACTATTCCTTTCGTTATCTGTCAGCAACAAGTAGAACCGTAAAGGAACGTACATTTTCAATTTCTCATCCAAGTACGAGCAGATAAACATTGGAGGTCGTACTTCCAGCCGTCCTGCGGCCGGAATCACGCCGTTTTTGAAAGAGCAATTCCGGAGCTAGCTTCCTGATGTACATTTGTTTGCATGTAATTTCTTGGAAAAATTATTCCCCGCTTTCCGGATCCCCACCAGCGGAAGGTCTGAACGTGAACGTACGTCCTTTGAAACGAGCCAGAACCTACCTTAACATATGCAACTTCCGGTGCGGGCTTGAGTGGCACCCGGGACACAATATGTCTGGCCGCTTAATTACTTGTGGAAAAGTGCCTCGCCGTGCAGCTGGTGTTCACCCCATTTACGTCCATTCGTGCCGAGCCAATAGCCCGAGCCTGTTGCACTAGGTGGGAGATACAGTCGGGAGATAGAGGGAACACTGTTTTGCGGATATGTACACATATTAAAGTGCTTTAATAGCATCACCGAACTACCACAGGACGGTTAAATTAAACACGGATTCCTGTACGCGGATTGCTACACCGTTCGAATCTCGAAACATCCTCCTTACAGGTGGCCTATCGCGATTACAACCCTTTCGAGACACGGTGAAACGAACAAAACACCCCGAAACAAGTGCGTTGCACGCATCGCAACTTTCGCTTCACAATGGATGCAACGCCGTCAACCGACTAATGACCCCACGAGGTCGCCGGACCACTGACCGCGAGGGGACCGTCTTGCGGAGGTGTAACACACACGAACACTACCAGCATCAGACGCACAAAGAAAGAGAGCACACCGGCTGTGACTAACACCGACTCGCGAACACGATTTATCTTACAACGCCGCCGCGACGCGATGTCTTTATCGATCATTCACAGACCTTCCCACCCTAGCACTGGCGTGACACATTTCCCGGCTAGGTGATGTGGTCGACCACGGGTATCACCAATTCCGGTGCGAGCGAACGGAGACGTCTTGCCTCGTCGGAGGCCGATAGTGAACTCCGCGTCGTTGGTTTCTTCGCGAATGGATGTGGGTAGCTTAGCGACACCGGGGAAGGCTACTCAGACAAGTACTCACGGAATAGGATCTCGGATCGAACTACTCGTGTACCTTTACGTACGGGGGTATGTAATCTGTCTGGATACAGGGACAGTAGATATCTTTAGAGGATAATTTATGTATTTGTAACATAAAAAATTGGAAACCATTGAGATTGAAAGATAAACTCTTGAACAATTAGAGATACCTCTCGCTCTCCCATACGAAAATAGCATAATAAAACAAAAAGTCATTTGAATCGATTTGAATTAAACGTCCTTTAATAAGTTTGTTACCATGACAAACATCAAATAAAAGTTTCTAACTATTTTAACTATCAACAGATGGCGCTACTGTACGTTGGTGTTAAATTTTGCCTTTGACATCTATGAGTCTCAAAATGAACGGTTAAGAAATGTATACCTATGCACCATTTTATAGTTTTTTTTTATTTAATTACTGTAAGGTTTCTTTTTATTTGGATCTTTTGAGTTACCTTCGGTTTTTTTAAAATAAAATAATGCAATTTTTCCCTTATTTATTATTTAATTTGTAATGATTGCCTGACTCTAATTTACTGTACCAAATCACTAGCTTTATTACTCGAGACAAAATACTAACTAACCAACTGTGAGTAGAAGCACCCCTTGCTCTCATCGGTAACTCCTCGCTCCGAACAAAAATAACGTTGCGCATGAACGCGTTGCTCGAGTTCACCCGAAGTGCAGCCGGAAAATTCTCAACCAATCGGGAAAATGAGCGACCGTTCGGGGTGGAAACATCTATCAACACGTTTCACCATCAGCTGTTTTGTTTACACATTTTCGGCGGGACACACACACACATGTATATAATCATGCAGCCGGCATACATTAGCTAGTGTATGGTATTTGTTTTTCTTTTTTTTTGTGTTCTTCTGTTATGTCTAGTGGAGATGAGTGCCTCCACTGCTGATTCATCCGATGCAGTGGAATGGGGAGCCGATTTTGGGGGCGATAAATTGGGAGGATTCCTTGAACTTTAGGGCACACCATATCGAAAACAACTTACCGTGCTGCTGGGCCAACGCTTGGAGCAGCGTCGGGATGAGGAAATCCCGGTTCCAAATGATGCTCGGCCACGGTACGAGCGGCGTTAGGCGATCTTCCCGATCGATTCGCCGTATTTTCGGTGAACCCTCCCCCACCCCGCCACCATTCCCGCACGTGTGCGAATGCTGTATCTCGAGCAGAAACTTTTCGAAGTTGCTAATCCTTCGGTGCGTCCGGTGGTGCTTCTTGTGCTTCCTCTGCCGTTGCTGCTCCCGCTGGATCCCGCCATTACCGGTGAGGCCGGCCAGTTCTACCTGATGCTCGGCACATAGCAGCCCATTGATTTTCCGGTCCGATTTCGACGCGTTTCGCTCACCGACACCGGTGGTGTGGGTTTTGTTTGGTTTTCTTCCCACCGCCACCGGTGGTATCTCGTTTGCTGCGGTTGTAGCGGTGGCCGAGGCTTCGCTCGGGGGTCCATTTTGTTTGCAACCCTTCATGGCATGATCCCTTATTTGGGCGAGTTTGGCTCCGGTGGCCGGGGAGGTGATCCCGAAGGGATGGGCAAAGTAAAACATGCATATCGGTGCCGGGTTCTGCAAAGAGAAGTGGGAAAAAATTAATATTGTATTGCCCTAAATAATTGACACCTTGGGTGAATGGCATCATCAGGTCTTGGCAAATGTATCATCAAATCTTCGCCTCACTTAGTTCAGCCGTATCCAAACATTTTCGCCCCTAGCCCCGGGTTCAAATCTCACCGATGACACAAACAAAACCCAACCGGTGATGGAAAACAGGAAAACACTTCGCCCCTGCTGGAAGTAATTAATCTCCGGGCGCGCGTCTCGAGACATCTTGCTCGGTTGAGTGAAAACACATGGCGCACATGGGCAAATCGGACAAATATTACACGCATCTTGCCGGTTTTATTCGTTGCCCGAGAGGCAGGGCGAGCCGGTTTCGCGCAAACTTCCCGTCCGACATCATAAGTGGATCGTTAATTGACGATCGTTTGATAAGTTTGGCATGTCGTTCGGTTGGATCGTGGAATCCGCGGAGTGTTGCTGTAAACAGAACGCGGCCAGGGCGGGGCCGAGATCGTCCGGGAAAAACATCTGCTTCCCCGTTCGCGGTTCATTGCGCCAGACGATCTGCTGGAAACCGTGTACACGTTTCGCTATTAGTTCGAGCTGTGTGTAACGAGCTATTGTAGCAAATTGAGTTATTGACTCGAGGGGATTTGATTTTCAATTTATTGCGTACTGGTTTCTTTTTCTTCTGGAAACAAAAACTAATTCCATTTCATTCGATAGTTACCTGAAGTAATCGGTACACGGAAGCTGTCGTCGTCTTTCCGTCGCTGTTGTTTTTGTTCATCCTGTGCGTTTTTTTTTTTGTTATTTACCCCAACCAACTACACGCGATTAAAATCACAATCTAATCTCAAACCACTTCACTGGCACGTTAGAAATTTGCTTCGTGCTTACACTCACACAAATTGCATGTAGTAAATTTGCATTTTTTCGCTATTGCTATTGCTGGACGGGCCATTATTTGCACGGTGAAACTTTTGCGTTTCGAGCATATTTTCACTCATTTGTTTTAGACACAATACTAAGCACGCGATCACCATAATCTATTGCACTTTTTTCCGGCTGGTCGTGCAGAAGAGGTCGTTCACTTTCTTCTAGTTTACTCAGGGCATTCGCTCTTTAGAAGTATATTCAGTTAACGTCTGGCAAGCGCGCTAGAACGCGTTTATTTATTATTTGTTTTTGTTTCCGTTTTAAAATTGCTTTCCTTCAAATCCGTAGATGTCAATGTCAGCAACGACTGCTCGATCGAATGTTCCCGCACTGTTTGCGGCCTCCAACTATCATTGTGACACTGATGGAATGCACAAAATTGAAAAAAAAGAAGCAAACACCACTAACAAAGTTGAGTCGAATATTGAAACGAATCAACTGGGGCGAGTCTCTCCTCCGCTGGTGCTGTTTGCGTTGTTACTCTTTCGCTCCCGGACACGATCCATTCGACCGTCACCTTCCGGTCGGAATGCATCCCACAAGGGTGAGGGCAACGTACAAAAAGGGCCAGTCTGATTGAAATAACATAAACGCTTGGGGTGATTTTTTAGATTCATGTTTTGACGTTCTTTTACCTGTTCAAGGCTAATATGAACGATCAAATTATTTTAAACAATATTAAAAACGACGACCTCAACACCGTGAATTTGGAAAAAAATACTAACCGACATCCATATTCCAAACATTAAAAATTAGATTTAATAGGCGCCACCTCTCTTCAAAAACACGCGACATTTAATTGGCACCATACTGAGGACCAAAAAAAAATACTTTCCCAACTGCTTCGTCGCTACAATTCCAAAACTAGGTTAAACAATTTGAGCAACCCCCCGCCACACTTCCAGCCTGTCCCCGGAAGTCCTTGCAACTAACCATAACAAACTTACTTCCAAAATGACGACGCGCGACGGTGACGACGTCTCTATGGCGAGCCGAGCAAATAATCACACCCTGCGCAAACGTTAAATCCGACGGCAGGAAGTTAATGGCACTTTAGAGATCCTTTGATTTTGCAATCGCTGCCCCATTTCACCTCCCCCGGCAGTGGTGGTGGTAAGGGATGCCATTAGCGGAATGTAGACCATCACCATGGCCCTGACGGGGTTGGTTCGTTGTTTGGGTCCAGACCCGGATCGGGATCCTTTCTTTCTGCAAACGTCAAATTTTACATCAATTTCTAACCGCGTCCTGCGGAATGGCGTGCTGGGCGGTGTAAATCGTTTTATCTGGAAACGATCAATCTAGGATTGCGCCTTGTCTGGCTGGTGCGTCGTGCTCGTCGCCAGCAACAAACAACCATACTGGTGTAACCTAGGACGACCAGGCCCACCCGATTGCACCCGATTTACGGGCCAGGAGGATTTTCATCCGCGTGCCTGAAATGGGCGCCACAGCAAAAAAGAAAACACCAACCAAATAATCGGGCCCACCATGTCGAAACGGGCAAGCCACAATTGGCGCACCGCAAAGAAACGACGGCCAACCGTTTCCAAGACGTCCGGACCAAACGAAATCGAAGTACACAGGGCCTGTGTGTGTGTTTGTGCGGTTGCTACTATGGTTTTTTGATTGATTAAACATTTGCGAGCGTCGCGGGAGACGCGATCCGGGATGTGGGTTGAAGGGATCCACTGGAATTTCCTGACCGGGTTGCCTAGTAACGCCCGTATCCAAAAGGCGTGCCCGATGGAGGAAATTATTATTATTTTTTAAAGAAGATTATTTTTGGCACTTCTGCTAAACACTTCCGCGGGCACATTGATCGTTGTTTAATGCGCGTTAAATTGCTTCACGCTGGTGCGATTATTACGCTGAGGAACTAGGGCCCAAACGGACGTTGTGGTTCCTCCTGGGCCAATCCCATGCGGGTGTTGGCTTGTGGGAGCATTCTTGTGGGGAAAAAATAAAACAAACGCAACGCTTTCGGTCACATCGCGCGTTTCGAAACCGTGTACGAGCACGATCACTCGTCTCCTATTTATAGGCATATACCGAGAGAAGACAAAAATGGAACATATATTGCTCGTGTCCTCTGCCGAAAGCCCTTTCTCACGTGTGGACCCTATGCGACGCAACGGAGGGGCCCTGTAGCACCGACATTTTAATCACTAACAAGACCACTGGCGTACCACGTCCATCGCCACCTCCCGGACGGATGAAAAGTGAGCCCGATGGCATTAACACACACGATCAACCGATCTACGCGCGAACCCGGTGGGTTCGGAAAATGACGCCAAACCCGGAACCGATCCGACGGACGACCAACGCAAGACTAACCGTTTGCCGGATTCTAAGCCGAAGAATGCACACAGACACACACACACACACATGTACAAAATCTCACCCACACCCAATCGCCCTATCTCTTTCACACCCTTCAGACTTGGTGTGAGTCGCACTAGCATAACAAACATATCCCCATTGCCCTTCCCATCGCGTCAGGCACAGCGAAGAAATGCTTCCGCACAGAAGGGCTACCTCACCCCACCGGGTACCCCAGGGCAACGCGTCCAAAACGTTGCCTTCCTTCCCGCCGGGTTGTTATTTTTCTGCACTGCTTTCGGTGCGGTTTTTCCGGGGTGCATTTCGGCGGTGCGGACGCGTGACTAGACGCGAGCGCTTACTGAGACGAGCCGCTTCGACAATAACTCAATCTCCCGTGATGCGATTTGGGGGAGGTTTCGTGTGGTGTCTTTTTGTGTTCCTTTCGGGGAAGATGACCCAGTTTGCGCGTTCCCCGTTCGAGACACGGCGACGCATCGCACCTGTGAGGGGGAAGCTAGAAAACAGAAAGGGAACGAGTTTTAATGTTTAAATGTCAAAAAACAACACGGAAACATCCTTTCGTTGGCGTGTATGGGCGTCGCTTACCTCGCTTACCTTTACGGCAAGTGCAAATGTCGGAGTAACGATGACCTTCGTGTAATGGAAAACAGCCGCCTCCCCCTCCCTTGGAGGAAATCTCTATTTATATTAATGAGCGCTAGTAATTGAAACATAATTTCAGTTTTTCGTTGGAAATATCTATTTCGGAATGCCTTCACACAAGCGACGTCAACGCTTGCTGCGGTCAAAACTCCACACTCACGGTATCGATTCGATTGAAACGAGCTTTATTTGAGAGATTTCTTTTCCACGGTCACGTTATAATTTGTTTTTGCTAAATGTGTGTGGTTTTTTTGTTTGTTTGTATTCATTTGTTTGCTTTCTTTTCTTTGTTTTATTCCTAGTTTAGCGAGAATAAAAGGTACGTGCCTTACCGCGCCGTTCCCATATTTATTTCGTGACTTACTATACGCACGCCCGCATTGCGCACAGGATGCCTGCGCGGAAATGGTTCTGTTTCTTTTAAAGGTGTCTCAGGAGTGATTTGGATGCATTTGTAAGTTACTTATTCCGGCTGTCTTTGCCATAGGATGAGCGTGATTCAATCACCTGGCCAAACTGGGAACATGAAAAGACTCGATCGTCTTGGTAATAGTGCACGATTTGAGTGTAGCGATTTTTGCATCTAAATATTGTGAGTTCAATGCTGTAATAACCTCCCCTAGGCTCCATTACGTTCGCCTCCGTGTGGTGTATATCCTCCATTAAAGTTTTATATTCCACGAACAAATCAAGTGTGGCTTTGTTATTAGTTTTCAAAAGATTGCTAGATGAGTTTCTACAGTAACGTGTTGTCCCTTCAAATGTTTGCTAATTGTATTATTATCTTGCATCCACCAGTTCGAGCCCTTTCCGGTCGTTCGTTTGTTCGTTCGTTCGATTCGTTAGTGATCGACGTTATCAATTCTCTCTGGCATGTTCCAATCTGTTCGGTGCACACGCTTCCACAAAAAGTAAAACAAGTATACACACTCTGTAGGGCATAGTTATGGGCAGAAAGAGAATATTTTTAAATTCAAAACACAAAACATCGTCATCGAACTGGCCCTACAAGTGGCGCACGTCCAAAATAGAAAATAACTCTTCCGTTTAATTACTCTTTGCACAACTGTGTCTTGCCCACGTTTCGATGAAGGATTCTCCAGGCGGCGGTTATCGTTACATTACAAAATATATAGGTTGGATCTGTTGTTCTAGTTTAGTTTCTCCGCTTTACCGATTGTGTCTTTCCTCTTATTTGGCAGAAACGTTTCGACCTGATTCAGTTTACCACTCTTTCACATTGTTTTGTCTCCTGCGAGCACATAGCCTCATCTTGGTTGTCTTGTTCCCCTTGTTTTGTTCAGCTAGGTCATTAATTTTCTTTTCTACTAAACCATATACAAAAGCGCTTATCTGTTCTTTCGTTTTCGTTTCCTAGAACAGCTCTCTATTTTGTATTCATTTCTTTTTCGTTACTCCGCTCTCACACTGTTTGTATCATCGAGCTGGAACAGAAAGGAATAGTAAAACCTATAAGTGTTATATTAATTTCATTATCGTAATAAATCGTATCCTCTCTGGTGCGACGAAACTTATAAACTCTGTCTTTTATCTATCGTTCATACCCTCATTCCCAATTCAAGACATATTTACCCTATCCTTTCCCACTTATCTGGTACATTCTTATGTGTGAGTGTGTATCTGCTATGTACCTTTCAATACTCTACTACGATTTATGTGTCTATTTAGCATCGCTTTAATAGCTTTAGTATTTCTTTGTTAATATACTAGGTGATCACAGCTGATGAATATATATTTTTATTTTTTTTCCTCCACCTTTTTTACCTAGCGTTACGCACAGTTCTGCCGTGCCCGTTCTGCTTTTACACACGTTGCATTGCAAATTTGCATGAGACGCTCCTGCTTCGGTTTACGCTCGCATGCGGATGCAATAATTGAAAATGAATCACTGCATCAAAAATGGGTTTTTCCAACGCTACGCGATCTCCTACATGTGGTTTGAGTTTGTTGTTGACCAACTGTGAAGTTTTATAAAAACAAAAGATATTTGTGAAGTTGTCGGGGAACAAAATTTAAAGTACTAGACATATTAGAGTTTAAAGAATCTTGCAGATTGATTAGCAAAATACATAGAATAATTTGAAAAATTTGTTTCTTTTTTGTCTAGAAAATGATGATTATTCTTGACACGCATTAAACGTCCTTTTCACATAAAAATAATACCCTGGCTTCAAGTGGAGTAGTTTGAACTATAATGCTATACATTTTGTGGTTATAGGTTGAACAGTTTTTCATGTTTATTGGTACACATTTTATCTGCTTTCCATCAAACAAAATAAACGCGTGACAGAGAAGGAAAAATGTGGAAAAAATTTGCACTGAAAGCTATCCATACGCCATGGAAGAACAGCATTTAGATAAATTTCAATCTTTTGTAAATAAAAATTAGGAAAAAATAGTGGAAGAGACCTCTCACACGCACGCATCTCACTAGCGCAGCGTGTACGGTTACGATTAGCGTTTTTTTCGTATTTCTTTTTTTTGTATCTTTAATAAGTGGTTAAGTCTGAGGTATATGTTCATCAATCGGCTACTGGGTGCTTCGCTTGCCTTAGACTAATATGTCGTGATACTAGTAAACCGAAACAAACTATAACACACTCATACACACTAGCACACAAAATACAGCAAAACCGTGATCGCCGTGATCGGAAAGAGCGCTATCAGTTAGCGAAATGTCAAGAAAAAAGGAGCAATACTAAGGAAATCATACATCTTGTCAAACGATTTTTAAAATATATGTAGAAAAAGAACACACCCTTGCTTTCGTTGCATGGGCGTGAGTGTGGTTCTATCGCTTTATGTGAACCCTATTTTCTCACTAGACATTTCTGCACGACGTGATGGAAGAAACCGATTCCGCTGGGTAGGCTCTACGGAGTAGTACGTATTACACGGTGGCCCCTTCCTCCAGTGGCAGCTTGTGCTCATCCAATCCAAACACCTGCTGCCCGGTGACGGTCACCCCATTCGGTGTTAAGGGGCCGCCCTCCTTCTTGGCGCCAACACCAGAGACGATCCGTTTGCCATTGCTGATGAAGGTCGTTTTCAGATCCAACACGACCGGCTTGGCTGCGTGGTTGTTGTTGTGCTGAAGGTAGCTTGCGGCCGAATTCTGCCAGCGTGAAATGAAATGGTGAAAATATTCGTGAATGCTACACTGTTTTAAAATGCTTTTAAAGTAAGCTGCACAACTTACCTTCTTGCTGTTCGGATCGCCATTCGGAAGGGCGGAACTGCGTCGACGTTTGTCCAGTATTTTACGCACCTTCGTGATGGTGGGCAGCACCAGCAGCAGTGCGCCCGAGATGACGATGAAAAAGCCGGCAAGATAGAAGGCCAAATCGTACGAGTCAGTTAGATCAGAAATCCAACCTAGAAGCAAACAAAAAATTGGTTAGGATATTATTTATAATGTTAGGAAAACTAATAACTTATCCGAGAACGTACCTGCCAGTGGAGGTCCAACAAGATTTGCAACACCCTGCACCAGAAGCAACAAGCCGTACGCATTGGTGAAACGCTCCAGCGTGATCAGTTCCACCAGAATAATACTGGTCAGCGAATAGTTTGCTGCTATAAACAACCCGAACCCACCGGCCAATACGGAGAGGCTCTGGAAGAAGGCAGCGAAACGTTAGAGACGTTGGAAGTATATTCCTACGAAATAGGGACTTATATCATACCGTATAATCCTTGAACAGTGGCACCAGCGCCGTCACCAATCCGCACAGTGCCATACAGATGGCGTACGTGTAGTTCGCGTTGACCGACTTGCGATCGCCCATCCAACCGAGCACCACCTAGCCCATTCCGTAGCCACACATGCGTTGGTCCAGAGTGGAGTGAAGAAAGGAAGAGCATGGAAATAATATTAGCAAAAACGTCCACTACATCTCCTGTCAGAAACCTGTTCTACAACAACAACACATATCTCTTAGTTCGCACACAGTACTCCAACTCAAACACTGGCACACAAACACGCACAAACACGCACACACATACATGTATAGATGGTACGCATGTATAACGATACATAGGACACTCATAGGATATACCATACAGCTCAAACGGTGCACAAGAGGAGAAGGTTTTCGGTAGGCAATTGTCGATCCAATGTAAGTCCGTTTTTTGGCCAGATGGAACTCTAGCGAGAGTTTCAATTTGCTATTTCTGTTGGGTTTTAATTTGTTTCACTTCTAGAAAAAATATGTAAATTCTTTTAAGTAACAAAAAAACAAGTACAGGATCACTTTTATTTGGCGCCGGAAGCGATATGTTTAGTTGTTGCATACGAAGCATTTCCCAGCAGTCGTTTGGGACAGGGTTTTGCAAGAGAAGTAAGTCTTGTGCATGCCGCGTAAATAAGGACAGAGCTAGCCGTGCGGTGAAGGAACTACTTTTGCGTTGTTGCGAAGCTTCCGAATCTCAACAGTGTAACATAACTTCTTACACAACTGAACAATTCGATTAGGACCTGTACAGTGGAGAATCTCTGCGTACTTTGAACAAACTTTAGGAGGGAACCAAATAAAGCACACTAAATGGTACACAAAAAGTAAGGCAGCGCTCTGTCACCTCACGAACAAGACCCGTCAGACACGAACATCCATCAGTTTGTTCCATCAGACAATCTCGAACAAACAAGACAAACAGGGTATCGAACAAGCCAGTTCGGCTCTGTTCGATAAGTCTGGTTCGCTATATCTTTGCTATATACACCTCATCTGTCAAATTCGTCAAATCGTAGTATGTTTACAATCGTGGAAAAAGAACTGTTAAAATGTTAAACGTCTTTAATTTCCGAATTTACGATACTATCCAAAATTATCGTATTCAGTTCAACCAGGTTAAACTAACTGGTTTGTTTTGGCGTCCAAAATGACAATTCCATCAGACAATAGACATCTGCCAGAGCATCCTACCGAACTTGGCTGTCTTGTTTGATTTGTTCGAGATGTGCCAGAGCACTGCCGAAGAGAAACCATGCAAGCAAACCACGTCTAACGTACTACTCACAAACATGCAAAGCAACAGCAGGCGGTGATATTCAGCACCGGCAGGGGGAAAACCCGGACTTACCTCGCCCACCATGTTCAGTATGCCGATGATCGCGATCAGCATCGAGGACTGCGCGTGCGAGAAGCCGATCTGGGTGGCGTTGTCCCCGAGATACACGTACGGCACGTCGTAGAACGTGTAGAGCAGAAAGTTCGAGATGGCAAACAGCAGGTAGTGCACATCGGAGAAGTAGGAGAAGTCCAGAATACTGACCAGCAGTGTTCGGAACTCCTCCGCGCCCTGGTACCAGGCGGACTTCTCCTTCGCGATCGTCGTCATCGAGTTGCGGTAGATGTCCGGGCAGGAGGAGGCCCGCAGCCGGTAGCGCTGAATGTTCAGCATAGCACCGCGGTACGTCAGCGAATGGCGGTGCATCCGCAGGTCCTTCAGGTAGGAGGCGGTCGCCGCGGTGGCCGGTGGTCCCGTGCCCGCGGGGGCCGTACCGCGCGTGCTGTGGCTGTGCACCCGCCGCAGGAACGCGTGCGGTAGCGTCGCGTCGGCGGCACCCGCATTCCGTCCCCTTGCCCCGGACCGCTGACCGCCGCCGCCGCCACCGTCGGCTGCTCGGTGACGCGAAGGTTCGTGCCCGCTGCCATCGTTCGCCGCCGTTGCCGTTTCTGCTGCTTCCCGCTTCATCGTCTCATCCTCCACCGTTTCCTCTTGCTCCTTCAGGTCGGCCAAGTTATCTCCACTCTGGGGCGAGAGCGGTTGGCTAAAGCTGCGCGATGCGGTCATCCGTGCCGTGGGCAGACTTTGCAGCACGTGATGATCGTGCATGTTGTGCTGCTTGCTCAGCATCGCCAACACCTCGAGCGTGATCTTATCCTGTCCGCCACCGTTCTGCAGGAACGTTGGCAGCGTGATCAGCGAGCTAAACAGCCGTGGGTCGTCGAGATCGTACAGGTGCGCGTTCGCGCCATCGGGAAGTCCTCCATTACAGCCCCCGATAACGCCCGCCCCCGATACACCATCGATAATGCCACCGTTGCCCATCAGCACGCTCGTATTGCCACCGGCCGTGTTCGTACTGTTGCTTACCGAGTCGGCCTGCTGCTGCTGCTGCTGCTGCTGTTTGCGACGCTTCTGCTTCGACTTGTGCGTGGTCCACTCGAGATCGCGCATCAGCAAACCGCACAGGCACATGTTGAGGAAGACACCGGCCAGGATGAGCGTCGTGCCACGCCAACCGTACTCGTCCAGCAGCACCTGCGTCAGGGAGGCGAACACGAACGTGCCAATGCCACTCCCGCACACGGACAGGCCCGTCGCGAACGAGCGCCGCTTGTCGAAGTAGTACGCGACGATGACGACCGCGGCGACGTAGCACAGACTTAGTCCGAACCCGGACAGGATGCCGAACGTGAGGTAGAGCATCTCGATCGAGGTGGCGTACGCGGACAGCGCGAAACCGATCGACGCCATGATCGAGCCGATGATCGTCACCTTCCGGCAGCCGTACCGATCCGTCAGGAAGGACGCAACCGGACCGCACAACAGCGGCATCGCCATAAAGAGTGAGCCCACCCAGGCCGTTTTGCCCTTTCCCTCGCCGAAGTACGCCAGCAGCTCGATGTACATCACGCCGAAGCTGAACGTTACCCCGTCCGCTATCAGGTTCACCATGAAGGACGCGAAGCAGACGACCCAGCCCCAACCGCCGTCCGGTGGGCGGGCTTCGGCGTACGCACCGAGCGAGCTGTTCTCGTTCGACGACGATGACGACGAGGAGCCGGACGAGGAGGACGAAGTGGCCGACCCTTGCGACAGGATGCTTCCGACGGGGCTCGAACAAAATGGTTCCGACGTGCCGGATCCCAACCCTTGGTGTGTTGCACCACCGGAACCAACCGACCGTTCGCCACCTTCCCCACCGGCAACGGTCGGGTGTTTTGCGCTACTAAACTGCACGTGGTGCACCGGACGTTCCGCCACGATGACGGACTCCGGTTGGGAGAACTGCAAACTGAGCTGACGGGCCGGTTTGCCGTCGCCGATACTCTGCCCCGATGGGCTCTTCACGATACTCTTCGTTTTGCGCCGCTCGTTCGACACCTCCAGCAGGGGTTTGATCTCTTCCTCCTCCTGGTCACCACCACCACCACCACCCGGTGCACAACACTCCGCGTCGATGCCTTCGTCGATCGAAATCGACACGCCCGATCCGGCATCGGTTCCCGCGCACTCCGCACCGTCCACCCCCGTTGCCGGCTGCCCATCGTCGTACGTTCGGTTGACGTAAATATTGCGATTTTTGAGCGACGAACCGGACGACGAGCGGGCGGGATGGCGGTGCGGTTGCTTAGTTTCTGGATCATCCACTGCACCACCACCGGATGGACCACTAACACTACCACCACTAACACCACCACCACCACCACCACCACCACCACCACCCGTACTGCTGCCGCTGCTCACACAGGAACTGTTGCCGGAATCGGTCGACGGGCACTGGGGTGGCGTTTGGCGAGGATGCGAAGCCGCCGCCACCACCACTGTCGAGATGGGGTTGGCACCACTCTTTAGGCCGTTCCGCTGATCGACGGGGAAGTGGTGCTGGTGCTGGCGCTGGTGCTGGCCACCCCCAACGTTATTGTCCTTTGGCTTGGCCCCTTGCGGGCTGCGTAACAAGGGCTCCAGGCTGCTGGTGCCACCGCCGCCATCGTTTCCATTAATATTAATATTTCCAGCCGCTCTGATAATATCCATTCTTCCCGATTATGGCGATCGTGGCGCCTCGCTAATGGATCCAGTTGGGGGGCGAGCATGCGGAACACCTGCAAACGGGGGGAAGGAAAAGTTAGTCACGCTAAAGGAAGGGTTGGGAGAAGAAAATATGCCGCTTACCTCTTGTTCGGAAAAAATATTTCTCCTTCGCTGCGCTTGCTTCGAGTATGGGGTGGGTGAGTGAAAGTCACCGCCAGTCGCGTTACGTTGCCTACGTTTCGTTGAGAAGGCGTCCATGCGGTTCTATCCGTATACTGTACGGTGCGATGTGGTGAATCTGCGTCGGAAATGAGCAAAAAATGGCGGCCGGATTAGATGGGTTTTAAAGGGTGGGACTTGCCTCGGAACGCAGCGGAAGGCAGACCAGGCTACCAGTGCGACATTCATTAATGAAACCATTACACGGTAATTGAGTCAAATTGAATACGTAAGCGTCCCTCCGTCGGACAGCGTCGTGTTGGATCGATTGATTCACGGGAAACTCTGCCGCCCTCCGCCCTGCTCGATCGAGGGCAGCAATTAAGTAATGCCGAACCGAAGTAACCCAACTCTCACGCTATCGATCGTGTTCGTCTTCCGAGCGGAAAAAAACATAAGCAGTCACTCCGGGCCAAGCGATACAGGAGGATCAATTGTTTAATTGCCCGCCAATCAAACCGTTGCCCGGTAGGTTTAGGTGCAGGTGGAGCCGAACGAAACGAAATTGTGACACATTTCCTCCTTCACCGCAAGAATTCGTTTCGTCCAACTCCCCCTTGTTGGTTTTCATTTTAGTTAGACGGCGTTCAAGCGGGTTTTAATTCTAATTCTAAAGTGAATAAAGTTGCTCGTAGAAAACGCGTTCTAACGGACGTACGCCGTCTGTGTTTTGACAGGCGGCATAAGTGCTCGAATTTTTTACTGCTCGATTTCGTGCCGTGTGACAGTTGACATAAGTTTTTATCTAAATCTAACTCCCGCCAAGAGTTGCTCTCGGTTGTTTCCCAAAAAACACCATTTCGAAATTCAAAGTGAAGCAGCTTATGGCCAAGCACAGATATGGCCATGCAAATCCTTGCAATGTTTATGCCCATTCCACGACCCATTCTCATCCAGTGCACTAGGAAGAAGGTACGACGCAAAATTAGCGAACAATGCTTCCGGTCGCTGCACAACGGCACAACCACAATAAGGGCACACAGTCGTCGGCGCAGTTCAATTGGCCCAAAATGGCATCCTTTCACACGTCGGTCCAACTGAAGGACAACTGGCACCGATCGCGGTCGGCACCGGAACCTTTCGGTGCGAGGGGTTGGCACGCCGCCAACGTTGGGATTGTAATATTGAGCATGATTGAAGTACAAAAGGAGCGCGTGTGTGTGTGTGTGTCTTTTGACGCGTTCGTTTCGTACGGCATACCGATACCATGAGCTAGTGCGACACAGAAACTCACCGGCCGTAATCAGCTCGCTATCGGTGCGAGGAGCGTTGCTCGAGATTCTGGAACGAGATGGAACCTGTTTGGAGAAAAACCGACCCCTTTTTGACATACTTTAAGCTAATGGGAAGGAGGATCAATTTCGCATGCATTACCGCCCGGATGGTGCGTATCGATGCGCGAAATAACAGGCCTTATCGCAACCCTCCTCCTTCCACCACCCACAAATCTGCATATCACAATCCATCGCGTGTTCGGGAGGGCGAACACGATCGATTCCATTTCGTTTTAACTTCTATAGGCGCGAACGTGCGCGATAAGCAATCATAATGGGTTGCGGGGGGGGGGGGGGGGGGTTTCTTCTCCGCCCGCGGAAAACTAGCGCACCGGCTCCGTGATTTCAACAGCAAACCTCTAAACGTCGGGTGCCTTATCTGCGGGCACACTCGGAAGCCAAGTGCCACATGGTAACAAAAGCCGGCTATACCGGTCTGAAACGCTATCAAACCGGACGGAGACTTCTCCCGATGAGAGGTGATGGATGAGGGGAAAAGGAAGATAGTAGTGTGGCTGGCACACTACCACCACTATCAGATGCTATCGGGCGTGATTAAAGCATAAAACAATCCCTACGACATACTTCGTTCGTAGTCCGGGAATGAAGTTTTCTTTTTCGGTACATGAGTTTTTGATGGGATGCTTCCCCAGAAAAAAGGGTAACAATATAACCTTTACGACTTGGTGGCGGCCTTGGGTCACGGGCGACCCAAACGATAATCCCAAAACGAACCGTTCGTCTGTTTGGCGTGTCGATGACCTTTTGCGAATCTTTTTCTTGTCCCGCCGGCCTAACGAGCGATTCACGTGTCGCGAGCGGACCAACACCATTCTCGACATTTTGGACCAACTCCAAGGAGAGAAGGAGAGAGCTCGGCGTTACCTAACCGAGGTCTTAGGTCGCGGACGTCAAGAGGATTTTTTTTTCTTGTACTCATTTTTCCAAAAATATGACAGACCAGATATGGCACACACGCACACACACACACACACACACCCACCTCTCGCAGCTAATCAGACCAACTGCACGTTCCGGTTCTATGGGTGTTCTAACAGCGAGCCCAGAGACGCGTCTGATAATGGGCCCGCGTCTGTTAATCAACCCCATATAGCACACGTTTGTGCGCCAATTCGTTCCTCGGCCATGTGCTCACGGGCCGATTTCGCGCGCTTCCAAAAACCCCTGGGCCAAGAATTGAGAGCGATAAGCAACGGGCTGGGCAGATTTTTGCACAAATCCCCGCCTGCTTCGGGTGTGGGAAAGCGATATTGTTCGAATTTAATCTAAAGGGGTTCGCTCGGTGTTTTGTCTATTGTCGATCTAGAAGGCCATGGCGTTGGAAAACATTTCATATTGCATCAAATTTTTTTCGGGACCATCAATTTTTGTTTTTGGCTTCGAGCGCTTGTCTTGCGATCATAACGAAATTGGCCAACTATAAATTCACCTACATTGTTGCATGCACACGCGCCACCTTGCTTAGCCTGCACTCTCACACCAAACCCGCCCTTGAACTTGAAAAGCCCCTCCTGCGCCGTTGATATTGTGTGGCGTGTAGAAAATGTCATCCACCTGATGACGCTCTCGCACACAACGGAAAGAGCGTCAGTGGTGGGCAGAAAACAACAACGCGCCGGTCGTAAAAAGAAAATAGTGCCCAAAAGAGCACCGGATAAACAGAAATCACGGCTGGGAGCGTCTTCAGGGCGGGCGCGGGCAAAGAAACCGAACCGGCAAATAATAAATTTTAAAAATACTCGCCCCACGTTTGCGTTTCAAAAAAGCATGTAAAACAAAACAAAAAACCTGCACACTTTATACTGCTTTTGTTGGTTTTCGCCGCACCGGCGTGTTCGTTTTCGGTTTGCCTTTTTTCCCCCTAGCACAGTTTCGGGGAGGGAAAGGATCAACACGAATCGCACAGCAGGAATCGTACGATTTTTTGGTCGGAAAATTTCACCACAATGCTGTCCCTTCCACTCGTCCCCAGTCGTGGCTAAAGTGGGCTCACATGCATTGTGCTGCGATACATAATTCATGTGACGCAATGTTGTATCGACAAATGGATTTCTCACTGCGGAACAGCGACAATGTTGAGTGACAACTCCATTTGCTGGTAGAATGGACGGTGAAAATGCGTTAAATTGACGCTAAAAAAACGGTCGGGACGGGTTAATCGTGGAACGATGATGATGGTTAAGCAGATTTTCCGTTCCGTTTCGAGTAAGCTGTCCTTTAATACAACCATGGCGAATATGGTCGTGGTATTGTCACTGGCACAAGGGTTGATTAGGCATCCCGTACACATCAAACCCCCTGCTGGAATCGCTTCATTGACGCTTGTTTACGAATACTTAATCTTCGACCTGTTTTCTGGATTTTCAAACGCCCTGGGCATGATGGTAGCCAACGTGACCGAGACATGATAATGTCATCGTTTGTACTTCTTAGTACAATAATCAGCTGATCGCAGCGATTTTTGGATCATAAACACCAATAGAGTTTCACTTCATGACGATGGTAAATGGCTATTGTAATGTAATTGTCTTTTTTTATTGAAGTGACACAATTTCCTAAGATTTGGAATCGGTTCTCTCTAGTGTGTGTGATTAATGATTATTTTTATATGATTTATACTACATTAAAGATGTATTGATGGCTCTTGAAAAAGGTTTGTAGGTTCGTTAGAATTGTAAAAAAAATGAATCTCGCTTGATAACCCGAGCATGCCGATTCGTCTGACTCTCGAAAATTCGATCTCGAACGACATGTGCTACTTTCCTAATTATTACGACTTATTTGATAACGAGCTTCTCAAGATATGATCTTATTCTTAGCTTCGTAAAGTTCCACGTACGTTTTGCATATGTCACTCATACAACGCTCGATAAGATAATTACCCGAGCCTGCCTGAAATCTGCCATTCGAAGAGTGAAGGAACGTTCGAAAAGAGTTCAACGATCAACCTATTTCCTCGCCAAGAAACACGCCAGGAGTGTACGTTTTGCGATAACACAATGAACACTAGCGGAGCTCCACATCACAATAGGAAGAAGGGAGGAAAAAAAATAAAACGAAAACCCGAAGAGCCTGTTCGAGAAATTTCCTCCTCTTCGTTCGTATTCCCATTAGCGCTAACACAGTTAGTGGGCATCGTATAAATAGTGCCAGTGGACTCCCTTTGGCAAGCGTCCCAACTATATCCCGACGCCCAATCGTGGGGTACATTTTCGGTGTGCTTGTGTTGGTGCTCCCAACGCTCTTTCTCTTGTCCTAAAGCAAAAACCAAAAACGCAGAACAATACCGATATGATGGCGATGGGGGAGAGAGCTTATTGATAAAATTGCCTCAACGATGTTTCCTTTGACTGGCATTGTGGGTAAAAAAGCGAGAAAAAAAACTCCCCACCTCCCCATATCATCGATTGATTGGACTCAACCCCACCGCAAACGATCAAACATCATTAAACAATGCTTTCCCGCGAAGGGAATGAACCCGCGTGTGTGTCCGTGCGGAATTGGATTTGCGGGAAGTTATCCTTTCATTACTAGGAAAAGTGGGCGCTCGGTTGGATTCCTCCGAACTCCGGCAGTTCCGGCTGCTGGAGAAAGGATTTCGATCGACGGCAATAGAAAAGGGGTCTAAATTTAGCCCTCCCATCCCTCTGTTGCCACCCGATGGCAGATCATTTCCACCCCTCGGCACGAGAGTTTCGCCCAGGTGTGGAGCCCATCTCTTTTACTATTGAAATTCTAATTTTACGGTGAGAACAGCGTGCATTATTGCCTCTCTCTCTCTCTCGTGTTCGTTGCCGTGCAGCCATATGCAGTATCACCTATCCCCGGGGTGAACCATCATCCCTCAACCCTCAACTAGCATGGACATGGAGCCCGTCCGGATGGTGGCGTCTACAAGACCCATTGACCTAGATCTTCACCGTCCGGAAAGCGAATGGCAAATCCGTTGCAGCTTCTTTCATATCCCAGGCAGGCAGGCAGGCAGGCAGGCAGACAGGCAGGAACCGGATGTTCGGGGCATAGGGATCGCTAGAGGCGATGTGCACTTTCCGCCTTCCTCCTTTTGGTGTGAATGTTCACCAATTTAAATTATGCAAAATGATAGAGCTTACGTTGGCTCGTTTTCGCCCGGAGTTTCCATTTTTTCGTACGTGCACTATCTATCCACCGAAAGGGAATGATATCTCTCTCTCTTCGTCTTTTTCCGGCCCCCGAAAAGCTCGCCATTTGCTGGAATGTTTACCTTTTCCCAATCATGCGGCAGTGGATAGGATCTACCGGGAAAACCGGTACGGTTTTCGGAAGTGAAACCACATAAATTATTAACACGAACCACCGCACCGTGGCCGAATTCGCTGCACTTTTCGGTTCCCCTCCAATCGATAAGTTTCGCAGCGAAATTGTTTGTTCTCTATACAGTTTTTGTGCTGCTTTCGCCATTTCGCCATCGGGTGTTTCCTCCAGCGGGAAACTCCTTTCGAAGTCATTCTTCTGCTGCGAACGCGGGATGCTCCAGCAAAGTTCGTTGTGCATCCACTTGGAAGACAAGTGGCAGCAAGTTCTAACCAAGATTAGAATTTTAGATTTAGAAGATAGAACTTTGGCTGCCCATTATTTGGCCCATTATGGGGCACACACACGTGGGCGATTGTACGAAGATTATCCATCTTCCAGGAGCTGCAACGCCATGCCGGTTTCTTCGGCAAATATTTCACTGCACAATGTGTGATTGAATTTTACATAACCCCTCTCCGATCGTTCATCATCCGGAGATTACAATTTATCCCGTGAAATATGCAAGCATGATTCTTTTAATGGGTTTCACATATATACTCCACCACCAACACCATCAAAATTGGAACATAAACAATGCTCTTGCACCGTGAGAGCGATCGCTTATCGGCCGGCATCAACTTCAGCTTACAGCCGACACAGAAAGAGTATACAATCTGCCCACAAGGAAACCATTTCCGAGTTGCCCCGCTGAAGGAGCCACTTAAGAAACGAAACCCATTAGGGGCAGAGAGCCGGACGTTTACGATTGTAAACCAAGTTGTGCTGACTCAATAAACGAACAGAAAAAAACGCTATGCTCGCAAGTATAATTACTTTCTCGTTTCGAACGCGATCGGAGAAAATGCTTCCTTCGTTTCGATGTGTGCCGATTTGCCGGAAGTTTAAATTAATGGGCGCGATCGGTTTCCAATGCAAGGGCAAAATGCTATAAATCATTCCCGAAAATCCGTTCACAGTGTTTGCACTTCTAAACTGGGGGTTGCAATTTTGTTGGTTGGATTGGACATTGTAAACATATTATAATCGTTTTTGAAACAAATTTAGCTGGAATTTTGAATAAAATATTGCACCGCTCAGTGGTTCTACTCAGAACAAATAGAAGGTTTTTTTTATTATTCTTTTTGTTTTCTAAGCTTCTTAGGAATAGACGCTTTGATTGTGACAAATAAATGACTATAATATTCAACATGAAATAATATTTGTAAAAATAGTAACATTTTTTATTTTTCCCATTTTGTTTTGCTTGAAGTCGATTTAAACAAAAATCATCCTTGCTCCAATGTGCATCGGTGCAAATGTAGGTCAGGTTTTCGCACATCACGCCCACAGAAGATGCCTTGCAGCATCTCCCACTGTTCGCTTTCTTCCCGGTGGCACCGAATTAAAGTGTAATTAGGTGGAAAAATCGTTTCCTCGGTGACAAATTAAAACCGAACCGAAGGGGCGCCCTTCAAGCGGCGAGCAAAACATCGAGAGCTAACATTAATCAGCGATCGGCGAATGTCAAAGAACGTTGTTTCTTCCCCCAGCACAGGAAGAGGTACTTTTAAGAGGAGCAACACAAAAACGAACAAAGCCTCGGCAAGGTTTTGCGGTCGGCGGGAATGGTTTTGCTTTCGTGAGCAACATCGAGCATATCTGGTTTCACAGCGGGCTGCTGCTGCCATAATTATGCAACAAATCGGGAGCTTTCGCACGATATCGTTGCTTGGAATGGAGATGAATGCATAATGAATTTTTCCTGACCAACACCCGATGGTAACTGGATCCTTTTGGAGGACACAATTTGATGACCAAATTAGCTACGGCGTACCACGACGACTTCCACGAAACCAATGTTTTATGCAGATGGTGTTGTTAATGAATTTGGACGCATTTACACCATATTTTGATTGATGGATGGCGTTGGAAACACCTTTCGTTGGTGGGTTGTTCACATGTTTCTGTGTGTGTGTTTTTTTTTTTCGTAAGATATTTTTTCCATGTTTAATTGCCCGCAGTGTCACCTGAACCTCTCGCAATGACTTCGTTTGTGGCTGTCATCGGATACAGCTCCTAATACCCGCAGCTTACACACACATACACGTATAAAAACCGCACCGATTGTTATTTTTATTTACCCAACAATTAGCCCAATGCGACTGCACCGAAGCAGGCGGTGAACGATAAATTCAACGAACGAGCAAGCCAGACTTTTTATGACGACGGAAATATTAGCGGGTAAATATGGTTGGGGCCATGCATAATTTACAGCCCGCTTTCGCTTCCGCGGCAACTCTTTTGCAAACATCGCTGCTATTCGCACGTTAACAGAATGGACCTTAAATAAAACGGAAATATGAAACGTAAGATTATTACCATGATGAACACGTTGACGATTTCAGGAGCGCAATAAAACACGCGGGTACAAAATCGGGCACCGCACAAACACACACTCGAACGCGGCTCAAAACAAATTCACTTTTGCGCGTTTACACTTTCAAAAGAGCCTTTAACAGCTGATTGAAAAATTTTTCAAAAAGACAAATCACTCGCACACACACACGCGGTAAGGGAATGCAGTTTTTACACACGTAACGCGCACTAGTCGTCAAGATCACAGTAGGCAGGGCCTTCTGCCGGAACACCGAAACGATTTGAGATGTATTTAGATCATCCCGCACTGATAGCGACGGTGATGGTGGTGCTTCTCTCCCTCTCTTTCTCTCTCTCTCTCTCTCTCTCACTCTCGTTCTCCCTTGGGCGACTGCTGGACACTTCCAGAACGACTCGATTGAGTGGAATTGACGTCTGGGGCGGCTTCTGAGACGCTCACAGATTACGACGTCGCGTCTCGGCGTGCGGCGTTATCATGCACGGACCGCCTTATCACACCCCGCCACGAGGGTGAAAGTGGATGAAAATAGTGGCGCGAAACACTACATCCACCTTGCACCGGACGAGGCTCAAGCCGTTGCCTTTTGTTTGTTGCCAGCCAACCGTCACTCTCACGTGCAATAATCACACACAACGCACACAAGTAAAAGGCGAAAAACGAAAAACCGCACACGCACCAAACCCGTTGCTAGGACACGCGCGCGCGATTTTCGCGTTCGGGGCACACTTTTCGGGCAGAAAGATAAACAAATTTCGCCGTCCACCAAAAGATCGCTCAGCTGTTGTTGGTTGCGAAGGGATCGCGCGGCCGCTTGCAGCAAAGGTCGCAAATTACACACCGGCCAACGAAAAGCGGCCGTACCTGCGCGTGCGTTAGCGCACCAGGCGCAGTTTGTTTTGGTGTGCTTTAAAAATATCGCAACCGTCGGCTTCTTCTTCCCTTTTTCTTCGCACCGACCGCGGCGCTACAAATAAAACAACACTCGCAAAAGGCCAAACACCTCCGTTTTCGGGGTGGGTGGATGTTTGTGTCCTTAGAGACGTGCGACCGCTCGGTTCGGCTGCTGGCAGTAGACTTGCCCGCGCGACTCACGGCGGCGGCGGTAATCGATTGGGTAATTATAAACAAAAACAAAACGCGCCCGAAATAGGATGCACCGGTCGAGGGGAGGGGGTTGTTCGCTCTCCTATGCACCCACCAGCAAAAGCACTATCACCGCACAAACACACGCACACGACCGCGCTCGAGGAACAAGGAACTAAGGCATCTAATGCACACAGCACCCAGCACGGTACATTGTGGCGAAGAGAATGTACCACAACAAAGCCCACACACGGCTGGGACGTGGACGTGGATCACACAGAAGCGATGATGATTTAGCGCGCTGGTTTTCTGCTGGTAATTTCCCGTCCCACCACCGGGCGGTTCATTGTTTGCCGAGCGAACCAAAGGAAGGGTCGATCTTCCGGAACGCACCACAGCTCGCGTCTCGCAACGTTGGCTTGTGGCAGTCTCGTAGCCGGAAGCCGATGAACACTAGACTGAATGCCGACCGAGACTGACTGGCGGTTCCATCAACTCGGAAATGGAGCCAACTATCAGATGGTGCGCGTTCGATGGTGAGAATGAACGCGATCGCGCCATCCGAAATGAACACGCGTTGAAATGGCGCGCGATCACACGCGATCGTTAGGAGAGTGAGAGAGGAGAATGAATCGATGAAGGGACGCGTAGACGATTGCAATGACTTAGCATCACTTTTTTTGTGTTTAACATACAGTAAATATGACCCGTCGTGAATTGCTTAATTGGTGAAGAAATTGATTTTTTAATGAAGAAAAATTTGCTTTCAGTTCACTACCGTTACGAACTCGTTTAAACATCTCGTCGATCTCGTCGGTAATCTTTGTTGTAAGAATGAATGATGTAAGGAAATATAAACAACGATCTCCCTGTTCATCGAATGTTCATTGCGGCTTCATTTATTCATTTTGATAGAACAGAGAGAAATAATAAGTGAGCCTAAAACAAAGGCCAACGCTATCAAAGCATGCGTTTGTTCCGGTTTCAGTGTTAGTAATATTTTTTGTTCTTTTTTCCACTAGAACAAGATATCGGGAAGTGTAGCTCAACAACCTGTAATATGCCTCTAGCGATAGCAAAAAGGTCTTTTTAATGAATAATTAAAAAAAATATATAAATATTTTTATCAATTTTTTTAACAACACATTTAGTTACATAGTTGGATTGTCCACTTGAGTGCACTAAAAGAACCACGAAAATAAAACATAAAATATCTTTCTACAAATTGAAAAATCCAAAATCCAAATGTGTGAGCAAATTGGGAAAAACTATGCATTTATTTTAACAAATTTATAATTCAATCAAAAATAGCTGACCCAAAGTGAACAGTTGAAAAATGGAAGAAGACCTTCATAAACTTTGCTTAGCATGAAACATTACCAATGAGAGAACAAAATGTCTATTATTTATGGTGCCATTCGCTGCTGTTTACGGTTTACGGTTCGAGCCTTCTGATTACATAACAGCTCCGAGAGTGGTGGTGGTATTGCGAACAATATTTCTTCCCTTGGCGGTAGTCAACCACCGTAAATCGAGAGCTAGTTGGTCACACGTGCAGAAACGGCGTGTTCCAGTGCAACATACACACACACATACAACTACATACACCACCGCATGAAGCCAGGGATAGTGCTTAATGTATTTATAATACCCATAAACATGCATACCGAGGAGCGTGTCACGGATGTGTTTCGCTTCCCGGTTGCCTCTCCCTGCAATAGAGCCACAGCAGCCACCCTGTTTCCCTGTTTGGGAGCCCACCAGCACGTGTATTCATCAAGCGCGCGTGGAAACCGGGATGGGACGGGGCATGGGACGTCAAAGAACTTTAAAGAAAACGATGAAAAAAATCACAACCAGTCGACGAAAACCTTGAAAACCGACAGCGGCTCGTCCGTGAAACCTATCATGCGCCTCCATTGGACCCTCCTCCTAAGCCGGCCTCCCTCTTCTGCTGAGACAAATGATCCGCTGACGGGCGGAACGAAGCTAAAGCGGAGCGAAAAATCACCTTACCCTTAACCTAGCGTCGTGCGACACGTGCCCTTTCGTCGGGGTGGTTGGAGGGTGGTCCATTAAACATCCTATACCCCCCCCCCTTCTCTCCACCATTCGTTCTCTTCTCCCACCGGTCCCTGTGAAGACTGGACCGATCAATGGAGTCGCCTGGTAGGGCACGCGATGCGCTCGGAAATAGATGCCACGGTGAGCTTTCGTACATTTCTCAGAACTCGAAATGGACATTTTCCACTGACTGAGTGGCGCGTACGTACGCGGTACTATCAGCTTTTTCTTTTGAATTTATATTTATTTTTAACATTTTTTTTAACTAAAAATTTCCACTGTAATCCCCAACCGGATGTTTCGTCGCCATGGAAACGGAACATCTTGAAACTTTCACGAGCAGCTAGGCACTATTACAGAGCTTGAGTGTAATAAAAACTAAATTATTACCCGGAAAAAGAATATTGGAAAATTCTTAATTCACCTGTCAAGCGACTGCAATGATGAGTATAACTATTATATTTGTAATAATTATGTTTTTATCTTCAAAAACATTGTTCTTATATGTGTGCTATTTTCGTTTCAATCTACGAGTACAATTTTGTTCGTGGCAAAGCTGGTGAAATTGACTGGCCCTTTTACAAATTGAACCACCATATATATTGCAGTAATTTATAACCATAAGAAGGATTCTATGCTTCAACTGAATAATCATTACAAACCCTTCCCTACACCCAATTCATTACTACAACCCCCCGCACTATAAAGAGCTTGACTTTTTTTTTGTCGATCCCTTTTGTGCAACCGTGTCCCTTCTCACCGCACGTATTGATTATACATTCTCCCGCAAACAAAGCCTCTTTCGAAGGGAAGTGAAAAGCACAAATCAATTTGAATAATCCGATCGGCCGACCGACCGAGCTACTAAAATGGCAATGGAAAGCTTTCGTTGCCCGGGAATGTTTCGAATTCCAACCCAAAACGCGAACTCGAGATTGTTCGTGCCCATTTCAACCTTTCCACACGCACGCCGGTACGCATCGAAACCGATTTCATGATTGCATATCACTTCAAACGCTCGCCCTTATCGCTTATTACTCCATCCTAGTATCATCGTCCGGGATCGTTTCGTTTCCCGCTAAAAGCTTCACAAAGTATCGCTTCATGTTTCATTAATTGTGCAAAATATCGCTTCAGCATTGAAGGATAATTTATAGCATTCGTATTATTATTAATCCTTAATCGTTGTCTTCCACACCACACCGGACGACTTTTGTTATGCAAAATTCGCTTTCGCACCCATCATCCAGCAAAACGAATTAATCTTTCCACACGATAAAGCTTTCACGGCTAGCCTATTCGCAAACATGGTTTTCCCAGTGCGTGTGTGTGAGTGTGATCTTTTCGTGTGGCTACACGTCACCCAGCTCTCCGTTTTTGCCGCTCGATTAGCATTTCCATCCCCATGCTGGTGGTTGATTCACCATGCTTTTACCACCACCACCACCGCCACCTCTGGCAAAGCGAAGGGCGTGACGCTGGCACGAGCCTCGACGCCCGATAAACACACTAGGGCGCTCTTCGTGCTGCTGGCGCCATAGCGATGCCCGCCAGGACGATTTTGCTCGCCACATTAAAAGGTGACGCCAGCCTGTCCAAGAGGCGAGTCTCTTTTGCCGGGCGTGGAAGAAAAATAAGATTGTTCGGGTCTTAACGGTGGTGGTACGAAGGGATGTGGACAAAAACCTAGCACATGTGTGTGTGTGTGTGTGTGTGTGTAGTAGGGAAGATTGATGGTCCGCGAATAATCGCTATTTGTGGCGGTTTGGTCGTGAGTGAAAGCGATCGAGACCTATTGGCGACAGACGCCGGCTGGACACGCTGGATGCGGTTGAATTGCTTGGTCGATAAATAAATTGGGAAAAAATCAAACGCTGAGCGGAGAAAACGTTGACTTTACGTGTGTAGATCTTAAAAAACAACGACAGTGGAGGAAAAAACCTGCGAAATGATCGATTATTCCCAGCATTTCTATTAAAAAGAAACTCTATCATTCTATCATTTTTCATGTAGGAAAGGAAAATATGGAAAAATAACCCTTGGAAAATATGTTTTAGCAGATGGGAACGTGTTCCGTCGCGATAATTTATGCCCAGAAAATGGTCAATATTCATGTTCATGCTCTAGTCGCCGGAGCGTGAAGCCCTCTGCTTCCAGGCTTCACGAATGGTATAAATTTCACAAATTAAGTCGACCACCAGTTGTGGTGTAACGATCGAACATGCGACGACCGGCAGCCAGCCCAGCCGATGGAAAACTTCGGTGGGTCGCACCACCACCTCCACCAGCAGCAGAAGCAGCAGAAAGAGCTAAAGTAAATAAAAATCAATAAAACAAAACGAACGCTGCGCGGTCGTTTCGGAGCTTTCATTGCCAAAACGTGTCTGCGCGTAGTGTGCGTGCGGTCAGTGTTTACCGGGACCGTGTGCTGTGTGTGTATGTGTGTGTGTGTGTGTGTGGTGACACTCGAACCAGATGGCAACATTATCAGCACTCGCCGGGGGCTACGTGAGCCAATGCTGAAATCTGTCCCTCACACACCATGGAGCAGAGGATTATATTAAAATAAAAAAATAACGTGTTTAAAGAAAAAACAAAACGTTTCTTCCTGGATTTCGAGATTTCCAGTGCTCACAATTTGTATAAACTTTCGGAAACACACATACGCGGAAACATCATCATATATTTATTGTCAAACATACGTTCCACTCTCAGAATATCAGAATTGATCGAGATGAGATTCGAACCTACAACCTTGGGTGTGAAATACCATACGCTTTGCACTAGACCAAACCAACATTCCAAAATTGATCGATCGTTACTATGTTTTATCGTGCTAGTGCTCTGAGCAAAACAAAATGTCAATTTTAATAAAAATTGTAATGAATAATAATTTCACAGCTCTGGTTGCTCATAAACTCAGCATTGATTTTGCTATCACTGTCGAATCTACTCGAATCCACCACATCTAAATGCCCACACGTTTCCGTCCCGTTGTGGCCCAGTGTGTGGCCGTACCACAAAGCACTTGTTATGCTGGAAACCGGCCACACTCGCTGGTGTTCCGCCAAAACGCATCCTCTCCGGCGCTGCTTTGTGTGCCGAAACATTACGAACAATTATATTCACCTGCCACTGCCCGCTTTATCGCCAGACAACCATCGAAAACTGGACCACTAACAGCAGCAATGGCGTTGCCGTTGCTGCACACAACCAGCATCCGTTTTACCTGCCGGAAGACCGCGCTTGGTGCTCGGTAGGCCTACGTTATCGCTACGATTGCGCTGTTGCCATTTAACGACAAACCGTGCTAGTGCGACAAAACACCGAGCAAAACACATGTGAAACACATGCAGAACAACCGAACCGAGGCGGGGAAATGAGCATCGGCTGTCTGGGCATGTTTGAAGGGTGGTAAATTATGGGATGGGTGTGTGGGTGTGAAATGATAAAACGGGAAAGCTGCGGTGCACGCTGAACGGTTGGGACAAAATTCGCTTAGCATTTTAATGGCGTGCCAGAGAAAACCGTGTCACGCTCGGAGTGCCAACATGAAAGAGCCCCTCATGCGTTATGCGTAAATTATTTTAATTGTGCGCTTACTGCTGTTGAAAACAGCTGCCTGCTGGTTATTTAGAGTGCATATATGTTCAATTTTAAAACATTTTAAAAAATGTGAAAATGTTCCCTTTTAGCGCTCTCATTGCGATACTCTCAGTCATTCGCAGATGTTTTAATCTGTTCGCTTGTTTGCTCTCGCTCTCAGGTGGTCAGTAGTGGTAGAGAAGTTATTTATTTATTTTTTCGTTTTGTATTTGCTCTCTAATTAATCCGTTTATCTTCGTTAAAATCCGCTTATCACTCGTTACAAGTACCTTCCCGGGTCGGTACGTAAATCAGAAACGGGCATACACTCGCTCGCCGGCGAGATAAATCCGGTGTAAAGTAAGCGTGTGCACAAAGCCACACAATTAAAAAAAGCACACACACACACACATACACAAAATAATGGTCGCGAAACGATAAATTAATATTAATGGTATGGAGCGGTGCTGCGGTGAAGATGCGTTCATACCGACAGAAAAAAAGCCCATTTATTCCTGACGCGTAATAATTTATGTTCCCCCGGCTTTGGGCTCGAGACAGTTGAGAGCTTCTTGGAAGAAAATGTCAAGCGAGAAACTTTTCGCAAAAGCTCCAGCAATATCGGGCACATATTAGCGGCAGCGGAAATTGTTAATTTTGATCGTGAATTTGATGAAAGTTTGAATACTTCAAGATTTCCTCAACATGCACCGAATTTTCAAAAATTAGATTAAAGCTAAAAGTTTGTTTTAGAATCATGAAGCATTTTACACCAGTGATTCAACAACTTATAACGTTTTGTATTTTGGCAGAATGTTATTTTATGTTTATTTTTTTAATATTTTTAAATTTTTAACGCTTGTTCTATATTTCGATCAAAAATTAGACTGTATTTATACTATCATGTGAGAAGAGTTGTACCAAAATATGCATAAAAAACTCGATTAAACTTGCGCAAAATTTAAAATAAAACCGTCCAAACCACCAAAAGAAAGACAAATATTGTGAACGCACCGAAGCTGGGCTCCCAAAAATCGATAGAGACTTAATTTACATAACACATACGAAGCGCAAACCTCGTAACACAAATTGCCAACAGCAGGACACAATGTGTGTCGGGTGAAAAACAAAAATTCAACCCCAACGAAGTGCAGGGCGAAATAAAAAAAAAACCCCTACCAAGGTCATGATGTTTGCCACCAGCTGGCTCTGCGGCTGGTGCGGCCGTTCTGCGATGATTTAACGGTCGGTCATTCGGGTGGCTTAACAAGGACGAACAATGCCTCCCCCGGATGCGGCGGGCGACGACATCGAAAAGCCTCCAGTACTCGGGGGTTCCAGTTTGGAGCTTTGCTAACATGGAAAGGAGGGTACCAAGAAGTACGGGTCAGAATGGGGGCCAAAAGTACCGCAACAACATGTTGCTGCATTCACCAAGAATTGCATCCTTTATCGCTTTCCACCGATCCGGTTTCCCATTTTTCTCGGTGTTTTTTTCCCACTCCCCACACTTCCAACAAAGCAGAAAGGGGTTTTTTTCGACAGCAAAAAAAAGAAAAAATGCCACAAAACTCACCAATGTCGGTTTGTGTTAGGTGTGTTTGCATAGGCAGGTTCGTTTGGTATTCTTTCGATTCTGGGCACCGGCTAGCTAGTACTGGGGGTGGAACATTTTTTGGTGCTTTCGGTACAATACGACGCATGTGTCGTCATGGTACATCAGTCTAGGGATGGTAAATAAAGCAAAAATTCGTCCTATCCACTCGGTACCGGCGAACGGGTGAACATACTGCAGACTGTACGTGCTTTTCCGGTGGAAAGCAAGCGTTCAATCATCGGACGTTACGCCATGCATCCCGAGCTTAGTCCCCATTCCATATGACATCGGGCACGGGCCACTGCAAAAGTTGGTCATCGTAGAAAAAAAATCACCACTCTGCGAGATGTCCCGCAACACTGGAGCATGTGTTTTTTTTTCCAGCATCTACCATCAACAAACTACATTCCTGCACTCGGTACTGCACCGAAATGTCAACTGCAGCTCCGAAACCGACGAGTGATGGATGGAAGTTTGGACGGAGTGGTTTTTTTCCCCTCTCGTTCCATTCGGTTCGTTTCCGCGGGAAAAATCATCCTCCCGCGGAGGATGGTGGCGTGAAAATCAGTCACTTTGGACACTTGGCAGACACTTTTACCGAACCGAATCATGGATTTGGCATTGGCGGAAGGAAATGATAAAAAACTTACATCGCATCTGTGACGAAGTTTGGGGGAAGTATTTTCCAATCAGTTTTTCATTAAGAAAAAAATTAACGTTGACTTCTATGTAAATGGAGTGGAAAAGTCCTATATTCTATGTAAAACAAATTCAAAACCTACACTCGATACTTCATTTTTCACATTAGAGTTCTAGCTAAACCAAAATTCTCATACCAATATGAAACACAATCAAAATTGCTAGTGACCGGAATATAATTTAGCCCGATTACATTCGGTCTGCTTTAGTTTGTATAAATAGCCCCACAACTACTAACACTCTTAACGTCCGATTGCCCACAAAACAAAGACCATTTGAAAAGAGCTGCGAACGGCACAAATAAAGCGATCGTTGCAAAATAAAAAACAATTACCCTACTGCTACTGCATCAACAGCATGTTCGATGAGGCACGTCAAATGAGTCACAATTTTAGCCGTTTGCTTCGAAAACGCACGTTTGCCATATTGAAAACAACACAGCACAGCAGCGGATCTGCATTTCAAAACGCAAACCCAACTAAAAACAAAGACGTTCGCGTGTGACGCAACGCCCGCGAAGCGTTCCCTTCCAACGAAGCGGCTGGGCACCGTAAAACGATAAGGAAGTCCACGTCCACCAAGAGCGCCAAGAGTGGCCTCCAGTGCGGCCGTTTGTCTTGCGGTCGAGTCCGCAATCGATTCGCGAACGACAAGGCGCTCGGCTTCCTAGACCATCTCCAGCTGGAGTTCCAGCAACGGAACCAGCGCTGGCAGCGTGCAAGGTCGAACACCTCGGCCCGCTCGCTGTGAACTGGTTTTCGCGGTTTTGCGGTGCATCAGCCGGTAAAACCGTGGGCTAGAACTTGCTGCTACCGGACCGGTTGGGACGGCTAGCTAGCGATAGGTTATGCAAGTAGGGTGCAAGTTGTCCACCGTTTGACTCGAGGTAGCAGCACTGGATGTGGCCAAGTCAGTTGAAAGGCAGGCTTTTCGTTTCGTGAAACGTTCTTCTCCGCCGACCTGGGCGTGTGCTTCTTATCTGGTGCCAATGTGCAGCAGCCCACACCGAACAGCACCGTAGCACAACATCCAACAAAGAACGAGTTCTGAAATGGTCCATGGTGTGCTTCGATTCCCTCGTGCATAGAGACTACAGAGAGCGAAATGTACAGCAGGCTTTGGTTACGCAAACGAATTGCTTGGGTGGCATTTGCTGTAGCTTGCCGTAACTACACTGACATTCGCACATGTCGCCTTCTAATCCGCTCGAAATAGAACTGAACATAACCTCTTTTACTTCAAAAACCCACCCAGTCAATTAATGGTCAGTTCTTTAAACTCTAACGTCTAACGTCTGAACATCGTTGGTGTTTGCTTTAGACGCTAATCTTCCTCTCGCATTCTCGCAACGTACCTAGAGTTAAAGATGAAGTAACTGAAATTAAACAACCCCCACCTTTCCCTACCCTCCCCCCCACCCCGGCCCGCTCGTGTACTTACACAAACTTTCCTTTCGCTGTAGAACGATGCTAGAAAACTCTGAACTGGCACATCCTTGCCTGGTGTTTGAAGTTGATGAAGCAGAAACTTCCCAAGAGTGGCGTCCTCCGTGGGTCTCACTGGCTGGACGGAGGAACTACCGTCGAAGGGATTTGCGCACCTTTGCGGGTGTGAGTGTGTCGAATTCCGAGCCGGCAGTACCGTTGGAAGTTCAAGGATGGATCGGAAGCTACGGGACGCTGCTGCTGACTGCTCACTGCACTGACAACACGCACACTTGGCACTTCTTGAAACGACAAACTGTGACGTTATATCCCGCGGTGAACCGATATGGCGAAGAGATTTGTGGCCACCTTTCGGAAGCCCGTGCGCGACAACTGTGAAGAAACAACAAGGTGTATATCCATCAAACGTCGTCGTCGTCGTCGTCGTCGTCGTGTTGTCTCTCCGCTGGTGTGGAGAAGGGTGGTAGCACAACTAACTAAACAGCGTGGTTCGCGATTCTCGTGTCGCTTTAGTGGGTGGTTGGATCGTAACAGAAGAGAAAAATGTGCAGACTCCCTCTCTCTCTCTCTCTCTCTCTCTCCTCGGGTTTGGCAGCACTTTGTGCAACCGATGCACCGCGATGCACCGTCGGAGTCGTTATGGCAACGAACAAAATCTCCAAATCGCCGAATCGAAACCCGGGTGGACACGTGTCGGGGGACTAGTTATTGCTAGTTTTTGTGTGGCAAGTGACATTCAAAGATTCACCCTCAACAAAAAAAAAACATTTGGCTCCATGCTGATGGAAGGGTGATTTTTGAGAGAGAAAGAGAGAAGATAGAGAGAATGAGAGAGCACTCGATGCAGTATCGAGAGTAGGAGAGAAACAATTAGAGAGCGAGAGTCTAAGTACGCGTACGGCAATTTGTTCCTCTCCTGCTCTCGCACGACGCATTCGAACGTTTCTATCTCTATTGATCGAGGCCGCCTCGTCAGCTGTGCTAGGTTCAAGTTTGACAGTCAGGGATACTCAACTAATAACTATGTAGCTAGGCACAATGAAATAATGGGTTTTGATTATTTTATCTAGCGAAAAAGTGCTAGGTTCTTAAATTAGGGTTTTTTTTTTAAGAGAACAATGAGGGAAGCTAGCAGAATCCTCTGATTGTTTAATTCATTAATTTCCAATAATTCCTATGTGTTAACGAGCCAATACTATTAGTTCTCCAGTAGCTAAGTAGTTAACGTTTTATTACTAACATGCACGAGCAGCAAAATTATAAACAGTTTGGTAGGGTAATTGAAGCCGATAAAAAAAAACTATTGAGCAGCCCTGACTTACAACACACAATCAAAAGCAACCACACAGTTTTTCCATGGTATGCGTGCGTGTTGTAATGTCACGCAATGCGGTGGTGCCTGCCTCGGCTGTTGCGGTTCTTCCGCCTAAGGTTGTTTTCACTGCCAGCGCTACGAATGCACTGCAGTCGATACGGAAAGAAGACAATCAAGAAGAAGGCCAAACAACAAAGCACCATGAACTCGCTCTTTTCCACCCCCAACAGCGCATCGCTGCGCCCTTCTCTCGCGTTTAGTTGTGACGGTTTAATTATTCGTTTGGTCGTTGATAAAAAAACACGCGCACACACATGCTTGAAAAGCGTACTAAAAAATACCCCGTGTTACCCTCTCTTTCTCTCTTTCTCCCTATCCAGTAAACCATTTCTCCCCACCGACCGTGTGGCGTATTGTGACCGTCCACTTTGCATATGCGTAAGCAGAAACTGTGAGTTGCTTTGTTCGCTTTGGAAACGAACTGTATCGAAGATGTTTATTTCGCCTTGAATTTGGGTTATTTGATTCTTCGATGGAGAGGAAATCCACTAGACGTATCATGCCAAAACGGCGAACATAAAAATCCTAGGACACCAGGTTTATTGGGTTGGTTGTCAGGTTGGCAGGACTTCTCACTACCACACTGTTTATACACCATACACACACATACACACAAACACAGCAACGAGGACTTCAAACACCGTACACGATTTTCACGGCCCCTAGCATGGTCTTTTCGGATTTCCACCGAGCCACGAAGCAGCGTCAGACGAAACAAATACATCTCTCACTTTCATGAAATGCTCCATTCCAACCTAGTTAATGTAACAGAAAACTCCGGTTCTGGATAATTGGATGGAAATTTTGGTCCTTTTTTTTAAACCGAGACAAAAGTCTCGTCTGGCAAAGACAACGTGGGTTTTCCTTACGTACTTTGAGCACAGGTATATTGGAGGATTTCAGGATTCGAACACGATTACGTATCAATGCACAGTCACAACGGATTATCAACACCGAAACTGCAAAATATCGCCTCTATTTGAAGAAGTAACACCTAAGGAACAACAGCTGAAAAACACGCTGCGAGGGCTGAAGCACGACAATCAAACTGGGTGCTGCGTATTCAGAGCATTGTCTTGGTACGGTTTCGTTCGAGATTTCGCGTCCATTATGTGCCGAATTCTAAGCAATCACTAATAAAAAGATTTTTTTTTAAATAATGTATATAAAAAAAACCTTTACATTCAAAACTGCTAGCATGGATTAAAAACTAAAGTTTTTTTTGTAAACCTTAAAACTTCACAATATCCTAACTTATCTTTCGATATTGAGATCGGTTCAGGGTTTGGAATAGACATCAGGGGGTTAGTTTTTCCGAACGCATATGTCATTTTACTCACACTTTTACACGACGCTGTCATAGTATGAGTGCGCCATCAAACCTATCAGCTGCGCACACTCGTACTGTTCAATTTCAATCGTATTTACCAATGCATTGGTGGTAATGGTGGTGATAAAACGCATTAATTGAAATAATCGAAAAATTCATATCAGTATTATTTGAACAAAAAATTCATAATTTTAAAATCCTATGCCATTTTTTATGCCATTACACTCTAACATTTTGCTTATTTCTTGTGTTTGTGACAAATCTAACAATTTTAAGGCTTATACCAGCGAGTTCACATTGAAAGGAAAAATCGCTTACGATGATTGGTTACAAACAAACTTTTTTGATATCGACTCACGACAAAATCGCTAGCAGGACGATTTTTGTTAAAGTCCGTATATTTGACAGCATGCGTGTAGAAATCCTGCTCGACGAAGCACCGACACCAATCTAACTTTTGGACTACGTGCAATAAACCTAATTAATGTTTCAAAATCCGTTCGGTTGCATTCGGATTGCGCCCTCTAGCGACGACTGCTCGAACAACGCGTTTTTGGGGGGAAATCATACCCCTTGTTCCACAAGCGGCCTCAGTCTATCCCTTAAGTGCCGCGGTTTTAAACCCTTGCCTGTTCAAGAGCCATTATGATGTGTTTGTTTTTTATTGTTTAACGTGTTTTGCTTCAATCAACTTCAGCCGAAACGGACGTGTTTTTTTCCCCGTCGTAGTGCATCCGAGAGAAGGCGGGGAAGAAAACATCAACAGCTTGCAGCGGCTGCAAGTGTGCATGTGCATATCTATCGTTTTCGGTGTGTACCGTGTCCTCCGGAAGTTACTCACTGCAGTTTAGCTCGCGAAGTGCATCCGTTCTGGTGGGTTTTTGGGAAGCTGATCGTGCACAGTACCACTCTGCTTCCAAAACATTCATCCCGCGCCGCGTTCTTTTCTTAGTTTATCGGTTTCGGGGGCTCCTTTCAAGCCATCTTGTTCGTGTTCTTAGCGAAGATAATACAGACGCGAGAAGCAGAAAAAAGCGCAAACGAACGAGCGCACCAGCCTACAACAGTAGCACCGAAGTGTTATTCACCTCTTTCTTACAATTCCGGTTCCGTGGCGGAAAAAGGCTGTGCAAGCAGAGCCGACGGCCGCGAGCGAAGTGCGAAAGAATATTCTTGTGAAGTGTTTCTGTGTGTACGTGCGTACGCACGAGCGTATGTGTGTACGTCCGTCTGTGTTTTCTTTCCGTTGGGTTTCGCGACCAAGCAACAGTAGCAGGCTGTGGAGAAAAAGAAGCGATACGATGGAGCAGCTTCAAGCTAGCCGGGAGGACCGAAAATGAGCTGTCCATCAGCTGGAAAAGCGTTTCACCGAAGACGTAGAAGAAGACGGCTTCGATCATCAACGGTAGTCAGTGGGGTGGTGGTTTGCTTCTGGAAGTAAATACTAGCCGGCCTAGTGGGAGGTTGACCGTGTGGCGCAAAAGAGTAGTTTCTTATCAGCTGGCATCCTCCTCCTCCTCATCGTCCACAACCTCCAAAGTAATAGCAATAGCAGCAGCACCACCCGTCGTCGTTATCAACACCACAACGACAGCGGTGGCCCATCTCCCTTACGCGGGCGCAAATTACGTATTTCGCCCCGAGGGCGTACGGTAGAAAGCGAAACCAAAACACATCGATCGAGGCAGGCTGCTGTGTTGGTAAGGTTCACGATTATTTCGCTTCCCCCTTAGTAAAAGTTTCGTACCCTCCAGGGACAACATTCATGCACCTGACAAAACCTTCTTCCAACCCCCCACCCCCGGTTGCTATCGGTGTGAGATACTCGGTTGGATATGACGGCGCCACGAATGTGATGTTTGCCAAAGCAGCACGTCGTCGTCTCCGTGGGCCACGGCCGATATTCTGGACCTACGCGACTGGTGCGTCGAGGTCAACCGGTCGAGTCTCAACCCATCAGCAACGCGTGATGGTGGTGGTGGTGGTCATGTTTTACTTCGAAACCCGCCAGTGACGCACCAGATGCTATAGCCAAAGAAGGACCACGGCGTTTGTCACCTGTGAAATCTCTGATCTGGCTCCCATCGTGGTGACGTTTGGGAGCAAAAGCAAACGATTAGGCGACCGAGAACCGGAAGGTCATTGTGTTGACTGTCGCGATACCAACTTGTTCCCACCAAAAACGGCATCTACACGGGCCAAACTCAACGTAGTTAGGTCACGGTTTTCGGTGCCCGGAAGGAGGAAGATCCGATCCGTTCGGTTGGGGGACGGAAGATCCACTTCTCCGAAACTGGGGTGGTGAGAAAATGAATGCGCACACCGCAAAACCTTCGCTGTAAGTTCACACCGGTGCGAAAGGGGTCGATCCGAACGGAAAACATGAACCGTGTTCAAGCGTTTTTTTTCCTCAATTTCTTGCAATGGTGAAATCATTAGAAATTGCAGTTGCCCTGGAGCACGCGTTTTTATTTCGGAGCAATAGTTACTTTGTTTTCCGTTTCCGAGAGGTACTTTCTTCGTACCGGACTGCATTTATTTCACAGTGCACGTGAGTTGGAGCAGGCACCCTTTTTTGTTGTCGTCGAAAAGGTGTATTTCTCCCACAGCGACGCGTATCATCTTGGTCGATTAGGTTGGGCCGGTAGGAAATTGGGCAAGTAGGTTTGCCTTTGCGTGTTGCGAGTAGTGGCGGCTTTTATTGTCGAGGTGGCCCAACGAAAGACACTGCCACGAATATTGATCAAGCGCGCTCCAGTTCTTCGGTCCGGGAATATTAGCTAGCTAGTAAATAACACTAGGCACTAGGCGGGGTGGAATGTATTTCGGACAACTTTTATCGTCAACGGTTTGCGCCTTCCTTTTGGATCGTGTACGATGACGATGACTTGTCTTTTCTTATTGCCCCACGGAACAGAAACAGTGGTGCTTTTGGTGGAACTTATCGATCTAGTTTGCCGCCCGTACACGAACTTCCTATCAAATCCCATTCATAAGCCATCCATCAGCCATAATCTTAGTCATTTGTGTTCGTAGAAACCGTGGAGCGTCATACCTGGTTCGCTTTATGATTCATTGTGAGAAAAAAAAAACGAAAACATGAAGAACAAACCAATTTGGGAATTAGTTCTGCTTTAAAAGCTAATTTAAGATAGTTGACGACATCGTTTGACACCTTTATTTTTTAATCATTCCACCAAACAGTGTGCGTGTGTGCGATAGTTTTATGACTCATCCACTTGGCGCCGGTGGTTGGTCGATTAGTTGCTTGAGTTTTTTTTTTATTTCCACTGCGCAAAGTGTTATATTACCCTCATTTTACCGATAAGGCGTCTTTCATGGATCGTGTCTTGCTTTTGGGGTACCCCCTGGCAGGAGGGGAGCTGTGTAATGTGTAATTATTTCTTCACCGTTTCAACCCTTAGAGCGGGAAGAAGTTGTTTGACGTGAGTGTTTGGTTAGAAGAAAGGAAGCTAGGTAGAAGGAATCTTTTAAAACGAGGTAATAAGACTGTTGTTGCAAACGTTGATGAAAAGAAAGGCTCCGTTTAAAATGCTCTCGAGAGAATGCTGCTTCAAAACAATAATGGTAAAGCTGTAAAAAAGTTATTTTATCACAAAAACTCCTCAATTTGATCCTTCTGTTGCATCAGTTAGCCATCTACGTTTATTACCAAAAGACAATGGACTTTGTATAGAGACAAAGAGAAGAGTCTTCTTTTATGTAAAAGTTAGCTATCCCGCCTGATATTAACACGTTATAATTCGCACTAAATTCGCCCGTATCGTTTACACTTTCCCAAAGCGATCGTCAAAAGTAAAACACGATGCGCAAATGATAGGTGTATCAATTTTGCACGGCAGAAATCTGACCCCGAAAGTGGCGCCTTAATTTGATCCAATCGCGAGACGATCGTATGGCTTGCGGATAGCCGTGGTAACTCTTCACCCCGACGCCTTCGACAGGAAGAAATCACTTTCGCATCCCAGTTAGTTGTCGAGTGAGTTGGAAGAACTCCAGAAATCGAAAGTTACGTTCGGCTATCAAACGGCACGGGAAGGGTGGCTCTCCAGCTCGACGGAGTGTTAATTTCCGGCTTCCTACGCACCTGCTGGCTGTGTAAGGCTGTATCCACGGTTGGAAACGCTGCTGGGTAGGTGAGATGGACGTGAAACTAGAGAAATACGGTGGGATGTGACATCGATGGGGTACGAGTGTTATTTACACTTCCGAGGCGCTAAACTTTCTGTTTCAAGCACAAGACACGTGTGTTGAAATAGCGTTGGACCTGAGCGATAGATGATAGTTCGGAATATAGGGAACCCATCTAAAGTACGATTATCGATTGGGATAAACTTAACAACCGAAGTGTAAAGCATTTCGATTATATATGCCCGCCATAAGCGTCATACCGATCCGCTCTATCATTAGTTATGGATTATCGTATCCAATTTCTGCGCTTGTTAATACAATGTTACCACACAACTTAGTTGTAGCTCAAAATAAGATGCTCCCAAGATGCCGCTGGGCCCATCGTCGTCTCCGTTTCGTGCATCACCGTGCAGTAAAACAACTACCCAATACTACTGCAACGTGCACCGTGTTTGCGTGTGTTCGGTCTCTTACATTTTGCGCTGAAACAATCGTGAGGTGAGACAAATGGAGATTGTAGCTGCACGATGCTGGGAAACTGAAGCGCGTGCTCGTGGGATGTGGGACAGGCAAAATGGCAGCGACGTGCTGGGTGAGGAGTTCAGGGGACGGGTAGGGAACTACCGGTCATATGCATATTGCATTAGCTGTTGCGACCTTTCCACGGGTGGTAAGGCTTTGGTGCGATCGTTTTCACGTGTCGAGTCCTAGAGGAGGATGCATTTGGTAGGTTTTTTTTTACTGCTTTGGAACCTGTGGACTATTCCTCAAGTGGCTTAATAACCTTTGTGACTTAAGCTAGTTGAATTCTTTGGGTATTTGAGAAGATTTTTTAAAAAACTTAATTAAAAGCATTGATACAATTAAAGTGATTTAATTTCCTTTAGATCCATTTTGATCCTACAGAATAGGTCATCGATGTTTCTTGGCCGCGACATCATTGCGACAAATAAAATCACGTCCCAATAGCATCGCACCGCCACCGGTCTCACTTCAATCAATAGAAGTAGACGCGCGAAACGTGACCGATCGTGGAGGAGGATCGAAATCGTTGTATCGGCCTCCGGTGGTGGAGGTTCTGATTCGATCGAGGGACAACCGACTCCAAGATCGTCATCGTCAACCTACGCAAGCACGCGGCCGACCGTCGAGCAAACACGAGAGTGAGAAAAAGTAAGAAAAGGCCGGATGCAAGGTCCCAAAGCGAAGCAGATCGGGGGGCCGACAGTTTCATGTGTTTGCCCGATTGATGTTTGAGTAAGATTTTTTTTTTTCGTTGTTTTTTTGCCCACTTCTCACTCCGACGGCCGTTCTCGTTTACATTCTCTGCGGATCCGCGTCCGTGTGTGTCACTTTCATGTCTGTACTCCAGTATTTTGCGTAGGAGGATAGTGATGGTGATGGCAGCGACGGCAACTCCGTAGTAGTCGATGGGTGTGTGACTTTTTTTTGTTTTTTTGAATGGCTGAACCGATTCCAAAGCGTTCCACGATCGACGTGACGTCAGGCATCGAAGACGCCCGCGAAGTTTGTTCTCTTGCGCTGCGGTAGTAAGATATTCCGGGCATTGCTGGTGCTGATGAACGATTTGGGTAGTTCAAGTTCCAGTTCCGCACCTGCCGTGGGTGGTTGGGCGCGAGGATTCGTTCTAATAGTGCTATTTTTGACACACACACACACACACGCATACGTACCGGAGGCTGATTATCGATTCCGTTGACCGATTTACTGATTGTGTGTGGGAAAGGACGTACGGTGTGATGCAAATTTTATCTCTTTTGTATCGACGTTTTGTCAGTATGTTCGGTATTAGTGATGTCAGAGTTCGATTTACGCGTTTTACAACAATAGTATAACACGAACGAGAACATATTTTATAGAAATACCTACGCAAGATGTCAGGATAGGAAGATTTTTGGAAATTTAAAAAAATCGTTTGTTTGTATAGTAATGCCTCAAAAGAGAATTCTTATTCTATCAAAGATCTCTAGAACCTCCTCAACTTTTCGTCGAACACGACATTAAGTGCCTCTTCAGATTTAGATCAGGTCTTGGACATTCATTTTGTCGCCTAGACTTTACAACGTTCCTCAGTCAGATAGTCAGTTTCTAGTCTAAAAAATATGCTAGGAACATCGCATATCACATATCTTTTCTAAACATGTTAATAGTATTACTGTACTAGCTAGAACACCGTTTTCTAGCATATTTTTGGCATGTTTTGCAATTTTCTCTGTCTCACTATCTAAGAACGTCAAAGTTGACGAATTTCACACCAAAAGCGCCATCTATTGGGGAATCACTGAAACGACTGGCATCGTTTGTATTCCTCCTATCGTACACGGTATCTTCATCCATATTTATGCTGTGCTAATTAATTTATTGCTCAACTGCACTAAACCAAACGTATCACCTTCTCCACTAAAACAATGTTTACTAATTAACCCCTAGCTATATGAATTTTAGGCACAATGCATTCGCAACCGGTTTGCGGCAAAAGCAACCGGGAGAAAATATGTGTCACGCGCAAAGGAAAACATTGTTACAATTTGTGGCACGCGAAACCTGCACTTACTGTTAGGCTCTTCCCTCTTTCCCACCTGAACGCTCAAAGTAAGCTATGATCGGGCTAATCTGTGCCACAGCCTGCAACCTTTTTCCCGTTGTCAGTCCGCTCTCCCCGCGGCGAAGGTCGCGCACATTTGGCGGCGCTTTCCACTTCCGCTTCTAAGGCAAACGCGGCTACCAACCGTACCGGATGAAGATTATTCCCACCCGATTTTAGATCACACCGGTTTGCGTGGCTCTAGAGAGCGCTATAGGTGGGTGCATTTTGTTTTTTTTTTTTGTTTTGTTTTTGGCGAACGATTTAAATTTAAAAGGTTTTCACGCGGTTGCACACTTTCCTTCATCTGTATTTTTTTTTTCTCAACGCTATTTCCGTAACGGCCGCACGCACGCTGTTCATCGATGTCGCTTTCGGACGGTAACGTCAGCCATTCAGTGGTATTGGAAAGCTCTCTTTCTCTCCGTTGTACCACTACATTTTCGGTATCGGTACCGAAACTAAGCAAAAAGGCGCCCCAAAACTACACACAGCGCGTTCTCGTGGTGTGGTGGATGGGAGAAAAAATAGATTCGCCAGCCTCACGTACCCCACCGATAGTAACTCTTTAAATGACGCAAAGCGATCCAAAAAAAAAGCCACCTCGTGAAGTACAATCCACTTGTGGAATGGAACTTTCTTCCTTAGTGACTTCCGAAGTCTTCGCAGCGCAACGAACAATTTATTTTCTTCTGCTCCACTTCGAGGGAGCTAATCGATCGAGTTTTACTTGCTCGGTTTTCGTCAAGACACGGCAACAGGCCGGAAACGAATCCGGAACCTTTTTTTTAAACTAGTATTGGCCAAATGCCTACATCAGCACCGGCAGAGCGTGTGGGTCGTTTTAGGTACGACGCGGGAATGCGTAGCTGAACGTGGCGCAAGCAGAAGAAAAAAACATACACTGCTGCTCGTCCAGAAACACACCATCCGGAAGAGGTGCCGGTATGTTCCTTTCGCAATGTCTTCACGCTTCGTACGCAAATTCGCGAACGACCTTCACGTGCTTCAAGGGGTTGTTGGTGTTTTCTTTCCCCCGGGCAGCCATCGCCATCGAACGGGCGTTACAGCGTATTTCCGAGCGCTCGGATCGGTTCAGGGTCGATCGGTGATCGGCTCTTTTTTTTTTGGCCAAATTAGCGATACGATGTAAATTTGGCGAACTCACCCGTGTGTTGGAGGGGATGATCGATTGGAGTAGTGAGACAACCGTGAAAGCGATGGCGAACCATTTTGCAAACGCTTCTGGGCCGGTAAAAGATGTAAAAATAGCCAGCAAATAGGTTTTAACGCTAGAAAACTATTTTGTTGCCTATTTATTTTTTTATATTTTTTATTATAGATGACAACAGGCTTTGGATTTTTTTCTTTAAAGTCTTTGAAAAAGCACTCGTTTCTCCTACGCCTCGGGATCTAAAGCCAAGCGTATTAAATACTTATGACGACGTTATTATACAAATAATTGGCCATATCTCATGGTTATAAATTCATACAGCACGTAAAAAAAAATGTAACATAAGAAAATGAGCAAACAATTATATCATTGCTGGATACTCTTCGAGCAAAAATTGTTGTAATTAATCTTCGGATCTTATTTTAAAATCGTGAATTATTTTATGGTAGGCGATTTAATATTTCACTCGGCAGAATTTTGGCTTTTATACAAATACTACGAGATATCTTAATCGATTTGGATAAGTATGGGTACTCTTAAAGCTTGGCTGAAAACTACTGTGAATGGGTTTTTTCCTCTTTTCGAATAATATTGCAATGTCCATTCCAACTCCGAGTAAACATTTATGTTTATTTATGCTTTTAATGAGACATTACCTCATCTTCATGCTTGTGGTTTTCAATTTCAAATCACACTACGTGTTTGGAAGAACACCAACGGGGTGTTTGCTTTTTTGATCTGATGTTTGTTTGTCCAGACAAAATCAACAAGGCTAAAGTTGCGAACGCAATGTGGCACGAAGATACGATATGTCTCATTCCACCGCTTCAAACTGATCACCACGGTGTCAAACCTGTCCGGGTCGGTTGGGTAGATTAAGGCTGGGTAAGGAAGGAGAAGAAAAATCAGTTAGAAAACCCCTCTGACGATCTCCCATTTTCCCCCATTACCCCATCATCCGGGCAGTTCTTGTGCAAAAAAGAACGCACCAGCCGCATAAAGTTCGTCGCCTAGTTCGGCGCGAGAGGAAAACCCGTTACCGAAGAATGGACACGGACACACTCGAATAGGTTGGCCTTTTTCCGCACCGTTTTTGGGGCCAGCAGCGCTTGCAGTCAGTGCCGTCGTCCGTCCGCTTTCTTTGGGCTTTTCCTGGCCGGTTTGGTTGCGTTCCTTTTCGCTGCTACGGTTCGCGCTTGTCGTTGCGCCAAGGTCTTGCCCGCTTCTTGTCCTTCTCTTTCGCCGTCTAGTGAAGTCTAGTGCTTCTTGTGCAGCAACAAAAAATAAAAAAGAACGGAATAGACGGAAAAATCTCTCGACTAGTGAGACGAGGGAGCTGGGTAGTCTCATACACGCATCACACGCTCGTGGCTCCCGGGGCTCGTAATTACGGTCTCTTAAATTGAATGACGAGTATTTGCGAGAAATTAACCGTAAACACCACACCTTGGACCAACGTGGTTGGACGCACGTTGTGTACACAGGGAAGTTCGTCTTCGTCCATTAGCCTTCTCTTCCACTGGACGAGACTTTCATAAGAGAATAGGTTCTTATTTGTTTGTTTCCTCCACGATTCCGAGCTTGAGGAGTCAGTTTTGAACTGTCCGGAAGAAGAGTACATGAAGCAGTACGCAAGAACTTACCCGCGGCCATTGGATATGTAACGTCCAGGAGCTGTAACGTATCCAGTTCCAACCGATGGTCATGTTTTGTTCGAGCGATCATTGACATATTCGAGATGGAGTTCCTCCGTAGATCACTCCGACAGCTATCAGTCACTTCGCATCCCGTGACTCTTCCGAGTCAGACATTTCAGCTCGCTACAATGTTGTCAATCTACAAGGCTCTTTTCGATGTTTGCTTCACGCACGTTTACTTCACACAACCCCCGGATGAGTATGGTGTGTGTATGTTTGTTGCTACACGGTCACACATTTGCATAGTAAAACTACGCTGGACGGCCTTCCCGCGATGGAAATGTTTACTATTGCTGCATCCGCCAACGCCACCCTGCAGGTGGTTGCAACCGCTCTTCCAAACCCCGCTCCCGATTGCGATCGGTTCGTGGCTGCCCGAGAGACACGTATTTTTTTAGGTTGGATATTAACACGCGGACATCAACCCGAAACCGCACCTAACATAATCGAATGACGTCAGCCACTATCGGTGTGCTTATCAGTAAGTACACCGTGTGAAATCTTCCGTCCACTCGAAGACTTGTTTTCCGTCCACCCGTCGTCCATCGTCGACGGCTGTCTTGGAACGGATGGAAACGGACGCTTTATTGGAAGCGGGAGTTTGTTTTCTTTCTTCCCCGGCGTGAAACTGATTCCACGGCACCGGGCCAGGCGCGGTCAAGTTCATGGGGAATTAATCCATGACGCTGTGGCTCAACGGGCCAAGTTCCAAGGAAGCTCCCTTGCACACTCTTTCTGCCCACCGCTCCCAAGATCTTGCCGAAGTCGCTGACCTAGGCCGTCGAGTACTCGTTGGACGGACGAGTTCGCGACGAATCGTTGGGCGGTTTTAGGACACAGCTGATTCGTTGCGTGCGTGTGTGTGTGTGTATGTGTGTGTGTGTGTATGTGTGTTGTCCGTCTTGTGACAGTTGATTTATGAACTGGTGTTTCAAGCTCGTGGGACATTGGAAGCCACACTGGGAGTGAAGCGGTTGAGAAAGTGCGCTTTTTGCTGCCCGGGATGAGGTTGATGTACGCATTTACCTCCCAGAAGGTCGTTTTATTGTGCGAGCAGTTCTTTTCTTTCTTTAAAAATGAGCGAGCTAGGTCATCGTTGGATCTGAAGTAAATTCAATAAGCTCTCCGAGAGGCTCTACTAACTACCTTACCTTATCTTTCGATCGATGTTGCCACAATTTGCTATACCATCACAGAAATGGCTCCTCAAGCAACCAAACATGCCCGTCTATTGTTGTAAAATCTATGGTCGTGTGTGCAATCGGGTGTCTTCTCCAAAATCTCGGCCCTAAACTACTCTCCATATACGGTTGATAGCTCCAAATTGCCAAGCCGTTTTGTTTCTATTCTTTCCCTGGCGCTCGCTCTTAGATTTCCAAAGCCTAAAGAAGATCGCCGGGTTTTCCACTCCACTCCAAAAAAAAAAGCATCGCCCATCGGATCGCTTCTTGAACGTTTTTATTTTTCCGGTTACGAAACGAGCATTGTGGGTCATTGTTTCTTGATTCTCTTGCCACCGGCCGGCCAGAGCCAGTAGGATAATGGGTAGGTTCGACTATACGGGGCCTAGAGGCGCACCACCCTCCGGCCTCCTGTTGTACACACCATTGCCGCCATCCCCGTCACCCGTGTCTGTGACTGACAAATGGGATTTAGGGCTCTGTGTGGGGTTATTTTATGTTTTCGATCAGCCCCGATCCGCATTGTTTGGCCGTTGGTAGGGCAATAGTCGTCCGTCTTTCCCGTCGTGGTGATCTTCTCGACACGCTGCAAACGTCTGCCGGCAATCGGTTTCTCTATCCTATTCTATCGTGATCGAAACGTGGAGGTGTACGATAGGGTTAGGGATCGCAGTACCACCGAAATGCAGCTCTCCACGGTGTGTGTTTATGCGTTCGGGGTGATCGATGACGGCCGCACGACGACTCGGGGTCTTTAGCGCACACCAACCTACCACCTTCATCCAAACGCGGGCAGCAATATCCATTCCTCGCCCGCATGGGGTGGGGCCTTTGGGTGCGCGGGACCGATTTCGCGACAGGGGCTCAGTTGCAAATCGGTGCAATTTTATATTTAAATTGTCCCGCGCTTGGCTAGCAAGCGAGCGAGCGAGCAGCAGCAGCAGCAGCAGCAGCAACGAGGCAATATATGTAGGGCGTGCTCGGTTTTAAGATCATTCAACGATTTTTTTTGTTTTGCTTCGATTGTTTGCTTGTTTCTAATGAAGTTCTCTTGCTCTTTGCGTTGGTTGTTGGTTGTGCAATCGCAAATCGCACTGTTCGGTGGCACAAAAAGTTGTTGAATGGAGCCAAAATGTTGGACTCTGCAATGGTAATATTTGGTACAAAAAGCAAGACAATTTTGCTTGTTTTTCGACGCTTTTTGTATTATGTTCACTTTAATCCGGGTGTTGTAATGTTAAATTCGAATCGAAAACTGGAAGCTATAATATTGCTTAGATAGAGAGAATATTGCTTAGTTACGCTACTTCTCGTAAGATGGCGCCACTGGAAAAATGTGGCTATTATTATTTTATTTGTAATTTTGGTATTGTAAATTACATTTTACGATTCAATTATTTATTTTAGCATGATCCGCACACGTTGAAGCCCTTCTCACGAACACGAAGCCCACATGTGTGCGTGCGTGTCTGCCCCAGAGCATACCCGGTGATGTATGGGAAAAAGGATTGCGACATACCTACGAGCATGAGTCACGCAAATTCCCTCTCGTTTCCATCCGACGGTGACGAACCGACCGAGCTCGTGTGCTCGTCTGATGCTGTTGTGCATTATGGAAAAAGAAAAACTGCTCCTAATCCAACTGCAGCAAACGACGTTGCATGATATCCGATCGCTTCTCCTTCGCCACCATCACCACCATCGCGGACCGATTCGCGCAGGGGCATTCTTTTTGGTCGCCCACTTTTCGGCACACGCCGCAGCCGAAACGTGTAGCGCACGTTTTATTTTCGTGCTTCGTTGCCTTCGCGAAAAGCTGTACTGTGCCGGCCGGGCGGCAACGACAAACCGATCCTTCTTCTTCGCGGTGTAAAGACCGAGTTTTGTTGCAGAGTTGGCCGAGGTCCACCCCGTAGGCTGCTCCCGAGCGCAGGAGTGCAAAGGGAGTGACAGGAAGGCCGGGAGAAAAACAACAATCGCACATCATAGTTGATGCACCACCGGTCCATTTGTAGGGTGTGCATTCGATTCAAAATAGAACCGACCGAACTTAGTACCGAGGCCGGGACCGGGAGGAGGAGTCTTCACCATCCATCCACAGTTTTGTTGTCTTACCGGTGGATGATGCTGGTGGTGAAACGGAAGCGTGAAACAAACACCAACACACAGCGGCTGGCGGGTTAATTATGTTTCATATTTTATTTGCCTATTGTTGTTGCGCGTTTGCCTTTTTGCAGACCACCACCGGTTGCGCTTTCTCTGCTAGTTGTGTGGGGTTTGTTTTATTTGTTATGCGGGACAAAACTAAAAACGATCGCATTAGTCATGTGAGAGTAGGTTACTGGAAGCTTTATTTCCGTGCCACCGGACGAGAGTTTGTACGACTGAGGGGGATTAAAACTACAGGCACTAAGGTTCAGCTTACGTGGCATAACATTGGATATTTGTTTCTAAAGTAAGCTTAATATGTTCATAATAATTGATCCGTTTTTTTGCCAGCCTTTTAGTGGCACTTGTATGGGGTTCCTTAAGAAATTATTATGTCGTTTCCATTACTTATCCTTCTGTTGTTTTCAATGCCTACTCGATTTGTTCTTGTTTGATTAATGCAGCTTAATTTATATTTTTACCAAGTTCTTTTGTAGGTCAGATAGAAAATTCGTACGCGCAACAACGTCTGGCGCGCATACGTCTGCATACAAAGGCGATGGAATGGCGACAGCGCGAACAGTTTAATTAATTTACATTTAAAAACCCTTATTATCACACCATTCCCACCGCCACATCGCACTGTCCCTTTTGCTTTTCGATACATTTTCGTCGCCTTGGTTTTTGTAAAGATAAGCGCTTTGGATTCAGCGTTGCGGTGAGGGAAAGTAACGAAAGCAACCGAAAAAGAACTCTTAAGAAAACCATAAAAAAACACGAGAAGCTTCCGAACGAAGGTAGCAAGATGGATTTCTTCCGAACATGCAATTTCCTTTCTCCTTCACCCGATGCAAATGCAAATGCACCGGGCGCGGGGCTAGCACATAAGGGCTCGATTTTTTCATCACTTTCTTTCACTGTCTTCCACGCGTGGCCTGGTAGCGTGTGCGATCGTTAGGCGAAAGAGGAAGAATTGCTATTAATAAACCCTTCGGTGTGCAATGTATCTAAAATCTTTAAATACATTTGCTTTAATGCATTTGTTTCAAAATGGGAATAAGAATTTTTTTAAATAAGTTTTTTTTCAAAGATTTTTGTTAGCAAGTTGTACTAAATTTGCTACAATAAGATCAAGTGGTGTGTAATGCGGGCAAACGATAAAACAGCCCTTTCAAACGTAAGGGTTTGCAAGCCGGATTTACTTTGATTCGCGCAAACAACACCGTCTACCGTGCGGGGTGGCGAACCCATGTTGATTACGAATTCACCCAGACGGGGCCAGCTCGGTGCGAAAAGAAAAAGCCCACCCAGCCTAGAATCAATGTACGAGACGCTTTCAGGGCGGTGCGCGCGTGTACGTTGAAGACGAAAAGGTGCGTACACCGTTCGCTAATTAGCTTATAATTGACGATTGTGTCACAACGAAACGGAGCGCTGAAAAGCCGGACGAAGAATTATGAAGTCCGCCAGAAAATGCCAGACGGGGACGTCGGAGAACAAAACAGGAAAAAAATGTGTGCTGTAAACGGATGACGTTTTTATTGTCTTTCGTCGTCGTTCCCTTCCCAATGGTAGGTACGCGTACAAGAAGGGCGACGGCGGGTGGCAGGGCCGAGGCTTTAAAACGAGGCCACACGATACGCTGACCGACAACGGCGGCGGGTCACTTTGAGGTGTTTCGCTCGCCCTTCTCTTGAAGGTCCGGTTCTGATTGAAATGTGAGAACTGTTTTAAATGAGCTAAGTAAACCGACCAAAGGTAAAAACCAACCACCTTTGCGATTCTTATTACTTATTTCGGTTTGTTTTCTTGCTTTAAAAGGACGGTGGTGTTGTGATTCGCGGAATTGGGCTTGACATAAAGTGCCTTCGAAGTGTCACCGACACGAGATTAATTCACATTCGAGACACATTCACAGCAAAGTAGCAATGTTCTGAAGATTTCCTGCCTGCAATATGACCTTTAAATCGTATCATTTGCATCTAATCACTTAACACTCGATTTTTTTAATCGATTTAAACGCTCCAATCCGGTTCGAAGGACCAAACTTTTTTTTCCGCTGAATGCTTTGGAGTAATCGAATTTTTATGCATTTTTTTTTTTGACAACCTTACCGATGCAGGAAATGCACGAAAAAAATGTTTTAACTAGTTTTTTTCCTTCTTTTTATTATTTTACAGACATAAAATATTACTAGAAAGCAGTGTTTGGCAACTGTCGCCCTCTAAAACTCGCCCTAGGAGCGGGTTCCAGGTTCACCAGAGGCAATAATCGAAACGGTTCGTCGTGTCGCCGCTACCGACGCGCCGTCACGCCGTCACGGCAGGAGGAATGACCATCGTTATGGCCGGTCTATCGACGTCGGAAATATGCGAAAACACAAAGCTGGCCCGCGAGATGGCCGTGATGGGCAACTACGATTCGGCCGGCATCTACTACGAGGGCGTGCTGCAAATGCTGCGCAAGCTCACAATGGGCCTGAGCGAACCGCTACAGAAGGGCAAATGGTTAATGGTAAATGTTGGCCGCAGCGGTTGTTCCATTTTTTGGAAGAGAAAACAAATTGCCACCTTCTTATGATGAAACTCCTTTTTCCGTTTTGCGTTCCAGATACAACAAGAAATTAACAAAGAGTACAATCAGATGAAGCTGATACAGAAAACGCTTACGGAGATCACGATGGACCTGCAGAACGCCCCGCTGCAAGCCCGCATCCGCACACCCCTGCACGAGACGGCGAGCAAGGATCCGGCCGCCTGGTTCCGGGCCGATCCCGACATCTGGATGCCATCGTCGTCCGGTGGACGGGGAGGTCCCGTCGATCCGGACGTGTGGGCTCCACCGCCCGATATGCCACCGCCGGATCATCGGCGTGCCGTGGCGCCCCGCAACCAGTCCCGCTCCAGTACCGCCCTCAACCGGAAGTCGGAGGTAAACCGCCGGAACGCGGCCACCAAATCGGCGTCCACATCGACCGTCGGCGGTGGGCGCAAGACAATCAGCCAATCGGCCCGAACCTCCAGCGGCACGTCGGCAGTGAACGGAGCGTCACGCACCGGCACACTGACCCGCACGAAGGGTGGAGCGGCCGGGGGTCAGCGTGGTACCGCCGGTGGGACGGGTGACGCCACCAACGGGAACGGCGAGAAAAGTGATAAGGAAAAGCTGGACGACGAGGAGGGCAATGGGGGTGGGGATACCCCGGAGGAGGTGGAGCGTAAGTTCGAACCGGCCAGCCACGCGGACGTCGATCTGGTGGACATGCTCGAGCGCGACATACTGCAGAAGAACCCGAACATCCACTGGGACGACATCGCGGATCTGCACGAGGCGAAGCGGCTGCTGGAGGAAGCCGTCGTCCTGCCGATGTGGATGCCGGACTACTTCAAGGGCATCCGGAGGCCGTGGAAGGGTGTGCTGATGGTCGGTCCACCCGGTACCGGCAAAACGATGCTCGCGAAAGCGGTCGCCACCGAGTGCGGCACAACGTTCTTCAACGTGTCCTCCTCGACGCTCACCTCCAAGTATCGGGGCGAGTCGGAGAAGCTGGTGCGGTTGCTGTTCGAGATGGCACGCTTCTACGCACCGAGCACGATCTTTATCGACGAAATCGATTCGCTGTGTTCGCGGCGCGGTTCCGAGTCCGAGCATGAAGCGTCCCGGCGCGTCAAGTCGGAGCTGCTGGTGCAGATGGACGGTGTGAGTAACGATGAGGCGACCAAGATCGTGATGGTGCTGGCCGCCACCAACTTCCCGTGGGACATCGACGAGGCCCTGCGGAGGCGGCTCGAGAAGCGTATCTACATCCCGCTACCGAACAGCGAGGGCCGCGAGGCACTGCTCAAGATAAACCTGCGCGAGGTGAAGGTGGACGAGTCGGTCGACATGCGCGACATCGCCGACCGGCTGGACGGCTACTCGGGCGCGGATATCACGAACGTTTGCCGCGACGCGTCGATGATGTCGATGCGGCGCAAGATTGCCGGCCTGCGGCCGGAACAGATCCGCCAGCTGGCGAAGGAGGAGCTGGATCTGCCCGTGTCGAAGCAGGACTTCAAAGAGGCCATTGCCAAGTGCAACAAGAGCGTATCCAAAGACGATCTAGCCAAGTACCAGCAGTGGATGAAGGAGTTCGGTTCGTCGTGATGGAACGGGGAGCAGCAGCGGCGGGCGCGATTGTGTCGTGGCTGATGGGTTCAGTTGTGATTATCTGTAAAAAGAGAACTAGTGCGAACCAACCTTAGACTGAGCTGTGGACGACGGGGACGTACAGACAGGCCGAATGGCTTCCTTTTTCGGAGCAACCGTTTCCGGGAGGGGAGGCGCTCGTTAAAAGTCCCGGCGCGCTTTTGAGCTTACTCACGATAGTTCCTTCCGGTTGTCATCCCGCAAAACGTCATATCAACGGCATCATAATAGCGCACACATGCTCACACACTCACACACTCTGCGAAAGAAGGAAGAAGGGGAGGAAGGTGATGTGTGACTACTGTGGTGTCGTTTTTGTTTTTGTGTGCGTGTTTTTAATTGTATCGCCAGCGGTGATTTAATTTATTGTGGCGGCCTTGATTGTTGTGCCTATCAGCCGGAAGGTGATGCATTAGGTGGACCGGCAGCATGCATGCTTCTCAAAGGAGCGCTTACCGGGCAGAAAGAGAAGCCTAGGGAAGGGAAACGAAAAGACAACTGAATAACTGAACAGCAACAACGACTGCTACAGATGCCCCAGACGGGACCCCCGGGGGCGCGAACTGCTGTGTGTAGCATGTAACGGATCGTTTTTTTCTTTCTGTTTTCTTTCTTTTTAAACAATTCTACTACTATAATCGATTAAAAATATAATAATACTAGCCAGTAAGGAGTAAGATATAATAAAACACTTCAGTAACATTTTATAAAAAATGACAAAACACTCACGTTAACATTTTGTTGCCTTTTGCTTCTGAACAGAGAAACCACGTTCTTCGGACTTGAAATTTGGTTTTGATAATATTGTTAACCCCGAAACCTTTTGAGAACAAGCGAAACTACCGATGAGAACTAGGAATAAAACTCGGTTTGGTGTACAATCGTTAGGAAAACGTTGCTGAAGTGTGTTAATAGAGCAAAACCTATCACAACTGGAAGTAAAGAATGTATAACAATTTATTCCATTTACATGCAATTGATTAGTGTTGTGCCTTTACCACAAGGCAAAATTGTTAAAATATTAAGGGTAGGAGTACGTTAACCATTTTCAAATGAGTAGTTCGACTAGCATCCGACAGATAGTGCTCCAATAGCGCCACATATGTGTCACTTTTAGAACTCCTGGAATAATTTTCATATTTTTGTGTAACACGATTGACATATGAGTGGTTAAGGAAAATAATTTACTTTTGGTTCTCAATTATATAATGTGAAACAACATAAAACTAAACTCTATATAAATGAGTTTGCTCGAAAACGGTCAATTCTAATTTCAAATGCTGTTCATTCTCTAAGTAAGAATTGCACGATGCATGTATAAACGATATATCGTTTTCGAAAAATCCTCTTTCGGTCTGTCAAAGGCATGAACTGTCAAATTCCCATGTAATTGTTTCGAAGATGCAAGTGAACTCAAAAAGCTGAAGAAATCAACCGGTTGTGGAGGTTGTAAGGTTCATCAAATATTTCTTGAATGTTCTTATTGTATTCGAGACCACAACTAACACAAAAATATCGTTGCAATCATTCAGAAGTTAACAAAATATCACCAAAACCGCTCAGATTCGTCCGTTTCAATTGATTCAAACTGCTTGAATGGCGTAGTGAGGTACGAAACTGCGTGAAATCCACCGTGAGAAGTGAGTAGAAACAGTGAGCGTTGCGCAGTGAGTTTCTTCATGCCAAATTTTATGTTCTTTTCCTTCACTCCAAACCAAGAAGAAGAAGAAGGTTGTGTGCGTCGTGTGCGTTCGGCTGCCGTAATTTCATAAAAGTGTTAGTTAAAGTGTAAGAAAAGTTTGGAAAAAAGCCGATAAAAGTCTACCTTTGCATTCGATACACCCTACTGGTATGAGCGATCGTCCCTTGCAACGGGGAGCGACCGATTTCTTTTCGTTTTTCTGTCCGCTTGCTTCCTTTCATTACCCCCGTACCACGTAAACGAATGAATGCGAAGAAAAATTTCATCGTCCCAACATGGGGAAAGTAGTGTGGCTCGCCGGTACCAGTTGACCAGTTACTACGGATGTAAGTATCGTTCGGTTCACTATTCCCCGGTTTGGATCGATTATTGTCCGAAGCGGCCGACGAGGGCATCCCAAAGCGAAAGACACCTTTTACCTTGGTCTGTGTGTGTGCCACCGCCAGTAGTGCGCCCTCTGGTGTTTGTGTCGATGGCGGCGCGTTGTGCTTCAGTAGCAGCCGCAGCAGCAGCCAGCCACAAATCCTTCCCATACTCGAGAGGGCTCGGAGTACACTCTTTGGTGGAAAATCGGCCCAAAATCTGAAGCGCTGCGCGTCCGCAGCATCGAACCTGGCAACATAATACCGAGGCAAGCGTGAACAGCCGTCACCATCATCATCACTAACACCAACACCATCATCATCATCATCATCATCGTCATTATCGTCCGCAAAGCAATATGGAGAGGATGATGACGATGATGATGTAGGCAAGCGACGATTTACTTCTCTGCTGCTGCATCATACGAAGTGCGTCAGCCATAATTTTGTTCGGGAAGATCGGAAAAACTGCAACCCCAAAACGTGTGGTGTGAGGAAAACAGAAAGAAGAAGCTAATCTTGACATTCTTTCCACTCTCTTTGCAGCGTACGTTTCGGGGGAAATCATGGTAACCTTTGGTGAAATGGTTTGTGACAGCAGAGATTACCCTCAGGAAATAATATGAGAAGAGCCACCTGCTCCGGTAGCAGTGCCACCATGGCGCGATTGAGCTGATCCAGCAAAGAAAGTGACCATTTCGATCGTGCGAAGAACTTTGTTCACATCCGGTGCGGGACTCTAGGGGGGGCGTCCGTGCTCTACCGACAACTAAAACGTACGAATCAGAGCAGGCATTTGCGGTGCATAACATTCCAAAATGGGCTCCAACAGTGCAGTTTTTCCATCGAGTTTTGGGGGAAAAGTTTGGTTAGCGTATGAAGTCGAACAGTGAAGAGTCTTGGCGCTGGAAACTTTTGTCTGTATGTGTATGCGTGTGCGTGTGCGTGTCTGCTTGTGTACGTGTATTGCAACCGTGCCGGAACCGTGTGTTTGGGAAAGGGAATTGTGACTGTCCGAGAAAGCAATCAAGAAGTAAAAGACCACAAGCAATTTATCCTCGTGAGAAGGAGTGTGACCAGCCTGAACCAACTTGCCAACCCTGCACAAACCGTATACCAGAACCGAAGGAATCGGATTCGGAAACCCAATCGGACAACGATCCCTAGTTCGATCGGGAGCATCGAGTGCTCGCCGAGTAAGCTGTAGTGGCTTCAGTGTTCTCGCAGCATCCCATCATCAAACCAGCAGTGTTTTACCAGCCGGGAACCGTGAGGTGTTCCGCTCTCACTGCAGGAAAGAACCGCGGGTTCGAAAGGTTCCTGCAGCCGGAAAGGAAGCAGTGAATGCAGGTTGGTGACGTTCATTTTACAATCTGTAGTTAAAACCGTAAGCCCGATGTTTAGTACATCCGACAACGCTTTCGTCCCCCCCACAAATCCGGAATCATCGCCGGTGAGAAGGCAGTGCGGGAGTGAAAACTCATCCGACGGATGAGAACGAGCGCGTCGTTCTTCTTTGTTTGGTCCGTAGTCGCGTTTGTGCCGCAGTGAATGAGAACGCCGAGTGAGCGACGACCGACGCCAAAGATGCGTTATCGTTACCCTCGAATGCGATACTTTCAACTACGAAAATCGTCCCATTGCTTTCGATTGTGCATCAAACAACCGTAGGGTAGTCGATGGTGGCTTGGATGTGTTGGGAGAAACTGCCTGCATGTCGTGTTACGGCTGATGCTGCCGCTGGATGATGCGCGTACGCCCGTGAAGTGAGCGGTGAGAAGTGAGCAAGTGAAAGAACGTGAAAACGTAATTGCAGTACTGCAGTCAGATTGATGCCGAAGCTTCATCTTGTGTACGCACCTGCACAACGTGCAAGTATTTACGTCTAGAGTTGTGGTTTGATTGCATCTTTGCCAAAAATGTCAAAATGCCTGCATCTCACAGGAAACTGCTCGCACGCGCTGAGAAACGAGTGCTCAGATCTGTGAGAAGAGAGCGGATATTTTCACCTTAATCATCTCATCTTGCGGTGACGGTGAGAGAGCATCAACAAAATTGTATGTGGTGTGATCTGCACGGTTTTTTTTTGTTCATAGGTGTATCATAGTTTTGTAAAAAAATCCATTGTAATGGGATTGATATTCTACTAAATGTTCCAAACGTTACGATTCCACGCTCGTAAAGGAAGGAGTTTTAGAAAGATTGTTTTACTCAGTACGAAGCAGGTTCTCCAGTATCGTTGAAATATTTTGCCAAATAATTTCACAATATTACTGATCCGTGTTACCCCTTACAGGGGTAACTATCCAGTTCTACCGTTCCTTCGGTGCACTTCAGTTTGCTGTTGTACCCGTGAAACAATTATCTCATCTCCCGCGGGATTAAAATCTGGACTATAATTATGCAATAGGCGATCCCGCCGCACTGGTCCGCGCTAGGGCCTTGTGCTGGTACCGACTTTTTAACTCGTTCCATTCCGCTAAAGGAACCGGTTCCCTTTTGCTCATTTGCAAAGCCAACGAGCTAATGGATAATTGATTACGCGAGTGTTTTGCAGTACGCTTTTGTGTACGGTGTGTGTGGGGGGCTATCGTTTCTTCGCGCTGTCACATGGTTTTTTTTTCGGCCACCAAAACAAACACACGAGCATGTGACGAAACGACCGGAAAGAGGAAGGTTTTATGCCGTTCTTGTAGTCTTTCTAGAAAAGAGTTTCAATTATTATGGGTCACCCCTAATGCTGCTACCTGCATGTGTTTGCTGGTAATCCCATCCCGGTATACGACAGGTGTGGCGTTGTTTACGGAGCTTGTTTGCCACACACACGCACGCACACACACACAAGACGGTGCGAAATTTGTTACACTCATGTTTTGTTCTGCTTCTTTTTCTACAACTGTAGGCGCAGTTATCAGATGTTTCCCGATTGTATCCCCCCGGTGGCTCATTCATTACCAAAACCACCCATTATGACGCTCGTTCGGTACGGTTTGATGGATGAAGGAACGTTTTTTTTTCATCTTCTTTGTCATTTAAAGATAAATCGCGTGCACGTATTGCAGTATCAAAACAGCACACACAAACCAAACCAAAGTGCGTTGTTCGGTCCCGAATGGCTGCCGAAACTCAATAACAACAATCGACGACACGGCGGGACCTTATCGTACTCGCTCTCTCCCGCGTGCTCCGGTGCACGTTCTCGGACACATTTGCCTTTAATAGCACCAACTAGAGGACGCGCGAGTTTTGAAAAACACCTCCCATCCCCTCCGCACTCAATTTGCCGCGGTCAGTCATCTGTCATCTTTCAGGCCGATGTTGGACCGACGCGATTGTTTATGATCGAGCGCACACGCACACCCTTGCATAAATGCAATCAGGCCCACCAACGCGCAGCCTTGTTGATGTTTGCATCGATAAAGGTTAGTTCGTTGGCGGGCGTCGGGGCCGGTTTTACCGGCGCAATGTTACGGTCATCCAGCAGCACCATTTGGGGATAGAATTTATCTTGGGCACGGTAAAACACTGTAAACGCTTCTGACAGGGCGTTTGCACGCGACGCACTCACACCAACCCCACACCCGGTTCACCACCGCGCCGGGACGAAAAGAAAGTGAAATGTGCTTCGGTGCTCGCTCGCATACACCCTCATTGCACCCGGTTTTCCGCTTCACAAAACTGAAAGCAATAATAACGACAACAACAACGAAAAAAGTCAAACGAATGAAAGAAGCAGGTTTCCGTCGGAACCAACCCCCGCCCGCACCGCGACATTGCCGGCAAATACCCCCCTACCCAACCCCTAAAATCCCACCCCACGACCAAAAAGAACCAACCTGTACCCTCCCTCCCGGTCGCAAACGGTGTGAACGGTGGTGAAAAACGAAAGGGAAATGTCTCGACGACTTTGGCGTGGCGTATTTTTGTCGTTCGTTCTTTTTTTTTCCTTCTTTCTCTCTTGCGTCACCACGGTCACCCTTTTTTTTACTACTATCCCTTCATCATCCCTTCGCTCCTTTGATGTTGGTTTACACCGCAGCCGGCGGGGGAACGTGTGTGAGTGTATCGGGCGGATCGGGCAGAGTAGTGTTTGCCAGTAGAGCAACACTGGAACGGTTACCGAATACCGACGACCAGGACGACGGAAAGGCAGAAAGGACTCGCGGTGGGCGCACACGACCGCAATCTCTAGCGAAGAACCACCCAACCGCCCATCGCCATGGCACGTTGTCGTGGCCTGCTCGTCGGCGAAATAAAGTCTGGCCCTGGAAGTTCATTATTTCGTTCGGCTTGTGTGTGTGTATGTGTGTGTGGTTTGAAGGACGAAAATATGAAGTATCTTTTCCTACGACCGAGGGAGGAAGGGGGAGTTTGGTGTCGGAGCGTTTTTGTTACTTCTCTATGACAGACAAGAAAGCAGCAGCAGACGCATATTTTGGGAAGTTTATATGTTATTGCTGCTTCGCTATTATCGGTCGGCCAGTGTTTTGTTGTCGAATGGCCCAAAGATTTCGTAAGCAAACGACGGGCAAGTGGCTTGGAAGCATATTTGAGCAAACCCAGCGTTTTTATTATGCCATATTGGTGGGTTTTCATTTTTATGCTTCGAATTTCTCACCTAACTATGTGATAAATCAATGTGTAAAAAATACAGCGTCCTGATGATGATGTAAAATATTTTGTTCGCACATTTTTTTTTTCAACCTTTCTCGTTGATGTTAGTTAATATGTTGGGTTTCACAATGAACGGCATTTTAAGAGTGTTTCCAAACTAACGATGAGTTGAACGACTATCTCGTTTACCGCAAGCAAGTGAAAAACTCATTCAAACATTTAATTTCACTGAGCTGAGTTTAAGCCGCCAGAAGTAAACTCACCCAAATAAAAGCGCCTCATTTCCAAGCGCATCCAATATCGCAAAAACAATCCAAAAGCAAAACAAAAGAGAGCACACCAAGAGAGCAGTATGAGCCTTTTTAAATGCATACACACTCACACATGCAGACAGACAATTATACATACAAACGCCCAACCTCCCGTCGCTCTCCTGTTGATACACATAATGGTTTGATTTGATTTGGAGGAGAGGGAAAGGGTGGCCGAGTTAAGGGTTTTACCGGCCTCAAACCCGCACAACGTTCGAGAGTTGCACGTGGACTCGCCCCCTATGGGTTCAATCCCTGCGCCTTCGTCTTCGTTCCTTCACAAACGCAAATCGGTCGTCAAGCGTCCACAACAAACCTTCCACATTCGCTCTTCCTCGACCCCCGGCATATTATCATCATCATCATCGGCGGCTCGCAGTCGCTTGGGAGGTTGGCGGTGAAAAAGGATCAACCTTTTCCAGTGAGGTAGGTCCCGGTTTGTAGATGAAGAGCCGGCGCACATAATCAGAGTGCCCGAGTCCAACCCCAGGAGAGGGGGGGGGGGGGGGAGTGAGTCGATGATGGCTGCGAGACATACGTACGCATACATATTCAGGAGCCTTGAGTTATTGTACGTTCGGCTCGGTACGCAGAATGGGGAAGCAAGATATCGTAAAGATGCTGCAAAAACCCGCCCAGGTATGCATTGACTTCACTGAGAGGTGAAGTTTCTCCACCGCTATTTCGATTCGATTACGAATTCTAAGCTGTGTTGCGATAATTCTCAACCCTACTTAGCACCCCACTCGCTCTTGAGCGTGTACAAAATGGTATAAAATTATTCTTTCTCTCCAAGCTGGGCCAAGAAAGTGCCCACCAGGGGAATCGGTTCTGCTTAAACTGCAACATCATCCTCTTGGGTGAGCCGTTTTTATTTTATTTTTTTTTTTTGCAACAAAATAGCAAACATCCATCCCGTGTCTCGGTGCGATTTCTCTCCAAAGCCTCGGCTACCTTGTCCAGTTCGAGCGCCTCGAAACGCTTCTCGGGAAACCTCTCGCTAAGAAACGAGGGAGCGCCCGAACCGTGCCGGACTTTACGATCGATAATCAATCTTGCACATGGTTACGCGCCGTGGATCGGGACGGGATGTGGAATTGCGCCCGCAGGATTGTGAAGAAGAGAAAAAAAAACGTTTCAATCCGCCTTGTATGGTGCCGTGATTAAGGAATGTAACGCCCTTCGCTCCTCCAGTGCTCTCCCGCCGTGAACATGCCTCCGCATGTCAAAGTATGCAGTCAAAGGATATTCAAGGATATCGGAGGAGCGGTTCGGAGCGGTGGGGTTTGGGTAGGAACCGGCGAAAGATAGTCAATTTAGTTGATCGCTTAGTGGGATTTGTGTGCGAGAGCGAAGTAACCGCGCGTCCCACACGCCCGACCCGAGGGATTGTGTCCGAAACGATTGCGATCTCTCGCGGTTCGAGCAGATCTCGCGGAAGAGAACTCGCGCGCCCTGCCGTATCTTCGTTTCGGTTTTGCTCTTGCTTGCTGCTTGCCGTTTCGGAGCAGAAGGTCAAAAACGATGGCCCGGCACTTGGGATGGAAAAGGCGAAAGATAAATCCGAACTTCGCGTCCTCCGTCCGTGGTCTTGGTCGCCGTGCGGTGGCAATATTTCAAATTGTGCTGCTGCTGCTGCCGCTGCTGGCTGATGCACCTTGATTAAATGGACGAGTGCTGGGTGCTGTTTTGTTTCCTTTTCGTGCGCGCCACAAGAATGGAACGGAAACGTTGCCAGGGCCCTCCTTCGTCGGACGACCGAGCCGAAGAGCAGAAGTGGCAGAGATTGGATAAACGTGCGACCGCCGCCGTCGCTGTCGGTGTCTTGCCCTATCCCTATCCGCTGTTGGGCCGGGTGTTTGGTGAGCCATTCTTTTCCCAGCCGCCCCGTGCTCGGCGTATTCTGTTTCGGGGACTCGGTTCCGAGGCCGGGACCGAGCCCGGCCTGAAATAAAACGAAACGAAGAGAAAATCAGACCGTGTCTCGGGGCAGTTGGACACACAATGGAAGATTCGGTTTGAGGTGAGAGAAGAAGTTGGCACAGGGTGAGCAGGCTGACGTGACCGGCAATTAGCAATTTTTCACAGATAATTTTGAAATAGCGTGGACAAGCGCGAACCTAGCGTGCCTGGGAGTTAGGAGCTAGAAATGGCCGATTAAAAATTATGATTTTTGTTGTTCTTCTAGTTGTCTTCAAACCATGTTCAAAGTTGTTCCGCAATGAAGCGATTTTAATGGAAAATTATGTAAAGTTACGACGAATGTTTGATTGGCTTATTAGACAGTCATTGTAATGAGTAATTTCTTTTTAATGTTTCTTTTTTTGGAAGCTTTAGGAACATTTAATGCGACATTAAACGCATAAATAATTTGGGTATTAGTTCTTGGTTTTATTTGACATAGTTTGATGTTTATTTAATTTCACAATCCCTTCTTTAGAATCACCTTCCTCATAACTGAAAAGATGATGTACCTACCCCATCGTTATCATCTTCATATAGGGTGGTTACCGGTTGCATGAACCACCCCGCTTTAAAAAACGTCCCACATTTTAAGAGCCCAGCAAACAGCTGATTTCCGATTCGTACCTCTTCACGTTGGTTGTGTGTTTTATTTACGTTTTTCCACCTCCCTGCTTCCATTGCCCGGCGCCGACACCTAATTGATACGTTTTAGCGCCATCCGAACGGGTGGCCGTGGTGAAGGGTGGGCCTTCTTAAAAGCAGGCGTGTTATGTGCCATAAATCAAACGATCTCCACACTGGACCTGGACCCCCGTGTACCTTGGCGGGGTGTGGGGAAGATGATTGAATGCATCTTCCCTGCCCATAAGCGCCGTGCAGCTCTCGGAGGCTTGTTAGCGTGGCACTTTAAATGTTTAACGCTCAAGCTGGACGCAGCGTAATAATGCAATTTAAAGTTCAATAATATGCAAGCCACCCAAACGGTAGCGCAACACTTTACTCGGTTCTCGGCCGGCGGCGGGTGGTAAATTATCGAAAATTAATTAACGACAGCATAACAATAAAAATGCACCATAAACACAGCGTCGCGGTGTTGGTTCGACGCTTGCGCCGCCGGGTTCGTCGCCTGGCGCATGCATTCCCAGCGAGCGGATTGAACGATTTATGGGTTTGCAAATTATTCTCGCCATGCAAAATCACTCCACATGGCTTTGGCCACCGATCAGTCATCATCCTCATAAGAAGAAAAAAAAACCGAGAGTTTCGCTCGCTCGCTCGCTCGCTCGCTTGGTCTCTGTCTTTCTTAAGTCACTCGCACGCTTATTCGAATTTTATTTCTTGTTGTCTGCATGCGGGCGGGAGCCTTTCCGGCTATTTATTCCCTCGCTGTATTCTGTTCTGTTGTGGTGCCGCGTTCCGGTTTAAGCTTATTTATGGTCCCCATCATGTCCCGGCTGCCCACCGGCGTAACCGGAGGCTGCTATAATGCGGGCAATTGTGAAGGAATCTCGTTGAATTGTCGACGACGCGTCGTTTGTGGCTCTCGTCATTAACCCATTTGCATACATATGCGAGGGACGGTTGGACGTGAGACAAGCCTTTTTTGTTGTTCTTCGCCAATTAACACTTACATTTGAGGCTCCCTCATTGAACGATCTTTGAAATCGTTTTTTTTTTTTAAGGTGGCTCGATTATACTGTGCCGTTTTGGGATCGCATACATATGGGGCGTTTTTGATCAAAACACACGTCGTCTGTGAAGCTTCTAATTTAATATGACATAAAAATTACCTTATTCGAAAATATTTTTGGTGAGGTCTTGCAATAACGTGTTGGAAATTGATTTCTGTATCTTCTGTCTCTAACAACAAACTTTTTCCATAATTTAATCCCTGTTTGGCAAACAGTTTGCCGATCCCTTCGAGCTCCCGGTGGCTTAGTCACCGGCGAAGCAGACTCCGTTTCGTGTTCGCGCCAAACCGTTTGCGCGTTACTCAGCCTCGTGTGTCGTAAAATGTCAACATTTTAAATTATCGTTCAGCAGTTTCGTCGTCGGAGCCTGGTGTGGTGCTCGATTTACCTTTTTTTTTTTTTGCTGCTTTTTTGTTTAAATGCCAACCACTCGTGGAGAGATGTCGAGCGAAGGAGAGAACACCGGGGATTAATATCCACGCGGAATGCGTTTCATACCCCCACGGGACCGGGGTTGCGTGCCTGCTCCTCCTAGCTCTAGCTGCGGTGTTTTGCGTTCTCCACGTCATCTTCGCGCAAGTTGATGAGCCCGCACAACCCTCGATCGCGCGATAGTGATCGCAAAGCTCGCCCGCTGTACCTTGAGCGTTGCCTGCGCTCTCCAGTTACTTGCACACGCGGATGCCTGGTTTTTTCCCCCTTGTGCTTAACTCAGATTAAGTTCACCGCGCGCGGTCGTCTGTTTTTCCTTCTTCGCTCGCTTGCAAGCCTTGGTTCGTCGCAGCCCACTCTCATCGTGGTTCGGTTTTTGTACATCCCATCGCTTCGTTTCTTCGTTCGCGGCTTCGTGGCCGCTTCTTGATGATCCGGTGCGGTCCGACTCCGGTGTCTCCTCTCCTCACGGCACGGAGCCCTACCAAGCCTGTCCGACCGGAGCCATAGAACGACGCACTCAATTTCCCCCGTGGTCTCTCATGTTGGCCTTTGTGGATGCTTTTTTTTTTGTTTGGTTTTTTGCTGCACACATCCATCCCCCACCGCATTTATCTATCTCCTCCGTTTTGGTTGCCAAGATTCGCGCGGCCCAAAAGCGGGATGGGGAGCTTTCGGGATCTCGCGTCTCTTCGATTCGCTTCTCATCATTCATTATCCATTCTTTCCCTTGTGCGGCCGCGTGTATGATGGAGCATGATGCGGGCGCAACAGAGCCAACAGAAGAAGAGCCTACACGCCGGTGTGCTCTCCCTCTTTTGAGTGGAGAATACGCTCCGAATAAGATGGAGTTCTTCTCCTTCCGTCAGTTCTTCTGCGGTGGCCACCCATAGCTAAAGAGGCGCACAGGGGGTGGGGGGGGGGGGGGGAGTGAGGCCGATTGCTGTTGTGCTTGATGAGGTACAGGAAGGGGTTTCTCCATCCGTCTCCCCCTCCACCCATTGGGGACGAAACGATGACGCCGACGAGTGGCTGAAAAATATTGTTCGAAGCGTTTCGAAGCTAAAGCTGCTGCTGCTTCGCCCTGCTATTGAGGGACCACTACATTAAGTTGCACGAGGTGGTTCGCGGACCTGACGGTGTTGTGTTTCGGTTTCAAAGCACCTCGATGTTGAGTGTTCGTTGTTTTTTTCTTTCGTTCAAGTTGTTCTGTTCGGTCCGCTACATGCTCTCGGGTTTTTTTTTCTCCTCCTCGTTGGGCATTATATTTTGTTCTCCTCTGCGGTCACCGTTGGGTTTTTTTTTCAATTTTGTTTCATTTTTCTGGCTGCGATGTGAAGCCACAAGAAACGGAAATCCTGCTCACTCGAGAGCTATCTGTCCGTCCTGTGTGTGTGTTTTTTTTTCTTCCCTTTACTGCAATGCATTGGGGCGAGCTCCTCCAAGTCGGAGCCAAGTCTTTGCGGGGTCTTGGGGCATATTTTTCTTCAGCTTTCGCGCGCTTGACAGGACGCCCAAAAGGGGCACGGGAAAATAAATACACTGCGCAGAGATCGCAACAAATACGCCGGACGGCCACGGCACGCTGGGAGGATTGTAATCGTTCGGAACCGAGAATACGGGGAGTTCGTAACATAGAATAGGAACCATTTTTTGAATACCAAAGGGGTTTGGTAAAATTTTCAAAAAATATTAAAAAATAATAATATTTTTTCGAATTAGTAGACACATCGGATGGAAGCATAAATGTTTCTGTTAAAACACATAATTGTTTTAAAATATTTAACGTCTTTTAATATCCATAATGTGTTTTTGAATATATTGCTTAACGTGTTCCAAAAATATATAAATTGCCTCGACTCGGTCGAATTTTTCTCTCACATTCTGTCCAATGTTGTCCAACACGTCAGCCCACCGTGAGCCGGCACCGGGCGCCCTCCGGACAATTGTGCCAGGATGTGGTTCCAGGTTGCAGCGTGTGTGTGTGTGTGTGTGTTGGCTGGTCGGTGAGATGGTAACGCTCTGGGGCTGATTGTTGTTTCGAATCGCGGCAATCGGTCCCCTTTGCGGTGCTTCCATCAGCCTCCTTCTTCTCGGCAATACGCAACGCAACCCAACACAGCCCGGCCAGCGGCTCGCAATCGCTCGTTTATCTTACGGCGGATACACACGCTTAAGTGCTCTTTTCTTGGGAATGCTGCCGTTTTATTTTTCGCGCGTCTCCGCCTCGTCGGTTCGCCAGTGCCGGGCAAGTGCCGGGCGGATCTTTTTTTCCTCGTTTATTTACCTTTTTTAAGAAAGATTTTTAGAAGCGAATCTGTATATGGCTTTTTTATCTTTTATAATTTTTTCTCCGTTTATCGTGCATTTTTTATTGCTTTATGTGTATCAGTTTTGTTTTATCATAATTTTGTTGTTTAAGTATGAGTTTGTTTGCCTTCATCTTAGTGATGTTTAAATCATTGTTTGCTGAATTTTGTTTTCCAAAAAAACTCAATATATGGTAAAAACTGTTTCAAATACTGATTAGTGGCACATGCAATATTAAAAACATGTCAAGTTTGTAAAAAGCATTACATTTTCCAACACGATTGTTTACTCGAGCGGTTTTGCACGGGGTTTCAAGTTGCCGACCACTGCGCTCTCCTCGAGGTTCTCGCTCGACGCGGTACATTTTCGGATCGCATTTTTGTGTTTTGTTTGCTTCGCTGTAGCAAATGGCATCCTAAAGCAAAAAAAAAACACGAATGCTCGAAAGAGGACGGTTCTCCACAATACTCACTCACGCCATGGCCCGCCCGCCTGATGGTGGTGGTTTTGTGGAAGAAGCTGGTCATCATCATGACCCGCTCGGTTCGTGCTTGAGAACAGCGAGCAGCGAGGGCTTCTGCGGCCGTCGTCGCTTTCGTAGCCGGTTTTTCGAATGGCAGCGAACGGACAAAGTCAACTTTTGAAGAGGCCAAAACTGAGCGAGAATATGAAAATCATTCCTTACATCCTCCGTTTCGTCCGCACAACAACACACATCTGCTGCGCAAAATTATTCAAACGTGAAGCAAAGCAAATGAGACGATGACAGGCCGAATCCGCCAAGAACCCGCCACCATTGGGGTATTTTTTGTTTTTTTTTTTTTTTTTTAGTTTGTTGCAGATACTTTTCCAAATTTTGTTTTCTGAAAGGCGAGAGACACCCCACTTTGTGCATATATGCAATTTTTGGCTTGCCCGGTTTTCGGACGGGGAAGATGACGAGTTGAGTTCCCGAAGCTTATCCGCGCCTCATATCTTGGCAAACGGTTTTTGGTGGATTTTTTTATTTTTGGTTCTTTTTTGGGGGTCGAGGTAACGCAGCGCGCTCATTTGTTCGACGTTTTTAATGCCTCCCGCTTCACGCGCTTTTGCGCGCGGGTTTCCATTTGTTTTTTTTTCGTTGTGGGGAAAGAAGGCACTCGGAATTCACGTGGAACCATTCGACGGAAAGGAGTAGAAGAAAAAAAAAAACCCAAAATAACAACCGCACACAGCCTCAAGTTGTTGCGTTCCGAGCTGCGGGTTTCAATTTATTTATGCTCCGTTTCGCTTTCCACAGCGCCTCCCTTTCTGGCCCCGTGTCCCTTTCACTTTGATATGCCACGTCGAATCAACTCCACAGCCGGCCCCAGCTTCAAACCAACCGATGCGCTTTCTCGCGTTTTCCTCCCGTCCGCTTTTCCCTTCTTCATGGGTGGAAGGTTCCATTTCGAGTCGGCGGAGTTTCTTCGGCGACGAGTTTTAAGTCGGAGTTTCGGTTGCCGGGGGTGTGTGTGTGTGAGTGTGTGTATGTGTGTGTGTGTTTCCGGTGTTCCTTCTCAACAGCAGGGGAAAAAGAAAACAGAACAAGTGATCATCATCACCATGCGCGCTCTTTGCTCCTTTCAAAAGTAAATGAAACAAACATCGATCGCGTGAGCCTTTTGGGTGAATTTGTTGGGAAAGTTCTGCGTTCTGAGTGTGTTCGACGCAAAACAGCACAAAAGAAGCAAATATTTCGCCACTTAATTGGAATGGTGATGGTGCGTTCATTTTCGTCGGAGCATTGTTTTTTTTTTTTTGTTGATGTTGTTTTGCTCTGTTCTGGAATTTATTGGCACCCCCGGTTTCGGTGCGCAGTGGGAAGCGGAAATTAGTTTACGGAAAATTGTTATCATTACGATGTCCCCAAAAGATGCCAATTAGTGTGTGCTCGCGTAGGAAAACGAGCGAATCACGAGACAGCTCGAACGAAAAAAAAGATCACTCCGCACAATGAAAGCCGCCTAAAAAAACCGCTTTTTGATAACATTATCTTGAACGGACTCGCAACCCGCAACTTGAACTTGAATCGCAGTTTGAATCGCACAACATTCGCCTTCTTAAAAAGGAAAATTTGCAATCGCTCGCGCCACCCACCGGCTTTTTTGTGCCGATCAATCGAATCGATCTGTTAACAATCGTTTATCACGTTTTCGCCTATCGTCTTGCTCTCTTTTCCCCGGCCGCGCGTGTTCGATTTGCGGCACGAATCAATTTTTAAACCGTACCGTAAGCAGGCACCCGTCGTAATTTGCAAGGAAAGTGCCAGAAAAGAAGGTACAAAAAAATCAACATCAACATCTGTAAATCATTGAGCCAATGTGCGCGCGCGAGATTCATTAATTTGTAATCCACTTGGGATGGAAGTTTTTCATTGCTTTTTTTTCTTCTTTTGGTTTCCCGCTGGCTTGAATAGTTCTTCGTTTCAACGAGCTGTGTTAACTTAGATGTTTTCTCTTTGTTATTGTTTATTTCATAATTATTTAACACGTTTCTGTTCTATCAATAATTAAATTTAAAATTAAATTTGATGGACGAGTTTTTAAACTCTTATCATAAGATGCTATTACCGATTTATTTTCCACTATTCGAAATTCAATTTACAAATCTTTTATTTTATTAACTCATTCGGATATTAACTGTGTTTGACACTTTTCAAATATAGAAAAATAACCTACTTTTTTAAATCAAATTAAATTTTCAACTTTTTTTTTCGTTATTCAACATTGATTACTAACAGTTTGTTTTTTCTCTTGTGTGTATTTTCAGAACTGCATCCTTTCCGGCCCTTTTACAGGACATGGCATTGTGGATCCTGTAGCTCAATGAAGCATTGCCGCTAAATAAATCCTAAGGACACGTAGGACGGGAAAACCGAAAGCCGAAAACCGTTTTGCAAACGAGCGCCGGTCGTTGGGTTGCCGCTACAGTGTTGCCTCGTTTCCTCCTTTCCCCTTTCTCCTTCCTCCCTCCCTCCCCCTTTACCTTTCTCTCCCACAGCCCCACACAATGGTGTTGTGATTCACTCCGATATGACCGTTTGAAGTTAGAGCGAAGCCCCAAGTGTTTTCGAAGCGCCTAGACCACCTGTTTGCCACCAGGCAACAACCGACCGTGTGTTTGTGTGTGTGCGAGTGTGCGTTTACGTGAGTGTGTGTGCGTGTGCGTGTGTGTGTGCTACTTTTACCGGTAAGGCTCTCAAACCACAGCGACAGCCTACCGGTGTCGGCAGTGGTGTGGTGTCCTTTTTTCGGTTTTATTTTTAGCGGGGGTTTTTTTTTTTTTTGGGAGGCTCGGGTGATGTTCGTAAGGGTTGCTTCCTTTCCGGGAGTGTTTCCGCCGTTACGCTGGTGTGCGCCACGTGTCGCTCGTTGTTTCATATGATTGTTGTTGTTGTGTTGTTGCAGGAGGAAAATGCATAAAATCATCGCGAGCGAATCGTACGGGTAAACGCGCGTGTTGTTTTCGTGTTGTTCCCCGTTGTGTTGTGGAGCGTCCCGTCCTTCCCTCTCCAGTGCAAATGTACGCGAGTACGCCGTTCGCTCATGGTTAGTGTTGAAGTGTGTGTGCGGGTTGTTGTGTCTTATGGTGCTTCGTGCGAGCAGCAACCGCAACAACAGCAGCAGAAGCAGCAAGAAAAGCAGCATCAGCATGAGGGAAATAAAAGAAAATCAGTGAGAAAATCGCGCGAGCAAGTGAAAGTGTAGTAGGAGCCGAAGAGAGAGAGAGAGAGGGAGAGCGAGAGGGAAAGTGAAGAAAAAGTATTACTGGAAAAAAAAAAATCGGCAACAAGCAGCAGCAGCGTCATCATCGTTTCTGGTGGTCAGTTTTTCTTTTAGTGCACGCGTATGTGTGAACGTGTATCCGTGTGAGTGTGTGTGTGTGTGTTTGTGTCGCGTGCGTGTGTCTTTGCGTGTGTAACGCTTGTCATGAATATTGTGTCGCGCGCGTTGTGATCTCGCAGTTCGAGCAGAGTGAGTGAGTGAGAGAGAGAGAAAGAAAGAGCAAAAAGTTTCTTCCGATAGTGTGTGTTCCTAGATAAAGTGGAGGAGCAGGCCAGGCAAGTGAAGCGAGTTTCGAGTGACGACGGCGGCGGGCACCACAGCAATGCTGATATCGAACCGGCACCGTTCGGGTAGAACAGTAGCGGCCGGTAAACAGCAGCAGCATCGTCAGCAGCACAGCACCAGCAGTTAAGGTGGTGTGTATCGTCGTCGACGTCGTCCCCACGTCAGATCGTCGTCTGATCAGCCAGTCGTCCGTCTCGCCGCCATCCAGCGATGGGCGATCAGAAGAGTCAAAAGTCCGCGTCCGGCGGTGGTGGTGGTGGTGGTGCTGCGGGTGGTGGTACGAACGGTGGTGCCTCATCGACGGTGGCCGCCTCCACGACGACCACGACGACAACGTCGGCCACGTCCGGACCGGTCACGACGCCCCAGCAGCAGCAGCAGCATCATCATCATCAGCCACCTCCGCATCATCCCCAGCATGCGCCCCATCCCCATCATCATCAGCCGCCGGGGCCGGGGCTGCCGCCGCATCACCCCCATGCGCCACCCCATCCGCACCACATGCCGCCCCATCCGCCCCATCCCCATCACCATCCGCACCATCATCCGGGCGGTGAACATCAGCCACCTCCCCCCGGGCACGGTCCACCTCCGCCCCATCACTACGAACACCACCATCCCGTTCCCGGGGACGCTGCCAACGGTGGCGGCGGTGGCACGGGCAGCGGCAAGGACGGGGAAGGACCACCACCTCCCCCGACCCATCACGGGCATGGACCACCACCGCCACCCCCGATGGGTCACCATCATCATCCGATGCAGCCGCATCACGGTGGGTACGGTGGGCCGCCACCCCCACCGCCCCAGATGCAGCATCAGCAGCAGTACGCGCCCCGCTATCACCACCACCACCCGCACCATCCGCACGATCCGACCGTGGTCGGGCAGCCGCCGGGTGCGGGCGGTGGTGGCGGCGCCGGCGGCGCCGGAGGACCACCCGATCCGTACGCACACTATCACGCGCATCGCATGGGAGCGGCTGCGGCAGCTGCTGCAGCCGCCGCAGCAGCCGCCGCCGCGTCCTCCGGTGGCGGTGGTGGTGGTGGCAGCGGTAGCGGTGGTGCGGGCACACCCCCGCCCCAGCACGCAGGGGGAAAACCGGCCGCGGCAGCCGCCGCCGCCAGTGCAGCCGCTGCCGCAGCGGCGGCCAACAGCAGCCCAATGCATGGCGGTCGCCACAGTCGCTATATGCCGCCGCAGCAACAACCGGGAGCGGCCGCCCCACCGGGTGGACAACCACCGCCCGGTGGCGGTGGTGCTAATGTGCCGCCACCCCAGCAGCAACCTCCGCCCGGAGCACCACCCACTGCCGGCGGTCCAACGCCGACGCTCAACTCGCTGCTCCAATCGCATCCACCACCACCACCACACCCCGGGGCGGCACCGCCGCCGCCGCATCATCGCTATCCGCCCGGTGGATACGATCCGTCGGGAGGAGCGCAAGGACAGCAGCCGCCCGTACCCGGTCAGCCGCCTGCCGGTGGTCCACCGGGACCGGGTCAGGGACAGCCGGGAATGCACCCATACCACGGTGCTCACACGCAGCAGGGATGGGCTCCACCACCGCGGCCATACAGTCCCCACTCACAGTCCTACAGGCCACCACCACCGGTAAGTTCACGACCGCAAAGAAGTTGTTTTAATGCTTTTAGTTAATTTTAGGGCACTTCTGACCTGAAGATGGGGCCACCCCTTTAAGATGCTTTACTTGACCTAAACGGACTATTCTGCAGTTACAACTCTTGGAAGTTGGAAGGTTCCAAACCAATCTCCATTCCAGGACGAGAGTTCACCTCGTCGAAAATGTCCTACTTCTTGACCTAAAACTCAGTTTCTGCAGGGTCCTGGCCCCATGTCTTGGTTCGTGCTAAACCTGGGACCCCACTAGCAGCTGGCTTTGCTGTTTGAAATAATAGCCAAAAATAGCCGAGAGTGGCGATGGCGATGGGTGGTTGTCGTCGGTTTGCATTAACCGACCGAAGCGCGTTCTTCGCACACGGCCACGAAATTCCCCGTTTCCCCCAAAAAACACCCGTCATCGTCATCAGCGAGCGTCATCACAGCGGTTGTGTGCGGTGGGCAAATGGGTTTTTATAAATAACTGCATCAACGTTGGGTGGGTGGTCAACTCCACTAGCCGCCGATGTGTGTATCGTCGTTGTCGTCGTCGTCGTCGTCTAATGCAATGTTGACGATGACGCACGATGAATTGTGACCGGCCAGATGGATGGGTGACTGTTGAATAGTTTTATCCACTTTTAATAGTGTTTGACGAATGTCTGGGTACGTTCCCAGTGACGTCACGGCTGGTTGTTTGTCATCAGTGAATGAACTCGATCCGACTTTGTTTGCTCAGCTTAAAATGCTGAAAAGCATAAGCTTACTTTGTTGGTGTGTTCAAATCATTAGGCAATTTGATCAAGTATGGCTTTTTGGATGTTCCAATCATGTCTTGCAGTGTATAAGGAATATTATTTGAATGAGTTAATGTCTCGTAAGGGAAAGGACATCGGATTAAAACGAATCTAAATCTGTACTTCATATCTCATTTGCAAAAACCACCGGATACGTCCAATGTGTCCTATATCTTTCGGCCCACCTTCCCGTGGTAGCCAACTGAACGAACTCTTTAAAATCGATCTTTACTCACCCCGTCGTGTGTGTGTGTGGCCTCGGCTTCATGTTCTCGTTTCATGTTTGCTAAAACACCGGCCGGTAGATACGCGTTTCGTTTTGACGAAACCGTGTCCGTTCCCTCCCGCGGTAGCACGTTGCATCATTTCAGCGACATCCATCCGGAATGGGAGAGAACGCCCGACTCCTCGTACGCTAGAACGTTGCGCTTCGAGCCCGGTTAGGGCCAAGGACGGCGGTGGAGGCGCGTTCCGTAAATGGGAGGGCGGGTCGTATCAATGTGCCTTCGTCATCACATCGTGTCCGGTGCGAACATCTGTGCGAAAACAACCTGCGGATGCGGATCCGGATGAGATGATGGCAAGGGAGAGAGGGATGTATGATGCAAAACGGAACGGCATGAAGGACCGAATGAACCATTTAAAAGCGAGCCGACCCACGGGAGTGTGTATGTGTGTGTGTGTTGGGGAAGGTGCCAGGAGAGCCGGGTTTGGGGGGGGGGGGGGGGGAGGGGGGTTGCTGAAACGGTTGATCCTGCCATTCTTCTGCGCGTGTTTTTTCCCCCCTGCATCATCTCTGCCCGTCGTCGCGTGTTTTTCTTCGCCGCCGCGATTTCTTTTGTTCGTATTTCATTCCCCACTTTTACGGCCCCAAACCGCTCGCCGCACAAGAGAGCGGACGGCACTGTTATGCTATGTGTCTGGCAGGTTGTTGTCGTAGGTCATGGCTTGATAAGGTGAATCTTATTGGTGACTGGCAGTGAGAAAACCCGGGAGTTCTTGTGCGATGCGTTGGACAGCCGCTGGGATTGAATAACATGTTAGAAATGTATATGTGTTTTTTTTTTATTATTTTACTTGTCTACCTCATAGCTTTATTAGTAAGGAGAGCTATATGATTGGATCATTTTTTCGAGCGAATATTGCAATTTGGTCTTTTTATAGCTTGGCATCGACTGCATACGGCTTAGGTGGTATTATTTATACAACAAATTGTGTATTCCCATCCGCTCAGATAAACAACCTCTGGCATTTTTGAACACTAACCGGATCATCGAGAGCATTCACTTTGGCGCTCGTGTGTTTTGAAACGAACTATTTTAAATCGGAAAGAGCACAAAAGCTCATTATAAAGCATAATCTGAATTGCTTATGATTTATTTTATTTTTTTTTTTCGAAAAAAAAAATCTGTACAAAATTAAGCTCCCCTGTGGAAACTATTTCCACGAATGGTGCAAATCACGTGCAGTTGAAATTCTTGGCCGCTGAGTGTTAATCAAATATGTGATAATCTTCCACTCTCCGCTGGAAACATGACGACAGGTGCGTCTTGCATTATGTATTGGAGTTTCGTATTTACCTTACGCCCCCTGCGGCTCATATATCCAAGAGACACACACAAACACACATACAGGCACGCACACCATCGATCGATAATTTTGGCGAGAAGTGAAGGTATTCCCCATTCGGCGGCACGTCTGCCTCACTATTGGGCGAGGATAGTGTTGGTAGCTATAAATCAAAATTTTGCGTTGATTTTGCTCGAATTGAATTTTCAATAATGCATGGGGAACGTTGAGCGGTCCTAAAACAGATTCGATTAATGTGCCGTGAGATTAAGAGGTGAGATTAAGACATACAATAGCTTCCAAGCCCCAAACGAAGGACAATTTTTGGGTCAAAATTTGAGGTTAGCTTTGGAGCGAGTGGAACGGTTAAAATTTCCTGCTTTCTGGAGTAGTTTTCGGAATGTGATTTAAACGCCCAACCTTACCGTGGAATGTGTTGAATGTTAGCTTTCTCTCTTTTGCTCCTTGTACGACTCCCAGCGATTCCCAAAGTGTGCGTGCGTTTGCGTGCCGTGGGTGGTGGGTGGTGAATGCATCGCTGCACACAACACTGCACTATATGCAGCGCCCGGTTTCGGTGGCTATAAACGGTGATGAGCAGGGACAGGCCCACCCACTCTGCCCCTCCTCCCCCCCCTCCCCCTCGGGTAGGTGTTTGCGGTAGCAGGGATTGAAGATCCTTGCCGCTGTCGTTTCCTCGGACGAACACGGACAAAACCGGAGCCGCGCCACCACCTTCATCGAATAATATTGTTGTCCACTTTCGGCTTTTGCGCTGCCTCGCGCTTTTCTCGCCCCTGCTGTCTACGTCGCCATCTTCCGGGCAGGAACGCGCTGCTGCTCCATCCGGACTTTCGGAGGCTGGCGGCCTTCGACGCACGTTCAGTTTTCCGCCGACAGTGAAGCCTAGCAAGTGTGGTGTGTGTGCTGCGCCTTTCATGTGTACGGTGTGCCGATGTTGCTGACATAAGCCCGGAGTCGTTTCTTTTCTTTTACCTTCCGTACACTACGGCGCGGTGTTAGTGTTGCAGTTTGTTTTTATGTTTTTCTTTTTCTCTCAACCTCCCCTTAACGTGTGAAGAAACCACGAAGAAGCCAGGAGTGTGTTGATGTCGAGATAGTTTGTTCGCTTTGTTTGGTTGTTCGAGCCAAATTATCATTTCTTCCACTTTGCTGGCGGGAAGAAAGAAGCAAGAAATCATCCTGTGAAGAGGAAGAAGAAGAAGAAGAAGATACTGGGTTTTCCGTTTCGGGTTTTCGAGAAACTTCAGCACCTCTTCCCTATCGCTTACACCCGAACGCACACAAAAACACCTTAAAAACACACCTCACAACCAAAGCTCCATTTCGAACCGTCGAGCTGGTGATGTATTGGCTAGAACCGAAGCTAAGCGCCCTCTTGTTGTTCCAACCGTCGTAAATAAGGCTAAAACCGATTCGCGAAAGCGTTTTTTTTTTTTGTTTTCTTTTGCTTCCCCTCGGAACCCATCGAGACACGGTTTGAATGTGACTAATATTGGTTTTCTCTGGTTTTTCCTCTCTTTTCTTTGCTCTCCGCTTCTTCTCGCTGTTCCAATGTTCCATCTTTATCAGGTAAGCCCATGACGTATTTTCTTTATATAATGATTATTGTAATCAGGATGAAACAAAAAGATCCTGTTTTTTTATAAATTAATGTAAAGCTACTTCGAACTATGGCCGCAAGTGTAAGGAAATTTCATTCTATTTAGAGCGCAAGAAACCTGGCCGCCATCTTAGAATGAACTTATGCGCCACTGGACATTGCCCGAACATAACCGATGCAGAAGAAATGCATGCGCAAAATGCAATCTCATTCCCCCCTGGCCGCTCTGATGCCTCAAAATAATCGATCGTCGTTATCGCTTTCAATTTGTATTAGTGTGTGGGTGGTCTGGGTGCAAAATGCACATTCCGCTCATTTCGCTTCCTTGCAAATCCTGCTGATTCTCATGCATGAGTGCAAGCAAACAATTCCTTCCGGGTGCTGGAGGAGTACTGAGAGGGCTAAAACTGCCTGGGGGTGGATATGAGCGATACGGTTACACATACTACCACGATGGGAGAATGCAAGGGATCTTCCTTTCCCGGTGCAATGCCATTCCGCTGATGTGAAGGGGATATCAATCAAAAGTTAATTAGCAAAATTAATTGTGGAGAGACCGCGAGCAGGAACAGAGAGGGGTAAAGAGAGAGATAGGGTGAGAGATATGCGTTCCAAATGTTGAAGTGTTGGAGAAATGGAAGGAGGAGGTCATTGCGCTTTTCGCACCGCTCATTGGTATGTGTACGAACTCAAGCAGGAGCTCTGTTCAATTGGTTTCAGCTGTGTGCGTCTAGAGAGTGATGAAGATCCGTATCGTATCTGTTTTTTAAATGAAATGTATGCCTCCATTTGATTTGATTGAAATATGCGTGAAAGATATGTTTGATCTTTTTTTTTTTATTTTAATTAATATTTCTTTACACATTCTTCATTTTTGTCTCATTCAAATGTTACACATTTTTGCTTGAGAAGTGAGTGATATTCTCACATTGCAGAGATACCTTCCTGAAAACAAGTTAACTTTCTCTTCCTTCTCAAACAATCGATTTTCGGCGCGGAACATACGTTCCCGGCATTTATTCGTAGCATTTCCGCTTCGCAACTCCCCGAAGCAATCTCCCATGTGCGTCCCACTCTTCCCCGAAAACGCACCGAACCGGAAGACCGCCGCAGCAGGCTTTCGTATTTGCATTTGCTCGATCGATTTGAATCGTGTGCTCTGGTCGTCGTTCCTGTTTTTACCTTCTGCCCTGTCTACTTCTCGTGCGTTCGCAACGGCCGGGGGGAAATGGGTGTATGAATTGGTGAGCGAGGATAATGGAATATCCTAGCATTGCCTCCGGAATTGATGCTGATGGGCCTTGATTGTGTTGCCGGTCCGTCCTATCACCTTCGGGGGATGTTTTGTTACTGACCTGGTCAATAATTTATGGCACGAAAAAGAAAATGAATCACTGTCGCGCTTTCGAATGTGTGCAATGTTTGGAGATGCTTTGGAGATTTAGTAGAGCAAAGGGTTTTGGGAAAGTTAGGGAAATTGATTGTCCAGGCCTTTTTTCGCTTTATCAAAAGCAAATTTTACCAAATGTGTGTAATTGGTGGATGTTATTTATTTATATTTCCTTTATTATACGTTAGATTTGTTGTTCTTTTACTGACACAAGAAGGCACATGTTAACCTTGCTTTTAGAGATTCCAATATTTAGAAATATTGGAATATTTAATTTAATATTTATTTATGTACAATATTTAGAATATTTAATTTTAAAGAAAATCATTTCACACATATTACTCTGATTCGAGTTAAAATTTAAAACATTGAACGCGTTGATTATACACCTGTTTTTATTTTTAAAAAATGTAGGAAGCAAACGTTACGTCATCAGAGCACACAGAAGTGCATTAGAAACCGGGGTGATGGCCTTATGTGATTGATGGCGATTGGATGAATTTGACATCTACTTAGTATTCTCTAGGACCACGCGAAGGATAGTGGGTGGTGGGACCACACTCAGCACACTCAATCAAAAGGTTTGATTCGGTTGGATCGCAAAATATGCGTGCTTCCAACTGCGTGGCGTTGGTAAATTGTGTATTGTCGTACCAGTGTTGGTGGTGGTCTCTGGACCTCTCTCGCTAACCCGTTTATTCATCGCGCTCCGTGGACATGTTTGGGTTCCATCGTGCGCCTCGTAATATGTGTCCCCCCGAGCAGCAAGACAGGTTCCGACAGTTTTCGAATGGACGCGTGGGCACGTCTTGTTTGCAGTTACTAATAATGCACATCGGCGAGTTATAGGTGTGACATGGCGGCTGGTCGGGAGTGCCGCGTTACGATGCTCTCTATCTATTCCGGAAGCAAGTCCGGTAATGGAAAGGATCATCATCTGGTGCTTGGAAGCGAGCGAGTTGGTTGTTCTCCGTCCCGGTGGCAATGTTGATCCATTACACCGTATGCGTTGATGATGGACCTTCGTTTGGGTAATGTTTTATAACTCCTTTTGTCACTTGATTGATTTGTTGGTTTTGCTTTAGGATTTTGCCGTAACTTGCCTCTTTGTGGTTCCTCAAAAATAGGACTGTAATGTAATGTTTGAGGAGCATATACGAGACACCATGGAAATTCCCTCTTCGCCTGTTGTTCTGGCTAAGCGAATTCCATAAACTGCTTTGTATGCGTGACGCACTTTGCATACTCGCCTCTAATCCTTTCTCGAAGCGTTTACGCTCCGGCGGAGTAAAAACACACCAAACTGACGACCGTATTCGGTTCAGTGTACGTGTTGTGCTACTTGAAGAGGATTTTCTAGCCTCAAGCCACAACCGCAGCAATGTGCTAAAAGCTTCACGTTCATACTACTTCTTGAACCTAGGAGGTCTAGCTGCTCGTTCGACGTACAAACATAATGTTTTTGTTAAAAGCAACTTTTATGCTATTTTTGTTTGCATAAAAGTTTGTTTTGTTTTTTTTTTATTTACGTTTAAGAGTCTAAGTTTTGAATTTTTTTGTATGATATTGATGATTTCTTGGGCACTTTGTACTTTGACTTTTTGTTAATATCTCAATACTACAATATTACATTCGAAAAAATCAAAAAACATTGGGGCAGCCATTAGCTCATCTACAAAAGCATCAAGTCCAAGAGTATAGACAATTTTCAGAGTCAATTTTCACCACCATGTAGCAAATTTCTCCGATGGAACTCTGTGTTAATCACGAGCACTCCAGTGTGCCGCACACCGTGTCTGCTCAAAAACCTCAAAAAGTTAGTTTGATGCCACGGACATAAAACGGTTCCGGATATAATTGGACGATAAAATGATGCTAGCTACGCTGTAGGATTAACCCAGTGGCAGCAACCAAAAAAAAAAGCAGCAACCATATTAAATGCTCCGCAATCATCGCCCGATGGTATTTGTTGGTCGTTTTTTTATTCTCTCCCTCCCTCTCTCCTATCCCTTGCCTCCCAGTCGGTGGGTGGCGACGGCGGCGACTGTGTTGTTATGCATCGTGATTGGTGCATTCGTCGTAAACTTTGTATCCAGAGAGATCCTCCATTTGCACTGGGTGTGTGGGGTGAAAGCTGAACCTTATCCCGTTTTGCTCCTGGCAGCCGGCGGCCCTTTGACCTGCAGGAAGCAATCATCGTTTTGTGCACTGTGCACTACTACATTTAGGCGGGGAGCAGCGAGGCAGCAGAACGGTCGAATTGCAGCATGATTTCCATGATCCCATACACCAGGCAGAATTCCCCTTCCCCCCTTCTTGGGGGTCGTCAGGCCACAATATGCCAAAGTTCCATCCTTTCGCAGCGTTTCGCAGGCTGTGCCCGCCAGTTCGTAGTGTCGGAAACTCGTAACTTCCGGCTAGCATAAACTGATACATCCGTTTTGAGCGGGCATATTTTTTTCCCTCCCCTCTCTCTCTTTTTTTACTTGCCGTGTTGGCTGCCGTCGACGGTCGTCTAGTTTTCCGGACGTGTCGTGGAGTAGATTCGTGATACCGCGTTTTTCACTCTTTTGGCGCATTTTTCGCACATTTATGGTGCGGTCTGGGGCGTGACTTTTGCTGCTCGCTAAATCGTAGCACAACCGGTTACATCCGAGGATATAACTTCATCAGTGCTGGAGGAGCTGATAATTGGAATTCCATCGACAGGAGCGAGTTCTATTGTATACATTTTATATATTCCAGAGTTTTTCTTCCCAAGTGCAATGGTGCCGGAATGAAGAACTTTGTATTTCGAAAGCTCTTTGCGGGTCTCAATGTAAACTTTCTTGGAATTCCATGCTATCATAATAGTTATTTTTATGAACAACGTCAACAGAATGACCCAAGTATATAGAACATTGCCTCAAAGCGTATCCGAACGTTTACTTCCATCGACTTCAATCTAAACACCTCTCCCGCTTTGGAAGGAGGAGGTTTTACTTTGAACGTCAAACTTTGGACATATGTCTTCACTCAGTCATTTCCATCAGCTTCTGTAGCGCTCTGAACGCCCTGAACGTTATTATCATCCTGCCAGCGATTGAAGTTTACCAACTTCTCCTGGCCAACCCACTGACACCTCCGACACACCTTCCCTGCCCGTGTGTTGTACTCTTCCCCGGCTCGACGACAAAGGCGCAAGCAACCGCTTCTTCGCTCTAATCGTCATCGTCAGATGCATCCTCATAAACCATCCTCTGACACACGACGTCGACGACGGTGTCTTGTTCGAGTCCTGCGAGAGTTGTTTTCCAACGGATCCGACTGCCAATCCCGGATACCCAGGTCCCTGCTCGCAACCCCGAAATGCGAACTTTATTTGCTCCAGTGTGTGCCTGCGCCCACCAGAGTGGGGTTGGGAGGGGGGGAGGGGGAGCAAAGTTTTTGCCAGATGGAAATGGAATGGAAACAAAATGGAAACGAACGTTATCCACTAACTTCCTGCTGCCTGGGTGTTTCTGTCGGTGCAAGCCACTAGTGCCTCGAGTGTCCCGAGGATCAAACAGGGTTCGAGGTGTGTGGGCTTTTGGGAACGAGGGGGAACGAGCGTTTGTTGGCTTCCGTTGGCTAGTGGCATAAAAACCCACCACCACCCGGTCTCTTGCTGTGTGTCTAGGGTTTTATCCTTTTAAAAGATCTCTCGAAACAAGCACAGTCGTCGTCGTCGTGGTTGTCGTCCTGGTGCTGATGGGAAGCCAGGACCGGGCCTCCTGACAAACTGCCGGTAATATATAAATTGTGTGTGTGTATGCCTGTGTGTGTGTCTGAAATTGCTCGCTTCGGTTCAGCTCTTAAACCGTAGGTAGTGTCTCTATGGCTGCTATAGCTTCTTCTAGCGGCAAAACCACCCTCCCGCGTGCCTCTGTTTCTCTTTCTCCCTCGCTCTCTATCTCTCTTTCTCGTTGTTTTCTTGCTGCGCTACCCAGTGGCAGAAGTGCGCTTGGATTTTCGTTACTGAAGAACATCAAGCTGATTTTCCTGCCTGCCTGGAATCGCCAGGAGGAAAGCGGTTGGGTTGATTGCGAGCGCTGAGCATAAAATACTACCATCAGCAAAGTTGCTTTCGTACCCAGCAGTATACTGGGGCAAACCAGGCAATATGACGGGCGGGGGTAAGAGAACTTCCATAGTGAAGCGAAATCGGCACAAAACCACCACATCGGCTGGCTGGTTGGCCTCCCCTGGCCTGGCCTGGCCTAGCCGTGTTGTGTGAAATCGGGAGTGTGCACAAAAATGTGTTCTGCTGCTTGGCCGTGCTGTGCTGTGCTGCGCTGTGTGTCTGTGTGTCGGGGTGTCTCGGTGTCCCGCTTCGTCAGCCAATGGCACCGGGAAAATGTGTTCTGGTGTGTGCTCTGGTTCGTCCCGGTGCCCGGTGTGCTTCTGCTGCTGCTGGCATTCGCTTCTGGCTGATTCTGGTGTGTGGCTCCGGCTTCTGGTGTGCTGCTCCGGACCGATGACAAAACCGTCCCGGAACACTGGGTTGCATGATGCGGGCGCTGGTGGCCAACATTTCGGCTTTTGTGTTGGAACCGACGCAAATTTTGTAAAAGAGATTTTTGTTTTACTTATCGGAGTAATTTTAATATTTAGTAATTTTCGATGATACTTCAACAAACTTATTCTACAAATAGCCAAACGGATGGATATCGTATCAATTCGTAACTTCCAAATTCAGATTGTATTATAACGACTGTTTTATTATTCGACAGTTGGATAAAAAATATAGAAAGTTAATTGAATTTATTTGTTGTAAAAAATGTCGAAGTAAGAATGCCGGTTTTTTCTTCAGAAACAAACCAAACAAAAAATATTCGTTTGTAAAGCTAGCAAATGAATATTTATTTGTAAAATATTTTCACAAACTTTGCATGTAAAAAAGTGTTGTTAATGGCGTGCCGAAAAAATCAAGTTAATCGAACATGGTTTGAAAATGTTATCCAATATCCTGGATTGTGGACGAATTTTCGCGCGCCAAATCCCACTGTGCCCGGACACGGTGGAGAAACTAGGATTCCGCCCGAGCCATTGCCGGCACATCGGAATAAAACGGATAACGATTCCGGCACGTGGGACACAAGTCTCCTTCCCTTCCCGCCCTCCCTCGTGTGCACGAGCAGAAGCAGCAGTAGCAGATCCCTGCAGAAGGGAAGTGAACCGCGAAGCACGAAGCGACCGAGTTCGCTTTTTGTGTTGTGCCCCGGCCGTCGCTTCTCGGGGCCGATATAACCACGAACACCGGTACCACCGACGACCCACTCCTCGCGAGGTGGGCGAGCTGCTACGCTTCTCGTGTGGCTGTTTTCCATCCATTTTCCACCCTCTGCGAGTGGAGAGTGAGAGAGGAGAGGGCTGCTGTGCTGGCGTCCGGGTGGCACGAGTGTGGCAGTGAGTGAGTGATGTCCCTTCGGTTTTTGTGAAGTTGGTGCGCTTGCCAACGATTTTCCTGCTCCCTGCTTCCACCCACTGCCGGCACCATTTTCGCATTATTTCCCAAAGCAATTCAGCGCGAGAGCACGGCAAGCAAGGGCGAGACATAGTTGTGGGTGGTGGGATGCCGGGTTGGGCCAGGGATGCGGATCGCGTAACAGAAATGAATGAAGGGAACGGGAATGAAGGATGCCGAGTTTCACGTGGCAATGTCAGATATTTTCCGTTTTTTCCTTCTTCTTCTTCCTCCTCCAAACCGCCACGCTCACACACGTGTTTATCTCTCGTTCGCGTTCGCTCACAGCATGCTGCTGCTGCTGCTTGCCAACCTAATCTCCACCAGGCGCCTCCATCCCGGGCAGGAAGGAGGCAGAGGGGGACGGGGGGAGAACACGCAATCTTCTCTTTCCGGCACGAATCGCCGGACTGCCGACAGTATCTCAATTTTCCTCCGCTCCGGCTGCTCCCCAATCGTCCTGCTTTCGACAAGTGAACCATTTAATGACAATCGCTGGCGAACGTCGGTAGCAAGCGCGAATAGGAAATGATATTGTTTTCACTCGTGAAAAGCGCCGTCGTTTTATTCCACTATCTTTCTCCCTCGCGCTCGCTCTCTTTCTGTTCTTGTATACAGTGGAATTGAATTTCCAGCTCTACAGCGAGGTACAAAACATACCATGGGTATAGCCTCCCGCTCGGGCACGGGGAAATATATTTACGTTCAATTATAAGCGGAAAATCCAACACCCCCTCCCTCGCTTCCATCAGTGCTCGCACACGCGGCACAACTTTATCTGCGCGCTGCCATAAAATTACAATCTAGAACCGTTTTGTTGTGTTCGCTTTTTTTTGTGTTGGTTTGGTCCTTGTTCGCTGCCCCGCTGATACAGATTTCCAGCTCAGCGCACGCATTCTTTTTTCCCCCTGTGTGTCTAAAGGACAGGGAGGTGTATGTGTGCGTGTTGATACGAATGTCCAATATGCCGCCCGGTTCATTGTTCTTTTGGTGTGGTAGGGAAGGAGAGAGAGAGAAAAAGTGAAATTGCGAGTGAGATGTCAATAGTAACTTTGACAGCAACTCCTATCGGGATGTGACAGTAGTAGTCCTCGTTTACAGCACCTCGAGTCGAGTACTTGAATCGACACCGAATTCATAACGAATTTTGGGTTGTTTATTTTTGGCTTTCCTTTTCCTTTCGCCATCAATTGTTTGTAATTATATTTTATGTTTTCCTTTGTTTGTTTTTTTGTGTATGGGTGTGTGCGGCCAAAATATAATTATTTTATTTACACAGAGCCATACAGGCCGCTCGAATAGTGCCAGCTATCTCCAATGTCACCGGGATGTGTATGTCCCGCTCAATTTATATCCATTCCGGTCACTTGGAGCATGTAGTGGTGGAGCAATTTGGTGGAGCTCACTACTACTCAAACACCCCGCTACTACTTTGAAACACCAGGTATACACCATACACATCCCGGCAGGAGTCAGATTTCTGTTTTATACTCGCACACACACTCACACCCATACAGCCGCTACAGGAAAATCGATATTTTCCTCCCTGCCCGTTGGAGGGCTGTCGTCCAATCGGAGCGCTCCAACGGCTGGATCCTGGATCCTGACTGGGGCCGGAGGTATGGAGGGAGCATCGTAGCGCTTTTAAATGCTGCTCCAACTCTCCGGTCAGCCATTTTGTGTACCATCGCTCGGTCCTGGGCGGAGCTTGCACACACAGCCACACAATGTTGCCAGCGGCTCCACGTTTTGCTCTGCTGTCTGCTTTGGGCGAACTTCAATGCGGCGAATATCCTTTTGGCCTGTTTGCTGCTGTGCAGCGGGATGAATACAGCAGCAGGAAATGAGATTAGTTGCAGCGAGCAACTTCGTCCTCAGACTATGGGTGTGTCTGTGTGTGTGTGTGTGGGTGGATGGGTAGATAATTGAAAAGAGGGGAAAAGAAGGGAGCACGGGGCATGGGTGGGGGGGGGGAGGTGATTGGTAAGGATTTTGATGGTGGGATGGATGGATGGAACATACAATTTCGCAATTGCTTGCCACTTACCAATGGAAACAATGGCTCCGCGTGTTGGCGTGTGCTGCTAAAGCTATGGCATTTATGCAGCCACCAAATCCTCGGGATCTTTCGTTGTTTTTGTGCGCGCCACCGCGACCGTGGCAGCAAATCCATTTCCCTTTTTTTTTTTTTTTTGCTCCTACATAACTCCATTGCCCGTATCTCTTGCCTTACGCCTTGCCCGCCGTCATCTGTTTGTTTGTGAATTTTGAAACACTTCGTGAGGGCGAACAAAACACACCCGGGTCCCGGGTGCTGGTTCGGATGTTTTTCCTTCGCGTAGCGTTGCTGCGGGATGCAGTGGAAATTATGTAGCATTTATCTACCAAATCAAAATGGAGCAGATGTGTGGGACCGACCGGTGTGTGCACCAGAAAGCTAACTCATCCTTCAGAGTTTTGGTCCCGGAGCTTGGCTGCCATGCCCGTTTGCAAATACGTTAAATGCACTCGCAACTTATTCATACACCGGCGTGTTTTTCCGCATCCCATCTGTCCGGACAACCCCTTCCGGGGTTTATATATTTTTTTTCTATTTTGCCCCGTATTCAAACAAGGGCAACCAGGCAAATATAATAAAAGCTGCCCAAAAGAGGATCTGCTACGGGTGCACAGCGAAAGTAGGACTCGCTCTCGTCGTACTTGTGCGGGTTGTACGGATCTGACCTCTTTTAAGGCCGGTGCGGTGTCGGAGTTTGAACGGAATAAAACTCTAACCACGTGGGATTTACGCACCAGGACCCCGGCACGAAGCGGTGTGATTAAACTCAATGTACAAGTTTGTCATGAACCGTGTCTGGTTGGTTGTGTAGAGAACTGTCAAGGCTTCTAACTCCTTGCACACGATAATCCAAATATTTCACATCACCTAGATTGGTGATAGGCTTCGTGGAGAAACGTATGATAGCTAGTATGACTTAGAAGTTTTATTTATGTATTAATAGATGTTCTAAAACGCATCTTGACAGAGTCTTTAAATGACAAAAATCTCTATTCAGGAAAAGATCCAGAATTGAAATCCCCAATGTAATGAATTTCCCAAAAATAAATATTTGTGGAGCAAACATGTAGGGGTAAATTTTAGAAACGAATTCTTTTATGAAATTAGAACTGAAATTAAATCTTTCCGATTACTTAAATGCCAATAATTAATTAACGTAATTGACTATTTTCTGCTTTTTTGCTAACCTTCCGGTTTACAATTAAATGTTCTCCCAACGGACCGGTGGAATATCCCTACATTTTTTACATTCCTGCTGGCTGACTCTTAATTGTCTGTGCCAATTTTTATTCAATGTTCAACGCCGGCTAAAGCTGTCACAAGCAATGGAAGGTAGCGCTGTGGAAGCTGCCACATGCAAACGAAGGTGTCGTTTCCGTCCACTCGATGGGCAGATGAGCTAAATTATGAAACACGCATGGATCCTTGCCGTGTGTCAGGTACATTTCAGTCGCGTAATAACCCATCGGAGCACGGATTCCAATGTCCACCGTCGACCACGATGATGATGATGATGATGATGATGATAGTGCTGATGCATTACTAGCGCCCGTATCACGCAACGTACACGCCAGACGGTTGTTTAATGTAGTACCGATTTGTACACCGAACCTTGCTCCGCTTGCTTTGTCCCTGGAGGTGGTACCTAAGTGTTGGTAGTCTTTTTTTTTCGATTCCCCGATGGCGATTTGAGGCCGCTTTCGCTAGACGCACAATGTTGCTCTATGTGTGGGACGTTACTATAATGTATTTATGCGATACTGGAGCGCTTGATAGGGGTATCTCTTGCCCACCCGTCGGCTCTGGTCTACGGAATATTTGCGACATTAGGTAGCTGGGCGAGATCTCCATTGCGATTCGATTGACAGTTCGTGGAGTTATGAATGGAGCGCCAAATCAGACGGGATTTACGAATGATCTCTGATTGAAGCTCGCGTTCGTTACTGCCCATATGTTGCAGAATGTCCCGAATTATCTATTTAGCTACCTCATAATGTGTACTTCATGTGCATCCAAGTTGATTAATTGTTATTTATGGTCGTTGCAGGGTAATACCGGCCGAGGACAGTCACCATATCCACCGGGTCCGCCGGGTCAAGCGCCCGGCAGCTACCCACCACCCCAGCCCGGCGGTCAAGGGTCGCAGCAGCAGCAGCAGCAGCCGTCGGGTCCGCCGCAACCGGGCGGTGGTCAACCCGGTACCGGCACCGGAGGTCCACCGGGCCAGGGACCGCCGCCGGCGGGTGCCCCTGGCGGGCCCGCTGGCGGAGCGCCCGGCCAGTCACCACAGCATCATCCGCCCACGTCGCAGGGACCTCCCGCCAATACTCAGTATACTCCCTACCAGCCGCAGCGCTATCCAACGCCCGGTGGTCCGAACGCACCGAACCACCGGACGCCGTATCCGCCGCATCAGGTACGTTTCAGCACGTTTCAACAAACACGACAAACGAACGCACACACGCTGTGGGTGTTCGATCTGTATGGATTTGAAAATGTTATGTTTGAGCTACTCTTAAACCTCGTATGCTCATTTGAAACCACGAAACAGCTGTTTTAGACTACGTCCTTAGGTTTGTGGTTTGTCTATCCCTGTAGCAAATCGCCCATGTCTCCAACGAGCTGACTATCTAGCTCACAAGAATAATTCCTAGCCAACTGCCGGTATTTCTGACTGGAAAAACCTCAAACTTAAACGCCACACTTATTCGTTTGCCGGTATCGAGAAGGAATAGTGGGTCCTGAGTCTAGAAGTTCCTCACAAAATTCTTCTAAAGCGTGCCGTTCTAAGTTCTGGTACTGTTTAACCGGATCTAGAGAGTGCAAGACCCGGATGGAACATATGCTTCCTGTCAGTACTCACTATGATTAACGCCACGAAACATTTCGAAAGGCTCGAGCTCGTTGAATAATGTGTGATCCCATTGCTACCTATGTCGGACGTCTAGAGAATAGCTGATTCTAGTTTTATCCATCGATAGTATCTTTTTATTTTACAACAAGTTTGAACTATATTTATGGTAGTTCTGTTACCATGACTTACTGACACGCTTCTGTTCGCTTTCTCGTTACACGCAGTACGAACCTGTCCGATCGTGGCCATCGCCGGCCGCTAGTCCAGGACCAGGCCCGGGACATATGCCTCCCTCACCACACGGGCCACCGCAGAGTCCTGGACAGCAGCAGCAGCAGCAGCACAGTGGCCCCAGCCCTTCACCGCAGCCACCGCAACCAACTCCATCACCACACCAGGTTAGTAGACTTGGAGTACCCCTTAGGTTTTCGTGCTCTGGTTCCCACGCCGTGGAACATTATCCGGTTCGAAGGACCAAATTTTCGGTGCTTATTATTGAGTGTGGAGGGATTGGTTCAATTTATGACGAATGATTTATTGCATTATTGCTCACTGTAACGCGTACCCCAGCTATTAAATAGACACTGTAACCCATTGCCTGATCGGACTTCGTGCAACGGGAAACCCGTTCAGTGCGCTTGTGATCAGCTGCGGCAATTCCTATGTCCCGCACTCGCGGTCGCCCACCGACCCAATCCATTTTCCCGTACACAAATGCATTCATCTTCGCCCATAATCGGTACTTGGTCCGCGTCCGCCATTCGGTACCTTGCTCCTAGCCTTCTCCACCTCCGCTCTGCTCAGCTATCGCATGAGCCGAGAAAGCCCGACCTTGACAGTGGCCCAGTTTTCGAAGGGGTCGATTGCACGACTGCGACGTCCGCGATGATAGGCACCAATCGGCGAGGACGGAAGGGACGGATACGAGAAGGGAAAAAGAAGACGAAGCAGAAGAACTATAATAAAATAAAACCAACGGGGCACACACTCACACACATACACACGTTGGGTTAAGAACACAAGATAAAACAGGCAAATTCGCTTCCGCTGCCGGCGAGCGGGCATGAGACATGACCCAGTGTGTTTGGGGAGTGTTTTTGATGTGTGGTGGGAGGGCGGTGGTAGCGTACTTGCGCTACCATTCCATCAAACGCGATGAATGCCGGTTGTCGTCGTCGTCAGGCGGCGGCGGCGGTGGTGGGGGGTGGTGGTAGCAATACCGAACTGAACCAGCAGCCGCAATGTTATGCCGGTCTGTTCGGTTCGCAACCTAACGCGAGGTGGAAGCGGCACAACAAGTAGCAGCAGCAGGGGAAGCTCTCTCCGATCGTCGTCGCCACCCTGTCTAGGTCCTACTAGTAGTGCCACTGCCTCACCGCGACACGCTGATTGTCGCTGCAGTGGCGTGATGAAAGGGTGGGAAGGGAGGAAAATGGCAACAGGACGGTGGAATTCGAATTCGCCACTTCTACGCCACACTGCGTTTTCTTTTCGCTTTGTGAATGTGTGTGTGTGTGCTTTTTTTCCTTTCCTTTTTTAAACGAAGCAACAGATGGGATTGTTTTGGGGTGGTGGGTAAGCATGGTGCCGACCGAAAGTAGAAGCGGCAGGAAAGCGAGGCGAGCTATGGTGGACGCCCGGAGGGGGGAGGGTTGGGGGGTAGAAAAGATGGTGATTCACCTTCTCTACCACCATTACCCTCCTCTGCCTGTTGCTGGTGTTGCTGTTGGTTTTTGAAAAAGGCTGTGTTGGTACGTTCGTCTGTCGGTCGTTTGGTCGTTCATTCACCTCCATTCCCGCACCGCCCGCGCCGCTCGTACCATCCCTCCTGTCGCTATCATTCGCCGCTTCTACTTTGTGTTTGTTTCCCGTCTTTTTACCCGTCAACACCCTGCGTCGCGTCGCCTACTCGATGATACCGGGAGGAAGGCGACCTACTGACGAGAGCGCGCCCGTTTCTCGCAACAAGTCCATTCGACCTTGCCCCTCTCCCCCTCCCATCCCTCCTTACCCGCGCCTCCCCCTTGTTCATGCTACGTTGAGTGTGTGTTTTATCGTGTGAATTCGTGCGTTTCCGTACAACCACACACACACACAAACACACACTCACTCATCCTCCATCATCCCGATCCCGAAGCGCGCGCTCGTATCGCGCCTCCCCCCAAACGAGAGGGCCTTCTTTTGATGTTTTATCTTGCAGGCCACCACCGGTATATTGGTATACGATTTGTTTTGAAGTCGGTTTCCGGGTCCGTTAACGTGTTACGGGTGAAGCGTGCATCTTTTATGTAGGTCGTTCGATAGCAAACGTTCTCTCCCTTTCTCTCTCTCTCTCTCTCTCTCTCTCTCTCTCTCGGGGTTGGTGTCCAGTGTCGTCCGAGTGTTGGCTCATTGCAAGAGTCTAATCAACGATGGTTCACATTATCACGTTGACAACGTTAGAACAATGATCGATACTCCAGAGGTAGCTCTGCGAGCAATTTAAAGCAGTACAACACGATCAAATCCACAATGTCCGGCAAACTATCGTATAGAGTATTGGGGTGTGATAAGTTTTGTGCTCTTATTATAGAGGTAGAATATATTACATTCCTCTTGTTTTATTTTTTTGTGTATAAAACATCCCATGAAAATCCCATTGCCACTCAAGATACATTGAAAATGCATGAAATATCTACTGCATCTGAGTAAATAATTTTTTGGATTTGCCATCACAAACTTGTCGGAAAATCAGACGCAAACCTCAACAGAAACTGTTGCGATTTGATCCATATTAGGCAAGAATATTCAGGGCATACTCTTTTCTGCTTCATTCTGCTCCTTTCTTCTGAAACTTTTTTTTTCAATTTAATGACTTGAAACTGACTTGAATTCTTTATGCTTAAGAAGATTCCTTGGAGTGGATAATTCAGGTCAAATCAAATCCTTTCTTTGCAAAGATTTTACAGCCAAATCTTGAAATCGTGTTTTGCTTCCATTGGAGATTTTTCTCAATATTTCTAAGCTTATACTGAACTGTCTTTTTAAGGATGTTAAAAGCAACAGACATCACTTTACGCCTAGCTCGTGTTGTAGTTTTGAATATTTTCCGGGAATGTACGTTCATATACGATATTCTTGTGTTCAAATCTTAAATGTACGGATATTTACGGCAAGCAGCCGGTTCATTACCCACGGAAAAGTCTACCACAAATGATGTCTCTGGTCTGGCTGACGGCGTACCTTGTGTAGTTACGCCACCATTAGACCTTTTTATTCATTTTTTTTTTGGTTCCCTGTCTCGTCCGTCTGGAGCATGTCTGTTTTTGAAAATCCATTCCGCACCCTTGCCGCGGCTTCATTCCCAGTCACCCTTTTTTTTTGATGGAATTTCCTCCACCAAACTGCTCGCGCGCTAAAACGGAGGAAATGTAGCTGGTGGAAGGTGGACGAGAACGAATGGCTGATTGAAGGGACACACTGCCTTTCCACGAAACTCGCTCGCTTTCCTTCGCCATTCGCTTTCGATGGGGAAGCGATGGTGCACTTGAAAACTGGGCCCCCTTTGTGTGAGTGTGTGTGTGGGAGGTTTGTGTGCATGTTTGTGCGTTTTGTGCCCGACGGCGGGCGGACGACGGGCGAGCTTGGAAAGGGACGTCGAAAAAAAAATACTCTCACTTTCAGCCGCATGTCCTGGCTGGCGTGAGTGAGTGAGTGTGCCTTTTTTTTATTGGTGCTACAATATCCCCAAAAACCACCCCACGGAGCAACCTGTTGAAGAGAACGCATTTGGATGAATTCTTTGCTGCGTTGTGTTCGAGTTGCATTGCTCGTTGGCGAATCGAATTAGGATGGTGAATTTATAGAATTCTCGGAAAGGATATCCATCCGAAATACTCGTTTAAGACAGTGTGTGTGTGTGCGGATAAAGCATCATGGACATTCGTTGCCCATTATTAGTGTTCCAAAAAATAATTAAATCCTCAGTATGGCATAAAGATACAAACAAACCATCTCCAAACGAAGCCACATTTCCAAGAATACTCTCATTAGAGATGGGTTTGGTGTTCGGATGTGTATAAAAATTGCAAGATAAAACGTCTTTCCCGACATTTACTAGTCTCCTGATGTAAGCAATTCCATTCAGCTGACACCCGCAGCAGGCACCGGTCGTCCATTTCCGTTGCTCCGAGCGCCAAACGACGGTACGTCGGCATCCTGTTCGTGTGCTGTAAATATACGTCAAACGCCTTCCTCTTGGGCCCGGCAGCCCCGGCAGAGCTCTTCTTATCGACGCAGCAGGCGGCAAACTGCTAACGCGCGCGCACCGAAAGTAATCTCCTTCATCCCTCCCCTCCCCCCCGTTTCGTGCTCTTTTCTGGTTCGTTCTTCCATGCCCAAAGCACCGCGGGTTCGGTGTATATATACGCTGGAATGAACGCTTTTATATAAACCTCCGAGCAGGAAACCACAGAATAACTCTGTCCTGCTTGTGCTCGCACGAATCCTCGGGCACACCACGCAAGAAGGAGACACGTTCCCGTTTGGTGTTCTCTTTCCCGCTGCTGTATGCCGTGTTGCGAAAGAAAATCGATTCCTGATGGGTGGGAAGACGCCGACAGAGGAGAGACGAGCTGGAGTAAAGCTGTTCTTAATTTCTTTCCATCTAGCGGAACGGATGGGATGGTTTGCCGGAGGCAACCCCGATCGATCGGCAACGACCGAAAGGGAGTGATTGATATTGCGTACAATTGTCTCCGGCCACCAAGGGAAGGGTGGCCCCCCCTTGGTGGCCGGAGACTGGGAGCCCCCCCCCCCCGTCACGTAATCTTGCTTCGGGGGAGGACTTTTCTTCGAATACGGATATCTTTCTTACCTCCCAACAACGTTATACCATTGCCAACGAGACACACACACACACACATACTAGTAGCATGTCCTTTTCCCATTTTCCGGTCAGCCACCAGGCGTCTCCATTTCGGGTCGGTTGCGAGGATTACGAGTTGTTCCTACTTATTTTATTCATCGTTTCTTCTTCTTCTTCTTTTTTATTATTTGCCTGACCTCCTGAGTGTGATGCGAATCTTACCGCTTTGTGTCCCCCGTAAATGGTCCTTGTCTAACGACCACGCAGAATCGCGCGCATTTCTTTGTGTGGCTAGAGGGGTTTTTTATCTCCCTCCCTCTCTCTCTCTCTCTCTCTCTCTCTCTCTCTCTCTCTCTCGCTCGCTTTCTGCTCTTCTTTATCTAACCGTGGTGCTGTGTGAAGTTATGCACGCGGTTGAAAGTGAAACCGGAGGACGGAAATTCCTTGACACGTTTGCCGGGCGGGCAAAAGAAAAGCGAGCGTCGCTGTCAAAGAAATAAAAATGTCGGCAACATCCTAACTTTCTCGTCCTCCTCCTCCGTGCGCCGGCCGTTGTGATGTTGGCTATAAAAGTTGGTGTTCGTATTTTTCGACGAAAACAAGGGCCCAACAAAATCGATACTTGCTGTCTTACCGTTCGCGCGTCCGGCCGTCTTGCGTAAGGTAATGAAAAACAATACCCATAACACTCGCCCGTCCCGATGTTGGGTCTGCCATTCGTAGCCAAATCGAATCGATTTATCAAAAGGACGAAAACAGGGGAGTGCACGGAAACGTTTCGTGTGCGGTGTGGGATGGTTTTTTAAAAAACGCCCGACATAAAGCGAATAAATGTCCTTTTATACGCTCACCCGCCGAACCGGATGCCGCACCTGATGCCGGGCCGGTTTCTTCCAGGGTTTTTGGGTTGCTTGCTCGCTGGGTTCTGCGTTTTTTAATCCATTTATTTTACCATAAAACCCTTTCCACCCCGCCCGTCGCCGGGAGTTTCTTAGCACCCCGTGCGTTTCGCAGGATAAAAGAAAAGCAAAACACATCAGCAGCTCGGCTCCACTTTACGACCCGTGGCTCCCATTAGCCCGTTCAAAAGTTGGCGTCGAATGGTTTTTGATTTTTATCGTTCCCTACCGGAATTTCTCTCGCCATTTTGCCGGGTGGTGTGATCCCCTGGTGGGAGCGGGCGTTTCGGGCGTCGTAAGCAGTTAAATAAACATAAGAACATCCGAACGAACCGGGCGGACGACGGTAGCGCAAGTTGTGTTGTGGCCCACTCTTCGTCAACGGGGTTTTATTTTGCTCCAATTTCCAGACGCTCGAACGTGGCTGGCACATCCCGTCCGTTCGCTTTGTGGCGGTTGTAACGAAATTGAAAGTGAAACACAACCACACCATCACCGGCTTTATGCCAGAATGCGCGCCGCCCGGTGAAAGATGGGGTGGGGGAGGGGGTGTGATCCTTTTCCGAAATGCGTTTACGTCAGCAGCGTTGTCGTTGCCAAGGCAGGCAGGCAGGCGAACAGATCCTTATCCCGACACCCCTTCGGAGGCATGTTTTGACGATGTTCGTTCGGAGTTTTAACGCGGGAAAGCGTTTGACGTACTCGATTGTTAAGTTTAACGATGGCGTCCTACAAGCCCCTCGGGGGAAAGATTGATCCGAGGGTATTGAATTCTTCGAAACATGTTTCAAATCATTAAAAAATGTACCGCATGTTTTTCCATCTCTCGCAAGAAAGTTTGTTTTCGTATACGACATAAATATACCCTTTGTTTAACATTTATTTTTCTGTTTTATTTCTTTATAGGTACGTAAATTCGATATTGAACTGCTTCCGTCTCATAATTACGTGATAAATAATAACGAGGTAAGCAACTGAACCATCCCAAAGGCAACATAAGTAAGAGAGATTTAACAATACATTAGAGAAATTGACGTACCTATGCAAAGCTCTCGATAAATTTCCCACTCGATTCTTTTAAGAAAATCGAACGTAAAAAATTAAACGCTTCGTTAATTGGAGACCTTTTTAAGGTCGGAGTTGCTGCAAGTAGGATATTCCATTATTTGGGATCATTTTATGATGGAATTAGAGGATTATAATTTGTATAACCTATTTTAATTAAACAGCAAACAATAATTTAACAAATATTGGAACAAATTCAGATGTGTTATCATTTTTTTTTTGGCTTCTCGATCCAACTTGTTTGACTGGATCTGATAAAACGTGAAGAATGTTTTCTACACATCGAATTTTAGTTTTGTGCTCGGGGTTTAGTATACGTTCTAAGTAACCTAACTTTTGCTGGAACATCTTCCATTATATGTGACTTAATTTTAATTGATATTAAATGGTCCGTAATCTCAAGCTCCATTTAAATTCCAAATAGCTATAGCTCTGTCATCCTTGAAAGAGAGATATTTTTTAGCAATTGCAATGGGTAGAATCTAATAATGCACGATAAATTGCACCCTGAATAAGTAAAATAAGCACGCGATCTCTTCTGCCGATGAAATTTCATCAAAATTTTATCATCCTAGCGAATTCGCTGTGTTTAGGCTGTCCTGCCCGAGACCAAACACTCGTCGCACAAATCGGGCACGGACAAATCAGCTGATTTCCATCAACAAATCGCACACAGGCACAGAGAGTAGTAGGCTCTGCCCGGAAGAAGCCGGCTTTCCCAGTCTCGTGGTCCCAGCTGTGCCGGGAAAAGCTGCTGGGGCCACTCATCCCATATAGGTCGATACGCGTTCCTGGATACGTCCCAATTTCTGCCGTACCGAACACATGTGATGGTGGTGAGAGCAACACACACACACACACACACACACACACACACAGCCAGCCTCGTCTCGTTGTTGTTGCCATTGCGTTGTCGGTCGCGTTTCGAGATGAAGGCGATTGAGAAGTACCTTTATAGTTTACCCGCTGTGTGAAATCTGGCAGTAGAGTAACGAGCCGTGTATTGCGCGCGTATTCCGCACACCATGTGCATGTGGGAATGTTGCTGTAGTGTGCACGATTCGATACGAAACACGTGTGTGGTTGCGTGTGCGAAACACCGAACCGGACAGGACACGGCTGATGGTGATGATGATGATGATGATGATGATGATGTTCGCTGGTCCTCCGTCCTGACGGACGAGCGACTGACGAAGCCCGGACCGGACGGACTTTCAACAACTTTCCCGGACTTTCGGGAGAAGTGATTTGTTTGTGCGACTTTCCGAAACCGTGGGGAGGTTTGTGTGAATAGTAATGGCGCTGGGAGTGGTGGTGGGGATTTAAATTTACCGGACAGACGTACCTAAAGCGGCCGGAACGGTGGGCTGTGCGCTTTCTCCATCCACCTACCCATTTGTAGCGTTCCGCATCACGATTGATTGATGAATGTCAAGGACGTTCGGGCGAGTGGCGATGGAAAGCGCGGGGGGGGGGGACGCGGTTCTAGTGCGAAAGGTTCAAATTCATTCATGCCCTGGTCGGGCACCGCCGCAGCAGTGCACATGAATGGGCCAGTCGGGTTTTAATACCGGCAATGCTGCAACGGATAGACGACGATAGGAGACGTTCGTAGTTTGCCCATCTCAAAACCACCCCGACATGACACACCCACTTGGCGCGGGTTTTGGCAAAAGATGGTACTACAAAAGGGGGAGCAACCGATCCGCTCAAAACGCTGCTTCTTTTTATAATGCCCCCTGTCGCCGGCAATTCCGACGAATGGGACGGGGAGCAGGACGTGTTGCATCTAAGGGCGTTCGAAATCGCGCTGCGTCATCGATTACGACCAGCTTTTCTCCTACCCTTCGACGCAAACATCGCGGAGGACAGTACTAATACTAATTCGTCCCACTCTAGCCAGAGTCCATAGACGGCAGCGCAGTGCATTGACCTTCACACACACACACATAACACACTCATCGAGGAGGCTCAGCTGTTCAAAACAAACAAACAATCAACAAAACGGTTCAGTATCGGGGCCTCCCACCACCTCCCCAATAGACGGGGCCGTCGTCAAACCTTCCGTTTTGATAGCCGCGATTGAGTGAGACGATGATAAATAAGGAAGGGGGGGGGGGGGGGGCAATGGGTGGCTTTGTGGGGAGGTGGAACTATTATAAAACAAATCGCGGTTCCATCGTTGGCTGCTTTTTTTTCTCTCTTTCATCGTCGCACGAATGAAGCCGGCCGGCGTTTGTTGTTGAGACGAGAACGAACCCCGTCGCGTAACGTGTGTCTCGACATGTGTGTGTGCGGCTCATAAATTACATTACTTTTGCCAAAGACACAGTAACAGCAGCAACAGCAAAAAATCCGCACTCACACACCCAGTTGCGTGCTGCGTTCCACTTTCTAACAAACCATTCCGGTACACGAGCCTCGATCTCGTGCGTCTCGCAATGGTTTTCTGTGTCGCACGCTGTTTATCATCGTATCGCTCACCCGCACCAGCTCACAACGCCGTGTGTGTTCTCATCCTCACCTCACGCCGGTGCTTTCGAACTGCCAGAAAAGCCCCGGTGGATGCCCCACGATGATGGGTTTGGCTTTGCGGTTGCGCTTTTGTTTATGATTCCAACTCAATTTACACATTGTACCACCCACCCGTGGGGGGAGAAGGGGAGGTCCATGTGCGTAAATTCACACTTCTTGTGTGCGCGGCCGGGTGAGAAATGAAGGTGACCGGTGTTTTAGAGGATCGGGTGAGATGTGAATTTTTGAGAGCCAATGAACCCCAGGTGCGTTCACACCATCTCGTCGTGTTGGTTGCTTCCCGCTTGTGAGCTTTCTATTTAATTATGAATGCCTGAGAAGTGTCCACTGATGTCAGAGTGGTTTAAGGAAAGCATTTGAAATGCTGTGGTCTCTATCAATTTTAGAATATATTGGGCTATGTTATATTGGATAACTTTTGTGTATTGGAACCTCAGATGCTCTCGTGTATTAATTGTCGCATTAGCAAAAGAACTTAAATGTCCAGAACTAGTTGGACATCGGAGAGACCCTAGCTTTGCACAAGCATTGGGAAATGGCGTTGCAAAATTGAAAAATTCACTTCAAATTAAATTTAAATTAATTACTGCACTTTTTTTCTCGACTTTGGGACTTTCGATAAATTAGGAGGCATATGAAACTTCATTTGGACTTAATCTAATCTCAGTCCAGTCTGCAGATAAAGCACAAGAATAGAATGTCCTATGCGACCATTTAAGTTCCATACCTTGAGCAAGTTTATAATATTTTGAGCATTTTCAAAAACACTCATAAGCAATGTTCAAATGTTAATCGAAAATACTATAAAATACTGTAGGAATTGTTACGTTTCTTGTGAGACTTACTCATGACTTACTCATGACTTACTCATGACTTACTCATGACTTACTCATGACTCTTATGACTGTTACGTTTCTTATGAGATACTTTTCCGTAGTGACGATTGTGGATCGTTCTAATCGTTGCTGAATCTCGTAGTTTTCGAAAAGAATCGAGCTACTCTCTCTTCCAAGCGAAGCGAACCAACTCTACCCGTTTCTCGTTCGCTGAAAAAAAAAACGCGTCAGAATGCACCGCCGGCCGGTCGCTTCTGCCGTGGAGTGGAAAGGCAGCTGCTTGGCAAAGTTCGCTTTTTTGCAACAAGTGGTGTGCGCACTTCAAGTTAACCCCACCCCCGACGTCATTCTCCCACCCCAGCCGCGCGTGTCCAGCCGCGGTGTTCCGATTGTGTCACATAATTTCACGTCCTCGCCTGTGTTGGCCCTTTTGACACGCGGCGGGCGCACAGTTGAGTGTGTACATCCTCACCCCAACGCGGAAGTCAGGCACGGGGGGTGACAGAGGGGAGGGGGGGGGGCGCGATGGTCTATAAAAATTTATCGCTAGCGAAAGCTTGCCGTTGTTGGTGTGGAGGAGGAGCAGGAGGAGGTGGTGAAGGTCGTGGCAGAAGAAGAAGCTGTTACCATCGAGACGGACTGGTCTCGACATTCGGTAGCTTCGTCGCGAGATATGTATGTGTGCGTGTGCATGTTTCGGTTGAGAAGGGACGACAAAACTCTCGGGAAGAAGGGGTGGTGTGCTATCGGTGATGGAGGCGATAGGAACCAGGAAAGCGGGGACGCGGGCAAAGGAGGGTGGTATGGTGTGCCCTTCGCTCTCAAGGTCGTTCTGCGCTAGACGGCAGTGGCCTACTCTCCACCACCCGCCAGTAAGGGGGAGGAGGGTGAGATTTGCGGGAAGACGGAAAGACGCCGCTCTCATTGGGGGGAATGGGGGAGAGGGGGAGGGCTCTACAAAAGGAATGACGGAATGAGGAAAGCAAACCGAAGGAAGCAACAGCAGCAGCAGCAGCAGCGGTGGCAGCAGCAAAAAAAAGAATAAAAAAAGGAAACACATCAAACGACCTCGAGACTCTCCTCGGGTTGGAGTCGACGGATTGGGACGGATACCGATTGGGGGGAGGGGGGGGGGAAGGAGCTATGGGCGAGGGCGAGGGGTTTGTTTTGATTTGGTTTCGAGCAGAGGATTGCCGGCGACTGGTTTTTTTTTTTTTGTTTGGTTGTACTTTATACCATTTATTCTGCTTTCGCTCAAGTGTGCGAGCAACGCTGGGCTGGGCTTTTCTTGCTTTTTTCGACGCGTTTGCATCGCTCTACTTTCCTTTTCCTTTGCGCTTTAACTAACCTACCGTATCACCAGTGCCTGCTTCTCTGTTGGAAGGGTTATTTCGGACGGAAGCGTTGCTTTATGTTCGCACTCGCGGTATTTTAACAATCATTTTTGAATCGATACCTGTTGTGTGTTCAGTATTTGACGGAGGAGTATTTTTAATGAATATCACACAATTTAATGGAACATTTGTAAAAAAAAACTCACCCACACGTTCGCCTGTGGCCGGTCATATTTGCTTTGCTGAATGCTTCACAAACAACGAAGCTATCTCGCTAGGCTGCCAGCGTTCCGCACGAGCCCACCGGGGGATATGATGGGCATTATTTTAATTATGAAAAATAATTATATCCTTCCACCGTTTTTGCCCTTTTCCCCGGGGACCTGGAAGCAGGATCGGGTCATCGGTGGCTGTACCGACGACCCACTGTTACTCTAAAACAAACACCGCGGCACTGGTGGCTGCATATAAATGCATTCTCACACGCACGCGAGTGAGAAGTCCGAACTTTTTTTCAATTTCAATTCCCCCGGACCGGAGCGAGGATTAAATAGTGAAGAGAAAAGCGAGAAAAAAAAACAAAACGATCACCCGGATGGACACACATATAGGGACACACGTTAATTAATTGCTCTTATTGAAAATTATTAAATATGTGTGCGAAGTAATGCAGCTGATTGATGCAGGAAAGGACGTAGCAACACGCGCGCTGACAAGCGACTTTATTTCGTGTGATTTTGCGCTCATGAAATATCTGTCTGTGTGTGTGTGTGTGTGTGTGTGTGCTTCCGATTGCTATGCATTGGCTTTACATGATTTATGAAAGCTTATCACATTTTTTCGTACCGACAATAACTTTATATGTAAGCTTTTAAAAAAAACGCTCATCATGTTCAGCTCTGTCCGGCATTTTTTCCACAGAATCACACTTTTGCGAACTTTTTCCAGTTTTAATTCGTTGGTTCGTTGGTTTTATTTTTGGAACAAAAAAACAAAAGCGGTATGAAAACGGCATATTAGAGCGCTTGAGCGCATTTCATTATGCACCGCTAGCTATTAATAGTGCGTTATGTGGTTGCGTAAGATAATAAGGCTTGATTAATGAACACCCCCAGGGCCAGGATCGATAGAAGCGTATCCCCGTGTATCAATTTGGTGGCATCGTTTTATTGATGCATGATGACGTGATGGAGCCTACCAAAATTATGGACCGCACGGCCACACCATCGATGAAATCCAGCGGAATAAAATTTAATTACGATTTTGCGCCATTTTCCTACCGAGAGGGGGAGGGGGGGGGGGGGGAGAGCGGGCTTGATGATTGGAATGATTGATGAAAATTAAGAACAAAAAAAGGCTTCACCCATCCGAATGCAACTGAGATTATGAATATTCCCGTCGAACAGAAATTCGGAAAACTCCAAACACACGCCTTTTTCCCCCATAAGCCCATCCATTTTAGCAGCTTTTGTTATGAACTTTTAATTTAAAAAAAAAACACCATTTTAAGCGCTTTGGTTTTGGTTTGTTGAATAAATCCCGGTAGCGAGGATTATGAAACGGTGGCACCCCCTAAAATAGGGGCATTGATATGTTTGATTTTCGATTGATGATGCTCGTCCAACGGTGGGAAATGATTAATGAGCGCGAGAGGTCACTGTCGCGTTGCATTGACACAGGGAAAACATAAACAAAAAAAAAACAAAAAACCAAACAACGCGATAACACGTGCCGCGCCAGTTTCGAAAAAGCCGCGCTTCAAACAGACACATTAGCTTCAGCTTAATAATAATGGCCGGATCGGTTGGTTTGTTTCGACAGAGTTTTAAATGTGCGATTAAAAGATTCTCTCTCTCCGTCTCGCTTTTTACATAACAATATTTCACGATGTCAAAGTGCAGCATAAAGTCCGCTTTGGTGGGTGTAATTTGTTCGGTTCAGCATTTGTTTTGGCGCCACGGTTCCGTACGATGCACACGTGTAAATGGTACATGTGTGTGTGTGTGCATGGGGGGGGTGAGAGATTTGTTATAAATTATTTATACAGTTCATATCTTCACGAGCTTTAGATGCATATATTCACTTGCAAGGGCAAGTTTTTGGATGAAAATCGCCGTATCGAACCATGAAAAAGCATGCTTTCTCGTAGGCGATGCGTATCTGACCTGCATTTTAATACAATTTTAGCTTGACCTTTTTGAGCCTTTAAAGAGTGTTTTTGTAAGAGAATATTATTTTGATTTTTTTAAGCAACATTGTGACAAAAATTTTTTGCAAGCTTTGGATGGTCAGTGTTTGTTAAAAGATTTTAATTCGAATATTGTTGAAAACTAATTTGCCTGAAATTGCTGAAAAAAAAACATTTTATTGTATTTTCGCTTCTCTATGGAAAATGTTGTCCAAATACTTTGTTGTCTGTCTCGTCTAGAAAAAAAAACTCGTTTGTGATAAGAGCAGAATACACCATTAGAGAGCACGACCAATCAAAAATGTACGTTTCCTTTGCGACATTGCACCACGTTGTGCAATTGGCGGAATTTGAGCTAAAAAGAGAGGGAAGGAGCAAAAGAGATGGGAGGTAGATTTTTGTTTTACGCTGACGGCATAATGCGAAAATCGTGTTCGAAGAAGAGAGTTAAACTGTTGTTAACACACATTATGAAGCACCCATAACGCGAAAGAGAAGCATAGTTATTGCAATGATCGAATGAAATAATTTGAGAAACAATAAAAAATGAAAACGAAACTGATAACATTGCCCTCCACAGGCCTTCACCAAAGGAAGGCGTTAAAAATAAAACGCAACAACGACAGCAAAAAATGAATCAATCTGCATACTCACTCACACCACGAGCATCTTTTTCCGTGTGGCTGCAGCAAAGCATTCCACCGCTTACCCATCGACTGTTTATCTTCAACCGGTGATCTTCGATCGTTTCGTTCGCCTGCCCTTCGCACGCTCTCGGATGGTGAGAGAATTTTAAAGCAAGAAACGGGAAGGGCACCAGAACGGATCACACGGCAGCAGCAAACGCAGGGGTTGTAAACTGGATGTGTTTATTGCGGGGGTGCAGAATTGTACCATTCGGTTTTTCTTCCTTCCTTCCTTCCTTCGTTAATAGCATTTACATCATAAATCGATCGCAGCAGCACGGTGGCGTTCGCTTTGGGCTCTTTTGCATTATTTCACACGTTAGTGTTTTATTGAGGATTTGCAACAACTGCTTGGGTGCCCGTTTGCTACCAGTGTTTTATTTCACAACTTTTTTCGGAACCTTATTATTATGCTTTCATTTGAGCGAAATTTGAGAGCTAAAAAACAAATGACAAATGCTGTTTCACTTCATAAAATATCGTTCCTTTTGCTGCCTTCCCTTTTCACCGCCATTTTCACTGCATTTTCTGCTTTTCCGTTTTTATCTCGTTTTTTTTTTTTTTTTAATTTGATTCACTACCGGCGCGGCACACTTTTTCTGTCGCTTTGACGTAATACCGACGGTTCCGAGTTAATTGGTTCTATTTCCTTCGTTTTCGGCTGCTGCCGGTTTGGTGATTGGGCTGCACCGGTTTTATTTTCTGCCGTTGTTTGCGGTGGCCTTTCTTTTTTACTCGTTTTTTGTTTTGCTTCTGTTCCACCCGCAAAAGCGTTCAGCTGATGAGCGCGTGGGGTCCGAGCAGAAAGCGATTAAGTCATTCCTTTGAGTCCTTTAGCAACTGTATATTTTTTCCTTCGATACAGTTTCTGTTCCTGGGAAGCTGCGATATTATCAGTGCATTTTCTTTGGTTCACTGTACTAAAATATTATTCTTTTTCCAAATGCATTATTTTCACTCCGCTTATGATTTATCTAATCCAATGTGCTGCTATCTTTCTCTCTTTCTTGGGTTCCCTTTCATGGCGCAGAAGAAGAAAGACATTCCAATTTCGTTTTTTAGGTATTATCCATTACCATTCGTTTTAGTTCTAGAACGCTAGAACTCTTCCGCAGTAATGGAAGACTCTCTTTCACCAGAAACTAATTGCTTCTGACTTGTGCGCTTTTTTCCTCCTCCCTTTTGCTCGTTTTGGGGTTTCTCTTGCCCGTTGCCCGATTCCTGTGGGCGCTGCGGGTGGTGCTGATTAATTTTCTTCAAATTGCATCTCGAGATGGCGGCCCCGCGCACGTGTGGTTGATGCTGCGCTATCATTCAATTTCCCTTTTTTGGTCGCAATTTCATACTTACCATGTTTGGTCTTGGATTGGTGGAAGTTGCTGCCGCGATCTGCCCTGCCTCATTTGAGGTTGCAATGTATGGTTGTAAATTGTTTCAATATCTTTCTACAAGTAAACATTCTAATTGAAATAACGTAAAAAGATAATGTGTGCAAAACTTTTCTTCATGAAGGGCAATTGCATATGAGCGAGAAAAATGTATAATTTATTTTGAATTTTAACCATCACTCTATTGCGAATGGTTCATTGTGCGGAGGCTTAATTGCGACGGAAGTTGAATTCAAAGCAGCAGCAAAACTCGAGCCGCTCGTTCGGAAGGAAAACCCAAACCGGAATAAAAAGGACACCATCAAGCGAACCGAACCCCGGGATCGTGTCTGTAGTTACGGTGTCCGGAGGTTGGTCTGGTTCTGGCTGTTTATGCCGTCCCATTCGTTTCTTTTAGTTTTTTTTTTCTTAATATTTCCTGTTACCCCCAAAAGAAGCTCACCTTTTCACCGAAACCGTAGTGCTCTTGAGAGCGAGAGGGTGGGTTCGGTTTCGGAAGAAACACCGGCGAAAAAGGGGTTTCTGAAACGGGGAAGCAAAAATATTCCACGTGCTGCTGGCAGCCGCACCCCCTGTTGTCTTTCCTGTTGGCCCGCCAAGGAGTCATCGGGTTTTCGGTGTTTCTTTCTCGCTCTTCCCTTGTGCGCGATGCCCGCGATATAAATGGTAAAAAGGGGATTAGTGTCGTAGTTTTTTCTTTCTTTGCTTTTGGTCCTCACACAAGACCGGGAGACCGGCAAAGAATAACCCTCGCAGCAGCTCCGTTGGGATGGTGGTTTTTATTCCACGGGCTTTTTTCTAAGGGTCAGGACACAACACGCGGTCACCACTCGTTTTTGTCCGCCAGTCCGAGAAAGAGAGATAAACGAAGCGAAAAACACAGTCAGCACATTCCATACGCGCCCCTGCGTTGCTGTCATGTGCCTTCTCGCTCGCTCGCTCGCTCGCTCGTGCTGTTTAGCAAAGCAAGCGCCGCCTGGCTGCTTTCGCGCAGATACAGCGAGATGGGGTGGTATTATTGCTGCAGCAAAAACGACGACGCCGCACGCTTGAAATGAGCGAGCAGGCGACGGCGGCGGCGGCGGCCGGTTTGAGCCAACTAACCGACCAAGGCAGCAGCAGCAATTCCAACCCAAACGAATGGACGGGACACCGACGACCGGACCGACCGAACAGCTAAAAACCTCTCTCTGTATGCTGCTGCCTGCTGCCTGCTTGATGAGATGATAGGAGATGGTCACGGACCCTGAGACCCGGACCACCGAACGCTCGAAACCGAACGAGCAAACCCAACACCCCTCTGCGTTGTATGTGTCGGCTAGAAGAAGTGAAGCAAAGCGAGATGGGAAAGCCAACCGACGAACGCTCACGGGCCACTCGGAATCAACAACAAAAAAGGGGCACACGGAGCAGCACAAGCAAACCGGCACGGCACCACCGGCCCGAACAGCACACTGACTGGGCAACGGCACACTGGGATGCGAATGTGTGCTGGTCACAATTTCTGCACCACTGCAACAACAGTGTGTGGGTTGTTTAGAGGATTCTATTCATATTCACGGTTTTGAGCAAATGCCAGATAGTGTATGCCTTTTAGCTGCAATTAAGAAGAATATTTAATTGAATGTCATTTTTCTTGGCATAATAGAGATCTTCTTCATTCCGCATGAATTTAGAATTCTCTTGTTGAACTATTACGGCTTTATGGGTAACACAATTTAAAGTTTATATCAAATCATCTTTAATAATGTACAATTTATTACGTGAATATGCCATTTAAATGCGCGATTTTGAGTTCATGACAATTTCAAGAAGCTACATCATGTTTGTATTTTGCTGTGATGAAAATTCTTTTCTGGCCAGTTTAGAACGCTTTGCGCGCCCACTGTCTCTTGCCATCGGTGTGCTCGCTTGGTGCTCGCTCGGTGCGCACGGTGCTGTGTACGCCGGTTGTGCCACAGCGTCGACGGTCGATTTAGCCGTGCCTGCTGCTGCTGCTGCTGCTGGTGGTGCTATGACGCGAGCTCTTCTGCGGCACTGTGTGTGCTCTCATCATCATCAACAACAACAGCCGCAGCACGGCAAAACCATCTCGTCCTCCCGCGGGTCCCACCCGTGCATGCATATGGATGGGATGTGCGGTGGTGGGTTTTCGATTCTCTTCAGCTTAAACGAAACGAAGCACAAACATACTTTGCTGTGCCCGCCTGCTGCAACAACACACCATGCCATGCGATGTGCGCTTCCTTCCTTTCGCTCTCGCTCCCGCACGCACGCACACACCAGGCTGCTTTTATCATCATCATCCCCTTGCGCGCTTCGCATCGCCGGAGGGGATCGAGAGTGTGGTGGGGTGTGTTTCATCGAAATAAAGGATCTCTCGTGTCAGGCCGTAGCGAGCGCGAGTGCGAGTGAGACGGCTTGATAGAGATGAAATCATCCCAGCCACTCCACGCCAACACTCGCCATCTCTCGGGGGACGGGAAGATAGCGTTTGCTCACTCACTCACACTGCCCCGTGGCCTCATCTGACTCGGGCTCGTTTCTCGCCTCGGTTCGCTCGCACTCGCTTGGGTGTTATTTTCGATTGAGCTAAAAGCCAAAACCCCACCACCGGAACCCTCCCCCGGACGGGATGTGTGCCTTAATTTTATAGCGTGCATGTGTGTTCGCACGGACGGGGCCCTCGCGCCGGTCGGTGGACGTCATGCGTCGTCCTCCTGTCAAAGTTTCTCGGTTTTCATTATCTCACACTCACTCGGCTCACTCGCTCGCTCGCTCGCTCACTCACGTCCGCTGCTGCTGCCGCTGTGCGGGGAGGGGAAATGATTTGTGCTACGGCCGCTTTTTATTATTTTCGCTTCGTTCGTTCGTCGTCATTCGCACTAACGAACTTTCCACCCCTTTTCCCATGCAGACACACACACACACACAGAGTCACACGGGCGGTCGGTCGGTCTCTCTTTAATTTTTCACATCCCACCGTCTCGGTTTCCCCTCCGGTCCTTGCTACTGCCGCACCCGCTGCTACTAATAGGAAAATGGGCATTAATTTTTTGCGCGCCTGGAATCGGTCGGATTTTATATTTGACTCATCCAATCATCATCGTCATCGGCCCCCAGTCAGCCCCGCCAGCTGCCACCGTCATCAGCCGGTCCCATCAGTTATTTTGCGTTCACGCTTCGGCGGTAGCGTTCGGGGTGCGATGATTTTTTATCATATTTTGCATCACGAGAGAGTACGCGTTTGTGTGACCGAAAGGGAGAAAGAGATAGATCCCCCTTTTTAGGGGGATGATTTTACGAACAAACGAACGTTGCGTTGCCGATTCTTGTACGTATCGGTGTGCGTGCCGCTTCATTACATGTCGAAGAATTGTCACATTGTTTCCATTTCGTTTCTCGCATCTTTCACACACGTGCTCGGGGATTTAATCGACTGTCTGCATTTAAGAGCCGATTAAACAAACATCGGTAGCGGGCAACGCATGCCAGCCAGAGTAATGCTAACTTCTAGAATGTCTAAGAAGGCAGGCAGGCAGTAGGGAAGGAGATGTCTCTCATTAATCTTTTCTCCTTTTACGAGCTAGAATTCGGTTTTATCTTACTTCGTTCTCCCTTCTGCATGCTTTCCGTATCCTGTCAGTGGGGCAATAAATTGCTAGTGTCCATTATTGAGGTAGATCCAGATTACTTGTGATCGGTGACTTCTGTCAACCAACGATACGGGAGGGAGCCTGTTGACATTTTACTTTGGACTCGGCTTGGAGCAGCTAAATCCGAGCCATACTCAGTTTTGTTTTATGAAGTATGAAGTTTGAGACTGAATGAATCGTGCATCTTCTAGCATGATTTGAAATTAAATGAAGATTTTAAATATATTCTTTTGTATGTCACATTTATCACATTTCACCAGCCACATTTACTGATCGGGGGAAGTTTGAACTACCATGTTGCTAAAACGCCCTGACTGACAGAAGCATCCCGAACGAACGAACATATCCCCATCCCATTTCCCGAGTGCTCCCATTTTTGGGCGGGAAAAGACGTGCGAAAGAAAGCAGCCGTACGTTCCGCCGCAAAACAGCCGGTGGTCCATCTGGCCCGTACCGTCGGGGATCCCGGGTTGAGGAGTGTTGTTATTCTGCAACCGAACGTTTTGCCTCCGTACGAGTTATATACAAAGCGAGCAAAAAAAAAGAAGAAGGTGCGCGTGTCGCCCGTTTCGCACGAGAGAAGGCACTAGCGACAAGGGAAATACCGGGGAAAAAATGCGCGAAAAGTGTCGGCTCTCCATGGACCCTTTCCTTGGCTGCTGCGTTTTGTTGATGTGGCTGCCCGAAAGCCAAAGAATGCCGGTCAAACAACATGTGGTTCTCGTGTTGTATCTCTCGCAGCGCGCGCACTGTACGAGCCAAGTGTATTTAAATATGCAAAGAACGCCAACCTGCGTGTGTTGTTTTTCATTGGTACAACAAGCGGGAAGGAAGGGGTGGATGCACAGTGGCTGAAGGAGGAGGTGAAATAATGCTCTCCATCGAGAACGAAAAAAACGAAACGAGAATTCAGCGACAGGTGATCGCTGGCGAGATGCGTTTGACGTACGGTGATGGAACTAAAATAGAGGAAATTCTCTGCTGTGTATTCGAAGAAATTACGAGTTAAAGCGTTCGACCAATGAGACCACTACCAAAGGGAGTGTCGTTCTCTTAATGTGGTTATTTATTTGTAAAAAAACTTGTTGTTGATTTTCTGCAAATAAAATACGCTTTTCGACAGCTAGCGACCGAAATAACAATGTCAACACAATCCCGCCAAAGGTGTCAAACTACTTACTCTAATGTGGTAATTTAAAAAAAACATGGTTATTTTTTGCGAATCAAATACGCTTTTTGACAGCTGGCGACCATAATGTCAACACAATCCCGCCAAAGGTGTCAAACTATTTCCTCCAACGGCCCCAAGGAGGAGCTCGCAGTTTGCAGACGAAGTTTCTCTTCCCACATTCCTGCATTCCTGCGGCGAAGGAAAACATTGGCCCCCGGTTTGTGGAGCACGGCAAATTAATCAGCTGTGTTTGTGGCGCAAATAAACAGACGGCGGGCCTTCTCCACGCCGCATCGGGCCGCGTACATTATTGAGGTAGCGCCACGCAGCGTGTGCGGTATCAGTTAAATCCCGCCGCGCGTGCCGTGCCCGTCGTCTTTGTCGTCGCCGTCATCGTCGTGTTGTCCGTGTGTGTACATGACTCGATAATGCCGGTCAGCTGATTCGCACCACCGCTGGTGTGTTGTGTGTTTATGTTGGAAAAGGTGGTGGAGGCGACGAAGGCCAGAGTTTCGGGTACCGGATGATTTGTTTCTCTAGCTCCCTGTACGATGAATTCCCCCAGCTGTGTACAAATGCGTGTGTGTGTGTGTGAATGTGCTTTGAATTCCTAGATTTTCCCCGGCAGAGCAGGTTCGTTCGTACGCGAATGCCGGTCGTCGCCTCGTCAGTCAGGGCCGTTTTCCCATTAATGGGCAGCAGGATCCTATGCGGCACACGCCACAGTTGTAGTAAAGGGTAGTACCGGCTGCCTGCCTCCTTCTCCGATGTGTGTGATCATAAACGAATCGAGACCCGCGTGTCTGCACCACACACAAACACACATGCACGCACCGGAGAAGAGTACGTTTGTACTCAGTGCGAATGGTGTGGCTGGGGCTGCACTACGTTTCGATACGACCGAACGACACCAACCGAGACTAGACGCTTCTGCGAGAGCAATACGTTGGCATGTTTGTACACAAGACGACCGAACCGAACCGGGGAACCGGACGGACCGGGTCGATTAAAGGAAATGGGGTGGACGCGGTTACGCGAACCCGAAACTCTCCTCCCCGTCGTCGATACACAAAACAAACCCTCCGGCAAGCATCCCCGAAGAGTTCCGTGTAGTAGCTAGTCTCTGGCTGCTTCCGGGTGCATTTCTCATTCATTCATTCATTCATGCACCCCGGAGAAGCCGCTCATTCATGCGCCGTTTGCAAGGAACGTCCGCGGGTGATTGGTGTGGGGAAGGCGAAAGGGGGAGGGTCGTTTTTGTACGCGCTAGCGCTACTGTCCTAGCACACGGGGGTAACCACCACCACCGTACAAGCGCAGTGACCGGAAAGTGGCTTCCTCTTCAAACTCCACGGTCGCGTTTGTTGTATTGCTTTCGTTTTCCGGAGGATGAGGGATGTCCATTTTGGCGTGTGTGAATAGTTTTGGATGGCTTGTGCGTTTCCAAATATCGATCGATTCGCAATGTCCATGCTGAAATGTGCCTTTTTGTGTTGAAAATTGGAATGCGAAATGTGCCTTTTTGGGTTGAGTATAGGTTGTAACTTTCCTAGTTTTGACGCACATGTCACATTACTCGCATTTACTAGCATAAAACCTAGAAGAAAACTATATTCTAATGATTTGTTTTTTTTCCTCTCTCTTGTTTCCTTAGGTAAGTGCCGGGAGCATCAAAATCGTTCAAAATTTTGGAATCTCAAGTCTATGTCCGAACACCAGAAGTAAGTGGAATGAACATTACTCAAAACATTGGAGAACATGTACTGCTCAAGACCGTTCTGCAAAATTCCATACTCTTCGGGGGGTATAGTTGGATTAAAACTCGCAAAACAGACGAGGCTTCGTCACCAATCAATTTTCGAAATTTCTCCATCTCCCCATCACTTGGTGCACTGTTTTTGTGTACTAAACCGAAGGCAACCACCACCAACTAAAACGTCCATTTTGATGCGTACGTCGCAGCGAAAGTGGAGAAAAAAAAATACGCAAATCACATTTCACGTTCACCGATATGCGTGTTGGGGGGCAATTTTTCGTCCGCACGTGGGAAAGACACGGTCGTTCTGGTCGTTTGGTCGTTTGGTCGGTCGGCCGATCACTGCATGAATGGCAGGGATACGTACACGTACGCGCTTGCAGATTTCATGCACTAACCATCGCCGGCATCATCGTCATCCTCACCAGCATCATCATGGTGATAGGGAGGCCTATAGCGGACAGTAGTACGGGGTATACCCACCTCTCCCAGCACTCCCCAAACAACATCTCCATGCTCGTCGGTCGGTCGTTCGGTCGTCGTCGTCGTCGTCGAGGGACTGTTTTGTTTAGCCATCGACGAAATAGAACAGAGACGGCTTTCCGGGGCAGGTTTGCCCCTGCGGTGTAGATTTCGATGCGAAGGGATGTTCTCGTGAGTGGGTGGGTGGGAGGGTTTTCAGGGAACCGACGGG
>KI915040.1:4264840-4300312 GCA_000473445.2 Anopheles farauti | reverse complement strand
AAGGATCCATTTTCTAGCCCCGGGTGGGGTGGATCCGGGTGGTTGCCCCGGTTATCTCGTCTGCGGGTTGTCTACTCGACCAAACCCGCGATACCCACCCTTCTCACCCCTCCTCCTCCACACACGGAATGGAGCGAAAGAGGAAGACCTACATTTTTCATGGCGGGAATTCATGACGACGTCGGCGACGATGATGACGACGGGCGCGCGTGTTACCACCGTTCAACAGCTGTGTTTTGGTTCGGGTTAGCCTGTCTGTATGTGTGTGTGTGTGTGTGTGTGTGCGATGTCCCCCACTGACCCCGCGTCGCGTGTGCACTTGCCCTGCCTGCTGCTCGCCCTTGCACAGCTGTCGTACGCACTTTCGGTTTTAGAATAATGCATTATGCTGCTTGCTCTCAAGGTCGTCGAGCACACGAGCGACTGGAGGAGGATTTGACTGGTGGCCACCGGGTGGTGCGCGTTTCGAACGAACGATCGAATCTCCCGCATTATCATGGGGTGGTGGTGGCGGTGGGTGGTGGGTGCGCAGGGTTTTGTTGGGATTTCCTTTACACTATTACGATTATTTGGCGGTGATGCTTTGTTTTCGTCGGGCATCATGCGTTGTGTGGATGTTTCTTTCACTCACCGGGCAGCATTTTCATGTGCCCACTGTGGAATGCTGTGGAAGAACGGTTTTGCACAGGAAGCTTTCAATTTGAAAATGAAAGTGGAACATGTGGCAGATTCGTTTGGATCTAGGAACCAGAAGCACACGTTTTTCAGTTCCCATCCTTAACTCAGTAATATATTGAACGAGTCTTTTCTCGGAATCTCTCTTCTTTATAGAGAAGTTTGTGCTTTTTTATTTCTTATTTACTTTTTTAAAGAGAACAGATTTTTTCTTCTTAAAAGAAACTAAAGGAAGTGATTGGAAATATAAATGTCTTCATTCTAGAACACGGACAATAATCCTCCTCAACAACTACTAAAAGAATATTTTTCATGAGCAACAATTTTCCTAGATAAGTTGAAAGCTGCTCACGATGTCGTGACGTTTACGTTTTATCTTAATCTTAATATCTAAAATCTTTTTTTGTCTTGTTTATAAAAAATAGATCTTTTCGTAAATACTAAAGCAAGTGGTATCAGATTTAACTAGATTGAAGCAGATTTCTAGATAGAATGCATGCATCGTGAGATTGAAACCAACCAATTCCCTGTCTACGTTCTAGGAAGAAGAGCTAGTGGTTGGTACCTAAAATCGTAGATTAAATTCATCTTTCACGTGGTTCACATGCTCCGTGGGCAATACATCAGGCGGTACGATACAAAGGGTACACGCTTTTCCACGTCAGAACGTCCAATAGCAGCCAGCTATTCGACGGGCACACACCTTCGGCCTGAGCCCGGTGGATGGGCGCGCCGGCACCATGGGGTGTATGTTTCATTAGCCGCTTTTCCCCAATGCGGGGAAGGAAAATACATAAATCTACGTCATGCAATCGGCTTCTTCCCCCACCAACGCCACCATCAACTCTTCTTACACTTCAAAGCCAATTTCTTTTATGGCGCCCCAATCATTCCGCCCACACTCACACCCACACCCACCCACCCACCCACCCACCCAACCCAACGCGGGCGGGATGACTGTTTCCCCTTTTTCTTTCACCGGGAATGTCTGGTGTAAAAGCGGGAGGATGAGCCCCGCGCGAATCGATGGGGTTTGATTGGTTGAGCGGGGGCGGGGGTGAGGGTGTTCGCGTTAAATATTAACCTTTTCGCCCACCGAGAAGCGCAGCACCAGCCCGGACGAAACAACAGCACAACAACTGCAGCGAAAATGGTGCGCGCCGGCTGTTTTTTTTTAACCGTCGATGCTGTTGGGGGTTGCAATCTAATTTCGTTTCCATCATCATCAACATTCATGCTCATCCAATCCGACAACGGCCGGGGGATTGTCTGTCGTTTTGGCCGGCCGGAACCCACCACAGTTCCAGGTTCCGTACGATTCCGCGGAGGGAAAAATAAAAACGGCGGCAAGAATTCATTCCCTTTTCTCCGCCTTCGCTCGCTAATAACAGTAACACAGGGTTTCACACTCACCACCCGTATTCGATGGCAATGAAATGTTTCGCTCATGAAACAATGTTGTTATTTCTTTTGCTAAATTTGGATTTACGGTAAACGACACACATTTGTTTGATGGATGGGGCTTTATTGCACTAGTATATGTACAGTGGCATCGGAATCTTTTGTCTTGCAATTTATAATTGTTTTTAATAATGCCGCCTAGAGGTATCAAAACAAGGAGAGGGACAAAATGTAAACAAAACAATTTGTCGAAACTTTACTTCGCAAAAAAATGATTGTTTTTTTTTGTGTAATTAAATGTGGTTAAAAACGTTCATAATTGACATTTGTATGGAATTGTCCTCAATTGTGCGATATGACAAAAAACCCACATCATTGTACTGTGGTCGAGGAGGAAAGCAGATTGAAAGTCCAAATGGGGGAAAAAAAACCCTGCAATAATAATGGACCGTGCCGGGAGCGTCAGAAGCATTTCGAGGTAGCTAAATAGAAAAATCACCCAAGAGAGAAGACAGGTACCGGTGGTGCATCCCTGCCGTTTCTAGCGCTCTTGGTGGATACATACGGTCCCCGACGTATCCGGCCTTGGGTGTGATTCGATTTAATTTTTGCAAGTTCTTCTTTCGTCTCGCTCTCGCTCACGCTTATCTTTTCTGTACGTGGGCTGAAGCTTCGGATGACACAACAGGGCGAGCGAATGTGTGTGTGTGTGTGTGGCGGAGGTAAGATATCGAAATGGATTTACTGTTTTGCCTGTGGTGTGTGCCCTATCTGCTGCTGCTGCTGCTGCTGCTGTTTGCTACGTTGACTGACATTCGTTTTTAATGGCATACTCTCTTTCCTCGCACGGGGCATGCCTTCTCTTTCGCACTCCCCTTTCGGGGGTGCTCGTTCGCTGGTGGGTATAATTTTAACATCGACTCTCGCCCCATGTCTCACAAACATCCGGACGTGCGACGATGGTGTGCCATGTGTGCGAGTGAGCAAGAGTGAGAAAGAGTGAACAGGTCGCCTGCATTTGCTCGATCCCCCTATGTACTGACTGTGGCGCGGTGGAAACAACACCTTTTAGCTAGCCTGTTTGAAATGGAAGCAAATGGCGTAGCTGCCTGCTGCCTGTTTGCTGCGTTTGTGTTATTCCCTCTCTCGCTCTCTTTCTATCGTTCACACTCATACACTCGCAGCACAAGTTTCTGTAGCGGCGCGATGGTTGGAAATGTGTTCATACGTACCCACACAGGCACACGCGTTCGGGCTTGCATACAAACACACACACCCAGCCTGCCTGCTTGTGTGTGTGTGTGTGTTGATGTGGGCAAAAGATAAATAAAACTTCACCGATCGATGCCCGTGCGTGCGTTGCCGTCGTGTATACCAAAAAGCGGCAGCGGGTGAAAACTGCGTGAGCGAGCACGGACGAGAGCCCAACACCTTTCTTCTCACATGCGATAGAGGGAGAAGAGCAATTGAACTCGCCTTCTAGCGGGCGGGATGGGCCGGCGCGTCGCAATGGAAAAGGACGTTTATTTTTCCATTTTTCCTCGATTCCGGTGTGTTTTATCATCCCTCCTTGTTTTACCGGGCACGAGTTTTTCCAACACCCGTTCTCCCGTTTCGCTTCGTAACTCGATTCTTCTCTGCCACGAAGGAGCGCGGCAGCACTATAAAATGAGGTTTTGTTGGGTTGTGGAATTGTCGGCGAGCGCTTTCTCGCTCACTCCACCGTTGCCTGCCCGCGCTCGTGTGCGCATTATTTGCTGCAAGAGTCCGGAGGGATGCGATGGAAAAGCAGAATTGATTAAAGGTTGTGTAAAACCCTTTTTCCCTCGACGTGCTTCCGAGGGAACATCGAGCACCGAGAATGAGTGCGAGTGAGTGAAAGAGAGAGGGAGAGATAGCACACTTTTTCGGTGAAGATGATTGTGCAAGAGAAGCGCGTATGTGCCTTTTTACGAAATTACCTTTCTTTTCTGGTGGTGGTGGTGGTATTGGTGTCCAACACCGATTTCCGCCTTTCTCACTCTGTCCGCGATGGGGAAGCTGCCCGGTATACGGGTTGTTGATATGATACTGTAATAAAATTACCGGTAAAAAGAACTATAAAATTCACCAGCGCTACAAACCGGCCACGCTTAGTTAGCAGATGATGGATGGTTTGATGTATGCACGGGAAAGAAGCACAGCCGGGCCAGACAACGAATTTCGGAGAAGTAAATTATAAATGGATCCATCCATTCATCCGAGAATCGTATTTAATGCAAACGCGCATCGTTTTTCCACTAAACGGTACAACGATTCCCATCGAAGACAGACACGGTCGCTCTGGAACACGGACGGACCACATTGCGAATCGGGGTTTATTTCCCATCAGCTGTTTTTCGCATCGGCAAGCAAAAAACCGGAACGAAAGACCCTCCCCCCCCGCTCCCCCCCTCCCAACCCCGGGTCTATAAAACCACCACCATCGCAGACAGTTATTGCGAAACCATCCTTCTCTACGCGGGCTTCGTCGTATGGTACGGCGTGGCCTAATCATCGCTTCTTCGCCGCCGGTCTCTACCGGCGTTCCTGAGCGTTGGAAAAGGGCATAACAACAGAGAGCACGTTTCTGTCGGTTTGATGGACAACACACGGGGATTTCCACTTGATTTGTGGAAGGACTTCCCCAGTGTATGTGGGTGTGTCTGTTGGATGCATGTTACGTAATTAATTGGACGTTCATTCCGCTCGGCCCCATGCACTAAGGCCATGGCTAATCGGGCAGAGGTTTTGGTGGAAATATACGCACACGGTTTTGTGTGTGCTCTCGTTTAGTAATGTTGCCGTTGGACTTAGGAAGGACTGTGTTTTTTTTTTATCGATGGCGCTAAATGTCGCTAAAAGACATAGCGAAATGTGAGTCAACTGCAAGTTTTGAAATGTTGCTAACACCTGGCTCATGGCTTGAATTAATCGGTATAAAATGACAGATTTCACATACGACATACGAATTATAATGTGAACAGTTTGAATCTCAATTCTACCTGTTTTTTTTCTCTTCTCTGAACTATTTTTTCTTGCATTGCTGAATGTATTTTGCTCACACAATTAATGTCAGAATTAAGTCATCGGATCCCAGGAAGAACAAAGCCTTATTATGGAGTAATCGAGTTTAGAACAGCAAAAGTGTATCTAAAGATTTAAAGAATTCATGCTCGCAAACATGTTTTAAAGATCTTCTGAAGTATTAGTTGTATTTACAGTGTGCGATGGAGATATAATCGCGGAATTGAAGTCACAGGAGCAGGTGGGGAGGTATCAGTGATATGTCCCATAGGCATCTTTCCATCGCACGTGTTGTTGCAACTACGTGTGGGCATCAGTGGTACAGCAGTTAAAAGAAAAACAAACCGCACAAACGTACTCCAAGTGGACATTGAGTGCACGTTCCCTCCCGGTTTTTTTTTTTTTTTTGCAATGTGTACATATACTCGACTCGTTCATTCGTCCTTTTTCTGGCGCAACTATGCACCGGCCACGTGTATGCATTTCGGACATTTTTTTTTATCTTATACCACGTGGGTGGCGGGAAATTTGCGCTCCGGAGTTGCCCATGTCCGGCAATGTCAGCTGGGTCTTCTCGTTTCTTTATTTTGTTCAGTACACACCTTCTCACGTGGCGTTTGTATGCGTACGTCTCTCGTTAGACCCATTTTGTCCGTTCCGTTTTCGACAGCCACCGATGCCACAGCCTTCGGCGTTGTGCTCGTTTTTCTTCCCGTTTTAACGCCAGATGTGGAGCATCGATCTCTCTGGTTTCAGCTGTTTTTAAGTAGCTTGTCTGGTCTTTATGCGTGACGGATAAACTTTTGGTTCGCTTTATGCATGCTGCACCGATTTCTGGCAATCCAAGAGCGGTTCTTAGGTTCCTGGAAGTTTTAAGAATTTAAGAGTTAATGTCCTTTACTTCAAAGGAACTCTGGTAACCAACCATTCCAACAACCACTGCTACTATATGCCTCACGAACTTTTTACGTTCAGTAGAGTTATGCGCCAACTATGGCTGTTTCATTAAGGTATCGACCATTGTGTCATCGCGTTTTTATCGCCACGCTTTCCGGTACTGCGAGAATTACTCGAATTCTTCCCCTTCTTCCCTCACAAGAGGGACCAATTTTAGCATTGCGTAACACACAGTAGCCCGACAACGTAGCATTCTCGTGTGTGTGTGAAAGGACACGAAAGAAACAAGTGATGTTTGGAAGGAGGAAACAGCTCAGGTCGGTCGGTCGGTCGGTCGGTCACTTGCATATAAACCCATTTCACCTTCCGGTTTGCTTTCGTTGCGAGCCGGGGTTTGGCTGGAAACAGTGTAGTCACCGGAAAAAAACATCAACCATAGCCCCCATCCCCGAAGGTCCTGTCGAAATTGAGCTGGTCCTGGTAATGTACGACTACGGTAGGGAGGGAGACCACCCCGAGAGGAGGCTGTACTTCGATCTATGTGCGGGTGGATGTTTGTTTATGAGACGAACAAAAAACAAAATACGTGTGTCGCGCCGGTTGGAGAGAGCAAAATGCAGATGTTCTACTCCACAAACCCTCCCTCCCGCACACCTCTCGGGCTGGGTGGGCTGACTTTTCAAAATGGACTGAAGAGACTGGACTGGGTTTTTTTTAGGTTTTTTTTTTTTTCGTTTTATTTGGAGCAATCCCACTTGTTGGTGCGAAACTCAGCTCGCGCCCAATTTTACGCGCGCGCTCTCGAAAGCAAGAAAAAGGGATGTTATGAAGCCGGTGAGAAAAGGGAATTGGTTTGGTGTGCGGTGGTGGGTTTTTGTTGCTGCTGCTGTTGTTCACTGTGTGCACACGTTTTCGCCGTTGCTTTGTTTTGTTTTGGTTCGTTCACACGCAAAACTTTGTCTGCTGCTGCTGCTGCTGCTGCTGCTCTTTTGATACGCTTCTCCATTCGGGTTGTTATATGCATTCATCTTCATCGAACCACCACCCGCTGCTGGTGGCGGACACGACACTACTGGTTTGTGCGCGCGCGACGATGTGGTGGTGTGATTCATGTGGAGGATTGCCATTGCTGCGGCCCCCGCGGCTTTCCGTCTGGTTTGGTTCGGATCGGTGCTACTTTTTTATGTTTTGCTCTCCTCCACCAGTTCTTTCCTCACCGGCTTTCGCGTGCCACCCCAATCCGACCGGGGTGGTTGTCGCCAGGTTTTTGTCACCTTCTTCCACACTTTCCTCCTCCCGTCCCCCATTCGGTGTGATTCGTCTTGTTTTGTTATCGCACGGCCGGTGGTGGCGCCAATGTGTTTGTGTGTGTGTTGATGCGGTACTACTGTGTGCGGTAACCGGCATTTTTTTTTTGTTTTGCTGCTCGCCTCCTCCCCTTTCTTATTAGGGGGTAATCTGTTTTTGTTTACTATCGGCAAAGCTGATCTCATCACACACTCCACCTCCCCTTCGTTTCCACCCTCCGATGGTTTCCCCCTCGAATGAGGATAATGATGCCGCCCGGCGGGGAGATTCCCAAGCGGCTGCTGCTGTTGTGCGTTTTACCCTCCCCCCAAACCCCCCCCCCCCCCCGCCCGAGAAGGTCACATTCTTTTCCCGTCGTGGTGTGCTGCTCCCGTTTGTTGACGGATGAGTGGAGAATCTCTGCTGCTGCTGCTGCTGTTGCTGCTGCTGTTCTTGCTTGTTTCCGTTTTTTATGAATGAAAGTGAATCGGTTTCTTTACCATCACCCACACCCGACCCTCCCGCCGGTTTTGGTTGGAAGCGCGTGGCGGCAAGTGTGATGCAACTGTATTCAGCTGATTGTGTGCATGGGGATTTTTTTTTGTGTTATTACTGCAAGTTTCGTTTCCTTTAACGATTGTTTTCGTGCCGCTACCTGTACGTGGTGTCTCGCACACGGACACACGCATACACACACGCAGCATGGTTGCACAACTGATGAGCAGCAGTACCCGTCGGCTTGAGCGGTCGATTAATGCTTCCACGAATGGGAGATTTCTTCATGATGTAGTATTATTGTGATTAGTCAGTAGCATCTAACTATGCTATCCTATCCTATGCTATCCTCTTCGCTCCAGTCCAATTGGAATGGATAAACAAGTGTGGATAGAAGTGGATAAACAAAACTAGAATTTTATTTAGGGCTTTATTTTACGTTTCAAAATATCAGATTTAGGACTTAAATATATATATAAAGTATATTTCATTTCAATTTTCGAATGGGCGAAGATTCCAATTTATCTGAATTAGGACTCTAATTTACGTTTCAAAACATTCAAATTAGAGTCCTAATTCAGGTAAATGGAAATGTTTGAAATATTGAAATATTTCAAATTTCCCCATCTTGATCGCCTACTTTGACGAAGAGAGGTTCCCAAAGGTTTCCCATGTTTTAATAAATTTCTGCGTTCTTTTCCGCATGATGGTTAAGGCCATCCTTTTCCCCCAAATTCTAGCCCACCCTCACACCAACTGTTGCTCTACCTGGACAGTTGGTCGGTTTCGTGTTGTCTAACGTTTTCTAATCGCACCATCCAAATCCCGTTTCGAGCATCGTCAACAAAAGGAAGAAGTGTATCCACCACAATCAATTCGATGATTAATTCCACGCCGCAAAGGAGCCTCCTTGGTTGGGGGTGGTGGAAGAACCAAAGCGGGTCGTAGTTTCCACCGCCAGGAGCATTATTATCAGGTCCACGAACACACACGCCCGCCGACGCTTCTCGAGGTTGGTGATTTATGCGTCCCGTTTATAAACGCGTCACCCTTGTTTTGCGGCCAGCCCCGTGTCTGTACCGTGGTTGGAAAGGATTCCAATTTTTCGTCTCCTGACGTCCTCACAAAAAGGGACGAGACACGACTCTGACAGTGAGTGATGTCCTGCTCGGTGGTGTGGAAAACAGAAGCGGCTTACAGCAATACGTCAAAATTCCTAATTCAATGACATCGTTTGCAGTGAGCAATTCCGCTCACACGTGTGCTCGATTTCACTCACTCCAGTTTCGGTGCGTGTCGAAACCTCACGCGGCCGAAATTAAGGCAACAAATATCGCACGGCAGGCAGCCAGAGGAGGACCTGAACGATCGATTGCATCGTGTTAGTGTGTGTGTGTATTCTTACGAGCGCGCGCCGTTTTGTGCACGTAGTGGTGTGCACGTTTACTTGTTTATCTTTTCCTGGTGCCCATTTGTGTGTGGGGTTGTTGGTTGGCCTGCCGTCATCTCTTCTCCGTTTTTTTTGCCGGCTTGTGTCTTCCTGTGTGCTGTGTGTGCTATTGAAAATGGAAATGGGGGAAATGGGGTTTGAGAGGAAACACCGGGAGGCGTCTGAGCAGCGGGAGAAGCGGGTTTATTTATTAGTTGTTTGTTCGGTTCTCGGGAGTGGTTGTATGTATGTGTGCGCGAAAGGAAGAAAAGCGACGGGAGCCCGCAGTCCGCGGGGAAAGCAACTAAAACAACATTTTAAGAGCCGGTATTAAATTTTGGATGAGATGGGCGCGTGAGACGGACGTGAGCGTGAACGTATCCTGCTTTCTGAACGAAAGTTCGGCATGATCTAGGTACACGGCCTGATTGAGCAAACGAGTTGAGAACACACGACATTCACCATATGGCGGCGTTTTTGTTCATTTTTTTTGACAAAGCTTCACCTCCATGCCGAGAAATTATTAAAACAGTCGACGTAATCGACACTCGAACGTATGCGCCAGTGTGCGTCTAATTGCCAAGTCGGTGTTTGCTGCTGCTGTTTGCCTGCCAAATAGACGTGACATTTCCTTCGCCCGACTTTGATGAGACGGCGTGATATTCCGCTCACCACGGTGAGCTGGCTGGCTGGCTGGCTGCGCCTTCTCGCACGGGTGGGATTAAAAATTGCACTCACACCGACGTCTTACGCGTTCGGTCGTTATCTCACGCGTTCATCAATCTCACCAACACAACCGTCGCTCCGTTCGCTGCTCGCTCCTGCTGGTGAGGGCAACACTGTGTTGGCAAGACATTTTTAGGTTATGTATTCTTCGATCGCTTTCTCTGCTGGTTGCGTTGCTAGCCGCCAGGCCTGGCAGCGTGTGTTTGTGTGTTGGTGAAGAATGTACCACTCGGTGTGTGGTAAAGTAGCACAAGAGCCAGACCGTGTGTGTGTGTGTGTGTGTGTGTGTGTGTGTGTGTGTGTGTGCTTGCGCGCAGTGTAACGCTATCCGGTGCAGCAGTGTGTGCGTGTGTGCGTGCCCTTTTTCTTACTAAATCGGCTGCTGCTTTTGCTTTCGATTGTTTCGATTTTCTCTCGTACCCAGCACCGTTTCCCCCTCGGTCGGTTCCCAGGTGGGAGATTCGTCTCATCCAGCAGGGAATACGCGCGCGCTATCAGCACTGCAAACACAAGCTCACACACACACACGCGCGCGCACACGCTTACAGCGCTCGTACTTGGATTGGTAACTCGGGAGGGTTCTTTTCGATTGCACCACCACTACTCTACCACACTCTACCACTGCATGTATACGCGAGCTTAAGGTGTTCTCCTTCTCGCTCCCGCCCGTGCGTTCTGCCCGCCGTTTCGTTCGTAGCTGCCTGCTCTCGCTCTCTCTCTCTCTGCCTCTCCCGCTCGCACACTTGCTTACGGTGTGTTTGTTGGATGATGGGCTGCTGGCGCTGCCGCGCGCGCTTGGCCAAGTTGCCGCCGTCGAAGCAGCGAACAGTCGGGTGCCGTTTTTCCGTCGTACGACGCGGTGGTTTCGTTCGCCTTTTCGTACACCGTGCGAGCCGTGCACTTTTCGTTCGTTTTCCGGTTTTTTCCGCTCCCCGCTCTCTCCCCCCCCCCACCCAGCTACGGAAACAATGGGAGAAAATGGTCACCAAATTCGAGTGCGCTCGTGCAAAACTAAACTTTGACCGGGGAGGCGCAAAAACTATTGCCCCAAAACACCGCGGCAAGCGTTTGACAGCAGGGCTCCGTGTGTGTTGATCTACTTTCGAAGTGAAATAACCCCCGCCCGGGTTCGCAGTGTGTTAGTGTGTGTGTGTGTGTGTTTGTATGTGTGAAAAGTGTGAAACAAAGTTTTGAAGTTTACTAGAGTAGAGCCAGACCAACCGAAAGTGCAGTGTGTCTATCGCACCGAAAAAAGAAAGAGCAATCGAAAAAAAAAGGTATTTTGATTGTGTGTTTGTTTTTTTTCCCTGCCTGCTGCGCTGAATAAACGTCAGACCGAATCATCGAGCGCAGTTCGTTAGTGAGACGACGTGTGTTATCAACGAATTAAGGCGCGTTTCTGCGCGAGCGTGAGAAGCTGGGCGTGTGTGAGCTGTGCGGGTGTGCTGCGGTGTAGCCGTAAGCGCCTTAAGCTCACACACGGGTGAGAGAGGTCGAAAAAACAACACATCCAATCCCGCCGGCCTCATCTCACGATCGGCTCTCCGCCTGCGTGATCTCTGTGGGCGTGAAGCGGAGTGAGCTGGTGTGAGCGAGCCGTAGTGGAACGATTCTCACGCGGTCGAGTTTTTATGACCCTCGTCGGCGCAGCAGCTGATGATAATTTTGGTTGGTCACTCGTGATGCGTGTGTATGATCGTGTGGTGACAATCAATCGGATTGGCGGTCGTTGTTGCCTTCTCACTGCCGTCAACACTGCTTCTCACCACCACACAGCTCGCTGTGACTCAGTTCGGTGATAATGTGCCCATCGTCACCGCTGATGCCACGTGAAATAGATAGCACGTCAGATGATACCGATGACCGGCTGCTGATGATAAGCCGAAACTCACTAGTGAGTTGTGCCGGTGGCGTTCCCTCCTCATCGGGGAAGCAAAAATTGCCCGCAAAAAATGCATAACCTTTCTGTCCATTCGTTCGCTGGGTTTTGGGTGGTTTGCTTTCCTAGGAAAACAGAAACGCTCAGTTGTGTAAAAGAAACGAGGGGATGAAAAAGAAGCGTGAAATAAGTAATCTTCTGTTTGCTGTGGAAGGTTTTATTCGACTTTTCTGTCGGAAGAGATGGAAATTTGGAAGAAATTTGGCTTCGACTACTCGTGTATCCTAGAGATGCACTTTGGAAGATAAAAAAAAAACAAACAAAACACAGGAAATATTATGAAAAGCAAGCAGTGTATATATTCCTCTAAAGTTAATCCATCTATTTTGTGAAACCCAACACAGTTCGTTTGTGGAAAAAGATAAAAATGGCACGTTAAAATGAAATATTATACCACATGTGTGTTAACTGAGGTGAAAGCGCTTCCGTGAGCAAATTAGTGAAGCATTATCCTTTCGCTCGAAAGGGAAAACCTGTACGTGAGAAACGGAAACAAATCGAAATTTCGGCACCGAATCAAAAAGTGCATTCGGGGTGGGTTGTGTGGAGTGGAGTGAAAATATCGTTGGAAAAAACTGGAGTTTTCCAGCCGCTACGTGGTGTTTTATTTTGCATCAAAATTGGCCCTTCGAAGACCACCACCTCTCATCTGCCCAACCGGTGTTGGTTTTGTGAACAACGCCGAGCCGAACGAGGTGAAATTGTGAATGATTGTCGTCGCCGTGAAGGGAGAGAACCGCCTGACCGCCAGCAGAAACATTCAAAGTAAGTTGCTCTGTGTATCGTTTGCAGCAGCGCAGGGGGAATGGGCCGGAAATGGGCTTTGTTGTGAGTGTGCCGGTCGTCTTGCAAGCGTGAACGATAATGTGTAAACCACGTGCGCGCCGGATTGTATGTTGAAGGTCAAAGCACCAAGCGGTGACGGTGGAAGGAGGAGGAGGAGGGAGCGCAAAGGGTGATAACATAAATCCGTGCCCACCCTGCATGCATCGGTCGTCCTCTGCCGGCATTTGGTTGTTGTTGTGTTGTTTGTATCGCTCTTCAGTGTGAGTTGGACGTGAACGTGTCTCTTCGCCAACGTTTGTGTGTGGTGCATCCTTTTGCACCGCAAAATATATGGAAATTTTTCATTGCAAAAAGGAAAAAAACACACCCCCACCCACACTAACACACATTACATGTACTGAACTAAACGTGCCTGAAGTGTGTAGCCTCGATAGTTTGAGCATCTTTCCCGAAAATAAGAAGAAAAAAAACACAGGAAGCCATCCAAACGCGCTCCACCAACACCAACAACACGGCACACTCCTTCCTTTCAGAGGGTGGTGGTGGTGGTGGTGTGTGCAACCGGAGGCGATGCGAATATAACAACCGGGTACCTAACAACCTTCCTTCCTTCCGACGACGAGAGAGACAGCGCACACGAAAAAAAAAGTGTAAACAAAGATTTCATTCATGATTTTTCGATGAAATTCCTGCGAGTAGCCGTACAGTGTCGTATCGGAAAGGGAAGAGGTGAGGGAGGGGGGAGAAGAAGGGGGCGAATACAGCGAAGAAGAGCAGCAGCAACAGCAGCAGCGCGTGTCATCTGTTTCTTTTTTCTTGCTTTTTTCCTCCGCTTCTCTTGTTGCTTGCCTGAAGGTGATTTTCATTCCTGTCTCAACGGTTGGTGGAAGATGGGGATTTTTTTACTTTTTTGTTCTGTCTGTGTGGAGTGTGTGTGTGCGTGTGTGTTTGGCACAGTTTGCTTCTGGTTGGTTTAGGAAAGTATTTTTCGATAATTTGCATTTTCGCAAGAAATTTGTCATTGCCTCATACTCACACATCTTTTCTTAGGAGGAAGGAAAAGATGCCTTATCTTTAACTTAGAGGTTACTCCATCTTAAGTCCTGTATTTAAGCTTGTATGGTATATTCTAAATTAATCGTTCGAAGGCTACTCAAAGAAATTTTACTAAAATTGGAATAGATTTGCCAGTTCTTCCGGAAAAAACTGTGAATTTTGGACGTATAAACGGATGCATCTATGATAATCTCTCGTACGTGTAATCATCGGTTTTATGCGTTCCAAGTGAAAATGGTTTCGATAGGCTTTTAAAACAAATCCTTTTTTTGAATGCTTTTTAATGAAACACTTTCCTAGTTCTCTCTGTCTTGCAAAAATTCACACAACACTTTTGGATGCAAAATCGTATCGCGAGAACTTGCACACCGGAAACACGTGGCAGTAATTGCAGTGGGAAATAACTCGGGACGGAAAAGTGTGCGTCCCGCCGCGTGTTCTACGGTCGCTCTCGCTAGGTCAAGGACGCGTTGAAAGTTGTTTCGAGGTTACCCCCTTTTTTTTTTGTTTAAATAAAACAGCCCAGGCCTGTGCTCGGTGATGTTACTTTTTTTTTCTTATTTGTAGTCGAGCCGGCTTTTTCCTTTTCCCTTTCTGCGGATCCAAAAAGCCGCTGCTCCAAACCAAACCAGCAAAATATCCACAACCCGTCATCGGCAGCAGCACAAACGGTGGTTCTGGCGTGAGGAAGGAGATAAAGTTTGGCGTTCGGAGAAAAATGTACATAGTAAACGATGGGAGAGCAGACAAGCGAGCTCTGGGTACGAACACAAGAATTTCCCCCATCCCCCTCCCAAAAACAAGAAACAAGAAAACAACATCGAAAGCGAAAGGACTCCGCTTCGTACTCCGGGACAGGACTTCCGGTACATATAGCGTAAAGGAAAAACAAAAACGAAAAAGAAAACGCATGATAAAAAGAACTCGACGGACCCGAACGACCCACAAACGTAGCTCTCTCATTCCCATTCCTCGTTGCGAAGTGGTGGAAAATCGGGAAAATTCGCCAAAAATTGCTTTTTGAATTGAAAAGTCCTGGTTTATTTTTTTTAGTTTGTTTTTTTTTGTTTCCTGCATGTTGCGGCCCGTACACACATCCATCCTTTCGGTTTGGGAAGCACAATTGTGTGAGTTTGTGAGTGAGAGAGAGCGAAAACGGAAAGTTTATGTCCCGCTTGTCGTGTCACGTGCACACACACACACACACGCGCGCGCGCGTGTATTTTTCATATAATATATCACTTGTTCGCTTGACGCACTACTTCCCCACTATTTGTCCTTTTTTGCGAAGTCACAACATTCTTTGTATCCCATTCCGAATGCTGCTACATTCGCCAATTTTGAAGACATCTTACCACATTTGTGGGAGTATTTTTAAACTTAAATGCAAATATTATTAGAACGAACATATTCCTTGTATTCCTGTTCGCTCTTTCGTTTGACCAATGGAGTCTTTAATTTCATGCATCCCGTCTAGACATTCATCCCCAAAAACCCACACTATCCACGAACCGAAACCGGCCGTGTGCGTGTGTGTGTGTGTGTGTGTGACTCAATGAAAACATTTGGACGCCACCCACCGCCGGTGCTTTCCCGAATTGAACCGCATTTGTTTACATCTGATTACTACCGGCTGGTGGGATGCATTCCCATTCCCCTCTTAGTAGCCCCTTTCGTCCGGTGAAGTTTTGATGTGTCATCGCCGTGCGTCCCCCATTCGGAAGTGGTGGGGCCGGGAGGCGGTCAAGCATATCGGCTAGACTTCGTGGGGTCGGCAATTTGTTTACTCATTCTCGCAACCACCACACCCGATAACCGGCCCGATTTTGTTCCGGAGTTCATTACTCGGTCGTCTGAGTCACGGGAGGAGCCGCTGCCACGTTTGTTTGGACGATTTCAATCCTCTCCTCGACCTGTGTTGTTCGCGTGTTTTGTCCAGAAACTCGCAGGACTCTTCCCAATCTCCCCAGCAGCACCTCCTCGAGATGGTCCTACAAACAGTTCATCGCCACACTCAAATGGTGCATAAGTGTTTCAGATAAGCGATATCGTCCCGACCCGATAAGAAATGAACGACCTTTAAAACACGCTCCACGACAACCTTAACTAGCCTCCCGCTTTAGACACACGGAGAAAAACCGATCGTTTGATGATCAGCTGAGATGCGAGTCGGTGAATGAAGCGTTGGAGGGAACTTCGCGGAAGGGGGAAGGGTAGTATGGTCTAGCTGCGCCTTTGTTGTGTGTTCTGCCTGTGTGTTGCGGCTGGGGGATGATTATGTAACATTCTCTTCCTTTCTTATCCCCATCCCCAACCCCTCTCTGGGTCTCGTGATCAGTGGAAGGCCCCGGGTTGGAAGTGAAGGAAAGCAAGCAAAAGAGCAAATCGTGTTGTTTTCTTTTCGTTTTGTTGTTGTTGTTATTCTTTCCAAACGCGCCCCTCCACCGTACTCTGGTGGGTCTCTCGGGTGTGATTCCTTTCCCTTTCCGTCGGCGTCGTCCGGCGTGTATGCTTCTTCTTCTTCTTCTTCTTTCTCTTCTTCTGCTTCTGCTTCTTACTTTTACAATCGGCAAATTGGCGTCGGGGCGCGAGCCGGTGTGAAATTATAACAACAAAACTCGACCGTCTCGCCCTCCCCCCTACCCTCCACCGCATCGGTACTAATGATTCATTCATTAAATCAGAGACACACATACACGCGGGATCTATATGCACTGGCTTTGGTACGTCTCGAGACTGGAGCGTCTCACGTCGTACGGCGGGCACGAGTTCTTCTAGTAGCGTGTTTGTTGTGTTATCAAAACTGATATTGTTTGCGAGAGAGATGGGGTTGGAAGTTCCGCCGGGATTCAGCGGAATGAGATACGGGAAGATCTTCGAAATTCGTGCATTTACACCTACTCGAACGTGTACTTGCCGCGGGAGATTATCAGTTATTCAGTATATGCCCTGCTCAGGAGATATCTAGCCGGGGTGTGTAGAAGAACCCAATCAGCTGATCAGAGGCTCTTTTCGAACGCCGCAGCATCCAAATTCCAAAAGCGCGCTCACTTCTGCATGTGTGCGGGTGTGTGTGTGTGTATCGTTCGTTTCGTACTCTAGTCGGGAACGGTATTACGTATGACCCAAATCCCCCATGCTGCCCCTGTTTTTTGCACCCTTGGTCTCCTTGTTGCCTTGGTTCACACAAATTTGGGTCGATGACCACAATTCCCAAGGTCGTCGGAACCTCCGGCGGCGGCGATGACGATGAAAACACCGTGTCCAAAGTCGTTGGTGAAAATACACACACACGCACGCACAAACACGCGCACACGTAAAAGGGAACATCCCGGGAGGGAGAGGACCGGCTTGGCAGGGGACGACTGGAGCTTTTCCCATTCTCTTCGCCACGGAAATAGGACCGGAGTTTGGGTTTCGAATAATCGACGCTGATGCCGCCAGGGGGGGGGGGGGGGGTGGGAGTGTTCTTTCTCCCTCTCTTTCACACACGCTCCATAACACATCCGCATCCTGACGCGTCGTCAGTGCGAAGTACGTACGGCGCTACCGAGCACCCTGGTTGGATTTGGGATATTGTCCAGCTCTTGTTGTCAGTATTTTATGCTGCATGCCGAGACACGTGCGTCGTTTGCCGTTTTGCCGCTTAACGCACGCTGTTGCATGTCATCCATTGCGCGACGCCTAAAGGCCCGCAGATCATTTGGAGATGGACATTATGTGTGGACATTATGCTCTCGCGTGTGTTGCGTACGTTACTCCAGGAGCAAGCCATTTCATATGCTATTGCTATTAAATATGCGTTAATCTAAGGTCCGGCACACTGCTGGGACGGCTGGGCCGGTTGTCCTGAAATGTTCCCGACCCGGAACGAAGATATGGCGGTGTAATATGTTGTACATCGTACACGTACATTGTTTATCCCATTTTGGCGGTAAATCAGAGTCGGGCCGGGCTTCTCTTCCGCGTCAGTACCCACCGACCATCAGAGTTTCACGGAACGAATGTCGGTTGGGTTGTTCGGAAAAGTTTCGTCCGTTTTTTCTGATCACATCCTGGATAGCAGCTGTGTTGGAAGAGGGTGAGAGCGAGGGGGAGTACCATATGCAGATCTCGCCCAACGAAAGCCCAACGTCAGCTACACACAGCTGATTTGTCGGGCTTCCTCTGCCGTGCGATAGTGTGTTCGTGTGTGTGTGTGTGTGTGTATGTTTGCTTTAAGAGAAGAGAATTACGCGTTACTAATGCACGCATATCCCGTACGCCCATCGTCCGCCGCCCTATACAACACCGGTTTCTAGAATGGAAGCAGATCGAAAAACATGCCCGGCTGCTGCCTGCGCCGCTTGGTGGTGTTGGGTAGGGTTTTATGTGTGCGGAGAATTGTGTGCTCTCTAGGTCGTCCGCGCGCGCAAGGTCGTCGCAAGAGTGTAGAATTAGACTTTGTGTTTTTTTTTCTTCCTCTTATTTTCGTTGCTTCTGCTGCTGGATTGAATGGATTGCGAGTGTGTGTGTGTGTGTGGGCAACGGGTTGCAAACGCCCGAGTTCATTGCACCGTTTGCAACACGTGGTGTGGTGTTTAGCGAAACCCACGTGTATTTCCATTCAGTCGGCGAATTTGGGAAATTTGGGTCGCTGTTGGGGGTTGATAATGTTTTTGCTTAGGATTTCTTGGGAAACATTTTTAACATGTCTTATTAATGTCTTTTTCTTTCTGCTTTCCGTTACAGGTACGTTGCACGAATAGTCCTATTGGTTGGAAAAGGTCCAACAATACGCCTGAAAAAGCAGTAAGTAATGTCGCTGGTCCTGGGTTCGTTTCGCTGGCTGGATTCGGGTACTTACCGGATACGAGTTGTTACATTTATAATCAACGTTTATTGGAAATCTTAAATCATACAACGAAAAGCGACCATTCCGTTACTGATTTCTTTTGAAATCGGCAGTTTTTCTAGCTTAAAAATGTATTTTTCTGACATTCAAATCGTAGCGGACATCATCTTGAAACGGTGGCATACAAATGGACACACGTATTTGGAAAGTCTGGGGCTTGGGGAGTGGCACTGAAGTGTGGAATAAATAAGCCGTGAGTTAAGCGGATAAATCCTGTACATCACCGTGGGCCGCTTGGTCGGAAGCTTGTTGACGTAGGTCGTGGATATTTTATGTGCGAAGAAGTGCTTTATATTCATCCACCGTCGCGTGAGAAATCGCATTGACGCATTGGAGCAATGTGGTTTTTTCTTCTTCTCTCCTATGTGTGTTTGTCTCTACGAAGTATAACACATTTGTCATGTGGCGAATTGGACGTGACGAGAGGAGGTGATGTTCGTCTGAAATCCTGAAAATATAGCCCTTCCCCCCTCGAATGGCTTGGCCATCGAGAGCATATTCTTATCCAAAGTGATATCGATACTAATGCTATCTGACGCATATTTATACGCCCCGGATGGAACACCGGGGATCGTCCACGTTCCTTCCAGCCGACGAAGCTCGAGCTCTGGTTTTGAAATGTTGGTGTCGTCGTTTGCAATGTCGGAGTCCGTTCGTTGTGTGTTTTTTCGCCTCCACACGATGGGAGATGGGTGGCTGGACAGGACGGCCCTTCCTAGGATGCTGCTCGTGTCATCGTGTGTCCCTAAGGCGATGCTTTATATATGTCTGCGTGTGTGTTGTTTTCGCAAAACTCCTCATGCCGCACCGAATCTAATCGCACTGCTGAAGGCTGAAGTTGAAGGAAGGACATTCGCTCCGTTTTGTACCCAACCGGTCTAAAGGGGGAAGAGTGCCGGGGGAAATGCGAGGCCGGTGCACTTCCGATTCAACGAATCCGGATGACGCTCCGTCCCCGAAAGAACTGAAACCTGGGTGAATAGCTGCTGGCTGCTGGCTGCTTTGGCCTGCCGATGGTTTGGAAGGTGCAGGAGAGCCTTTTTTGTGATTCGTAAGGGGAAAGGGGAGGGAGGAAACGATGAGGACCAGTTCCTTTCCATGTCCTCGCGCCCTTGCCTTCTTCTGCAACCCGGGCGAGCGACCATTTTCCGTGTGTATGCCGTTCTAGGTTAGGTTTCCGATGGCTCCGGCACAGTAAGTTTGGAATGCTTTCGATTTTGACCAAAATGTGTGCTATATTTTTCAAATGTTGCTTTCAATTTCCTTTATTTTTGGTAGGTAACTTTGAAAACATCCCTCAAGGATCTTTCAAGGATCAACCATCTCACGATATTTACGAAGTTTCCAGCACAAAAAAAGAAACCCGTTTGAATGTGAGACCTTTTTTGCCCACTCGCAACGATTTTTACCCGTCCATAGTGTGTCCGATGGAAAAGCACCGACTCGACTCGACTCGACTCGACTCTCGCTTGATTGTGGCTACGTTTTCTACGAAGAAAAACGATTTTCCCGGCACTCAGGCTCAGTGCCGGTGCCGCTTTTGCCTCCTACACAGGAAATCTCTTCTTTCGCTACGTGGGGATTTTCGTTTTATTTGCGCCACAGTCGGGAGGGAAATCTTCTCCTCCCACCAAAACCTTTCTTGCCTTCTTGCCGCCATTGCCGCAAGGTTCTGTGGTTGGTATTTTCCTTTGACGCTAGCGCGCACCAGCCAGCAACCGATGAGGGAAAACCGTTTTCGTGCCATTTGGTGGAAACGAGAGCAGCAGCCTGTGCAGTGGAGGCAGACGGATGTTTGCTTGCCTCGCATAGGCAGTTTTTCTTCGTCCAACTTCAAGTCGGCCTCCTCCCCCCCCCCCCCCCCCCTGTCCTTAGAGCGTAGGAATAATTTTCCTAACAGTAAAACTCCGGGTCGGTCAGGGATTTTCTAACCGGGTTTGCTTGTTCACACTTGTTGTTGGCTGCTTTTTTACGCTCCAAAATCTTGGCGCAAGTTGGAGGGTAAATTTTTGAGGTTAGAACTTACCGTATGTAACTGGTGTCGGCACGGGAATGATAATAGAATTTGATCACCTTTTCGGTAGATCTTAAATATTGAGAAGATCTAACTAAATCAACTATCATTATGGATTATATCACGAATTGAGATGCCTTGCAATGTCCAAGGTCCTCCTGGCGTGTCTGTTCTACACGACGCGAGATCAGATAATGATGAATGCTGAATGTCGACTAACCCCGGGGACGTCCAATAGGCCAGTAAAAGAGGCCGCTCGGTCACGGTTACTCAATGCAATCTCGCTGCACAATGTGTAATGTGTCCGATGCAAATGTGCACTGCTGCGCTGCTCCGGTCGTTCTTTGACAGTGTCACTGACTAAACCTTCATCATCAACATCTCGTCAGTGTCGCTAGGCTAGAACACCGACGAGATTGCGCGACCGGAGATATTCCGTACACACGCGCACACACACGTGTGTAGAGAGTATTTGTTTATATTTCCACCGCGACGAAAAAGGCCCGCTCCTTCCTGCTGCTGCTACTTGCTGTTGATATTGCTGCTGTTTGTTATTATTGAAGACCCGACCCAAAACCCCCTCCCAACGCACTCTGAGATACACACACACACACATTCACCGATATATACGAATGCCGGCGGGTTTGTGTAGTTGCGCGGACGTTGTTAAATGCCGGTCGGGGTTGCTCTCACGTCGCCGTCGATGCTCCCTTTATCCCTACCACCACCCCACACCACCCATTCCCCACGGTTCGGGTTGTGTTCGACTGTTTTTGGGTTTTGTTTTTGTTCTTTTTCACGGGGGGCCGCCTGCTCTTAACCTTTCCCAACGTGCAGGAGGAGGCTTTTAGCCCCCGAGATGTGAGTGTTGTGTTTTTGTTTTGTTTTGTTTTTTATCTCATCTCATTTTAATGCAATGAGTGGTGGTTGATTACGCGCGCGTGTAGCACAATGCGCTTGTTTCTCATCCGTGGATCGGATTGCTTTCTGCGGCGAGAAGAATCGAGCTCATTAGGTGAGTCGGTTTTTCGTTTGCGTTTTTTTTTCACATGGCTGGGCCGGGGGTCGCTCTTCTGTCTAGATGCTTTATTTTTTAATGACAATGTCTTAAGGTCGTGAAACTGCCTAGAGGTCGGGAGGGTATAGTGCATTTCTTATTTTTCTCTCTCTCTCTTCGCCACCTTTGGCACCGATGGCAACGATTGAAGGACTTTAAATTCATCTGCAATCCTTCCATGCCCGATATCGTTAAACCTCCCAACAGGTAATCCCCCTTTACTTCATGGCGTTCAACACAGAACACTTTTCCTTTCGCAGAAGCCCCGAACTTCCTGCAAATAGCTGCGAGATAAGGGAGGCAATCCCGCTTGCGAACGTGAATTCTTCGGAAAGCTTTCCGCGTGGATTGTGAAAGCGCGGGAATGAGTAGCACGTGCTGCTGCTACGATATGGTTTGCTGAGCTGAGACGAGGGTAAAGTACCTGGTTGCGAGTTAGACGGGCCATCATCGTTGTTATGCCGGGCGCACCAAAGCAAAACACGACCCACTCGTCCACGTGTGTTTGTGCGAGAGAGAATCCGTTTTCTCGCCGCGCGCGAACGAGAAAATCTATTCATCCCACCCGGGTTTTGGTGGGTGTTTTTGGCGGCATTGGAAAGCATACCCGGTTGCCGGTGTGTATTGCCGCCGTTTGCTGGTGTGTGAGTTTGGGCCAACATTTGGGAACGAACTACATATATGCATGGGAAAGCCCGTCGCAACTTTGTCGATGCTCTTCCGACGTTGTTTTGCATTTTACTACATAGTTTCTGCTCCCGTTGCTTTTTTTCAGCACAACATAATACTATGTTGCCTTTTTCGCTGTTTTGTTGTTTTTATCTCATTCTTCTTCTGCGCGCGTGTGTGTGTGTGTGTCTTTACAACAATATAAAAAATAATCAACCATCGACACCGGCAAAATGCGGCAGCTGTGGAGCACCTAACCGGATAAAGGATGCAGGTTCCTCCTAGCTATGGGTGTGTTTGTGTGTGTGGATAGGGTTTTTTATGCTGAGTGTTTATTTTATGCTTTCCGTTTTCTTTGCCCACGAAACGGTGGAATTTAGCTTCACTAGTTGAACCACCACGTAAGAAGAGTCGGAAACGAGAATGTCGAAACCTTCCTCGCATCTTTCTTCCCTGTGTGTTCGTTCCCACTTCACGGACTCATTTTGGCGGGAACACTTCTCGTATCGAGCATCCTGCCGTCCGTGTGATGAGTTGCGGTTATTCAGCAAAGGTTTTTGACGTGTGGTGAGATGAACGTACGATAGGACGATGCAGCTCTACTCACGCGGTGAGAGGGTCTCTTCATTTCTCAGGATGAGCTACATAGGTGAGATTGGGGATTGTTTTTGGAAACGAACACATGCGTTTATCTCGTTTGTTGTTGTTGTAGTGTTTTGTTCCGATTTGTCTATCGATGTTGTTTTGCTTGGATTTTCACCTGCCCATGGAGCACCAATTCACAACGCCCCAAAATTCGACGAATTTACGTTGATTGCCTCCTATTCTTCGGTTGATTCGGTGGAGCCTTTTGTTTGATAATTGCTTAGTATGTGTTTGATTTTTTTTATGGCAGGTGAACCAGTAAGCGCACCGGGGATGGGAAAGTACCGTGAACCGGTATGGACGGTGGGCTAGAAGTATGAAATTGGTTATGGTTTTTTTTTGTGCGCTTTATTACTATTGTTTATTTTGTTTATGTGCCAACCACTTGCGATAAACACGCGGGCAAATTCGCTTTTTGACCGATCGCGAACCACGGCAGAATATGGGACCTGATCTGGCAGAAGTTAAAAATCGAAAAAAAAAAAACTCCGCACCGCACCGCATATCGCGATATTTATTTTGTGTACGGTTCGCCCTGCTGCCATGCGTCACTCTCCTCGCCAGGTCGCGGTTTGTCTCTTCCTCCCGTGACGAGAACGAGTGGGTAAGACAGATGGGAGGCCGAATGAAAATACAGCCGCCACTTTATACTTATTTTTATTTCATGAGCTTTTCTTTGGCCTACTACACAGTGTTGTGCGAGTTTTTTTATTCGTTCGCCTACATCGCTCTTTGGCCCCACACCGACATTGCGATGCGGTGCGAGAGCTGTCCGTGTGTGTGTGTTTGAATTTTTGTGTCAGTTGCGCGCTGCCAGTTGCGATGCGACATCAGCAACACACCATCCGATGAGCACTGCCAGCGGATCATGTGCGAGAATGAGAAAGAGAACGAGTAGGGGCTGAATTGGAATAGAATGTGTGTTTGTGTGTGGGGTGGTGGAATGGGAATTGCGAATAGCTTGTGCATGGTCGTCAGTGCCGGCTGCCCCTTTCTGTGGTGCGAAGCAAATGCGGAATGCAGCGTTAGGGGGAGAGGCGGCGCAGTTTCCTCGCTAGAGTTAATGCTTTTGTGCTGCTCGCTGCCGGTGCTGGCCGGCCTCTGCGTGTTGTATGTGCTATTGCTGGTCGTCGGTGATGCCTGGCTTCGCTCGAATGAATGCCCCGGCCGCAACGACGTGATACGGACACGGGAGGCAGCTATAACAGCATAAAACAACGTCAGCAGAGTAGCAGCACCAGCACCAGCACCAGCACCAGCAGCTCCAACTCAAACGACCACAGCTCGCATACCCTCCATCCATCTCGTTCTCGTGCCTCACATCGCACTCTCTTCCTTTCGGTGTATTTTTTGACTTGACTAACTCTCGTCGACTGCCCTGTGTGCGCACCGCCGGCCGCTGCTGTTGTACCATGGGATATATCAGCGGGGGGAAAAACACATCGAGAACGAACATCTCGACACCACCCCGGGACGGACGCGCTGGCACGACACACCGAGCACACGGCACAGCACGAGAGAGCACCGAAAGCGCCCGGACCACTGGGGTGTACAACACACCGACCGTCGAGGCACGGTGGAATTTGGCGTGCGAGCGCGGTGGTCAAAATATGTTTACCGAAATAATTTAGAGTCTGTGAAAACGATGATTTCGATTACATGTGTTTGGAGTACTGTAGTAATTTTTGGATAAGAATTTACAATTCTAATTTTTGGGGACAGTGGTGAATGAATCTTTCTCGCACATTACCTGAGAATAAAGTCAAATTTCCTCGTTATTACAAAATGATCTTAAATGAAACGAATGTTTTTCACATGAAATAAAATAATATAAATTTTATACCCACGTTTTGGTACGTAATTTCGGAAAACACCATCTATTTCGGTTGGTAAATTTTGACCACCATCGACCGATGCCCGGCCGCCCGATGTGCCGGTGCGCATGGTGTGCTGTGTGAGGTGGCCCGAAAAGCCGCACTGAGCGAACGCGCGCGCTCCGGTCGGACGGGTCCGGGTCGAAAACACACTTTAGCGCTCGGTCGGTCGTCCCGGCATTTGGCTACGCTGATATGGCATGGCTCCGGACGGCTCTGCGCTCTGCCACCGCAGCAAAGGCAGCAGCAGCAGCGGCGGCGGCAGCACTACACGCTTTATTTCGATGGTGTGTGCTCTGTGCCCTCCTCTGCCTTGTGCGCGCGTTCTTGCTCGTTGCCGTGAGGATGGATTTTCGATGCTTGTCTCCTCCTCGTTTTTGTATATTGGTGTGTGTGTGTGGCTGTGTGGCGCACTGAGCTGATAGCCCCGACCGTAAGCGAGCGTGCGTTGTTGGCCCTGAGAGAGCAGCAGTAGAGGCAGGAGAGCGGACGACGGTGTACGTCGTTAGGCCAACACAACAAGAAGCACCTCACAAATCCCGTCCGTCCTCTACGTGTTTTGTGTCACCCTGTGTTTTTGCGTCGACTCGCCGGGCGTGGAGCAGTGGCGGTGGTGGAGGAGCACGCGCTACGTCGACAACGACGACGACGACGACGGCGACATTCACCGCAACGGAGACCTGAACTCACTCAATCGTGTGTTTCTTTGGAACGGTTTGATGTATAGTTCGCTAGCGCACGGGCGGCGGCTGCGTTGAAGGAGCACCAAGCGAAGAGAAGCGGATAAGATGGTTATGTGAACATTTTTTCTCCTTTTAGTGTGTCGCGCTGCTGCGTCGTTATTCCGCCGTCGGTCGTTGTTGCCATCGCCGGTTTTTCTGACTCGCTTTCGAGAGCGGTGCGGTGGTGGTGGTAGTGGTGATGGTGGCACTACTACTCGTTCTGCTGCTGCTGAGGAATGAGCGATTTGCTATTCGAGGAAGGAATATAATCGCAGCAATCGCCGCCGCGCTCAACATCGTCGTGTGTGCTTCTTGGGATGGGGATGGGGATAGGGATGAGGGCCACCAATGCGGGGTGGTGGATGAGCGAACGCCAGCAATTTAGCCAAGACACACACACACACACTAGATTACGGAGAACGGACGGACGCGCTGCTGCTGTGACGACCCTTTGGGAAAAGCCAACGAAGTCAAGAGTACACACGCCAGGCTGCTGCTCCCGCTCAGCCCGTCACTTCGGGCTATTATTTATTCTCTCTTATTGCGGCACGGAGGTCGCTCTGGCCCACCACCGCCCAGATTCTATCTGACGACGAGCAGGAGCCTGCAATTGGGCGCCGCCGCAACCGTTCGGAACGGAGATGATCCCTCGGCCTGGGGTGTGCCGGCCAGAATGAGTCACTGGAATAATTTCACTGCTCATCGTGCCCTCCTACACACACACACACACAGGCATACATTCCCCGTTCCTATTAGATTAGAGTACCGTGGTGAAAGGGCGGGCGGTAAGGAGACCTTGCAATCTCATTTATCGTCATCCCCTTTTGCAGACGGTGCAATCAACGCCGGCGGGAAAATGTAGAAGCGCCCTACAAAAGGGCTGGGGGGGGGGAAACCCTTCAATCCCGTCTAGCCGCGTGCTGCTGCGCGCCTTGTCCCTTGATCCGTTCCATTGCGCTTCTTTGCGCTTGATGTCTGTCATTTCTCCGCAGATCAATGGCTGTGGGAGGGAGGGGGAAGCATCCCCTGCCTGACGTTCTTGATGCCTTACTTTTGATGCGCCCTGAACATGTTTTCCCGCCCACTCGCGATTGATGCACTTCTGTGCGATTTGATGCCGAGGTTTCTCTTCCATATGGGGTTTATTATAGTAGCTAAAAAACGCGATTTTATTTAAATTGTTTGAATATGTTTTTAAGCGATGCGGGTTAGTTAGTTTTTTTTTGTATTTTCGTGTACGATAGAGAATGTGAAATTAGAAACAGATTTTTCATGCTTAAATGGTTAGATATTCTGAGCTTTAGATTTGACCGATTTACCAACTTGTATTGTGTTATACTGTGTTTGGGCGTGAAATTAGCGCACACACGATAATCGTCAGCACCACTACCTTCGAATAGGTTAGAATATTTTGGAACCTTCGCTATCTTCTCGATCAAATTTTCACCGAATTTTCACTTAATCATATGGCCCCAAGTATGTTAAGCTTGTGCATGACGTTTTCGAAAGAAAGTAAACAAAAATAGTCATTTTCGTTTTTCTGTTTGCAAAACCAAAACCCTCCCTTTCCCCAAAACGCTTAATGCAACGCAGATGGTGACCGACCAGGGGTGGAAGGGAGGGGATGGAGGGTTGGGAACGTTGTGGGTATGCCATGCGGGCGGCATCCAGAACGGAACTCGCGGAAAGGGAAAATAAACATACAAAGTTTACCACCATTGTCGTCGTCGTCGTCGTGTTGGCCCAGCCTGGCGGTTGACTCAACCCGCGTTCGTTAGTTTAATGACGATGCCGGAGTTTTGTGTGTTCGTCCCGGCTCCTCGGCCCAAGGTTAACACGCGGGGAGGGGGCCGCGCCCACCGGCTTTCTTCTTTCCACTTGGGACGACGACGACTTGGTTGCAATATAATGCGTTTATGACGAGCACAACACCGACGAGCGTTTCCCGGTGCGGTGGTGCCACGTTTTTCGACTAATGTTGTGCTTCTGGCCCTGCTCGTTATCGGTGTGTGAGTGTATGTGCGTGTGTGCAGAGTGAGGGTTGGGTTTATGTTTGACCATAACCGCACAATGTTGCCGCATTGTGCCTGGCCTGCCTGGCGCGCTGACTTGCCAAGACTAGCCATTGGGGGGGTTGGGTTCTGACGGGAGGAGAGGAAAGTTTGCGATTTTTATTGCCATCCCCCCCCCCCCCTTCCCTCCTTCTCCCCACACAGTCAGGTCCTTTCCTCATGAGGACGTCCTATGATGAGCGTGGCAAATGTAAGGAAGGAAGGAGGAAGGTCCCTATTTTAGACAGCGTTAGTGACATTAATTGACGTCATTCAATTATCGCACCGTTTGCTTTGGTGCGGAGCATCTGATGCACTTCAGCAAGAGGCACTGTCTCTTCCTCTCCCTCCCCTTAGTGTTCCCTCGCCAACGGCAGGGAGAATGCAACACATTGTGTATAGAACTTGGTGGAGATGAGTGATTGAAGCCGTATAGGAGGCGCTTCACCGCTTCAGACAGGTTTGCTTTGTTTAGTTTAGATACAGTGCGGCAAGTTCAAATCCGGACATTTTGAAATTGAGCAGTCGTCTCAAAGTACTAATATCACAAATGCTTTTTCCATCTTTGTGATGGTTATTGATCAACATTTCTTTCCAGCAAAATTACAAAGTGCAAACGTCCTGACTTCTGAAAGATGGCCAACAATCGACTAAACCCGTAATTGTCCTGTACCAAGTCTCAAAACTGGCTTTCCAAATACTTCAATCGGATGTCCGACTTTACGTTTGGCCGTCCAAATTCTGGCCTTTGTCCACTCTATCGTTCATTCTGACGCTTGGATATACATTTTTTGACCGTTTTTTAGCATTTACTTTGCACGAAGGTGTATAAATAATTGATAAAAAGAAAAAAAATGTTATTCTTTCCGTGTACGCAAAAATCCATCGCAAAACTAGACGACTGCTGAAATTTCAACGTGTCCGGATTTGAATTCGGCGCACTGTACTTTCACTGGCTCCGGGTGGTCGTTTTTTGTGCAGCGAATGTCGAAGTTCCGGTCGAAGCCGCAAATTTATACGGTGGTGTTCCTTCCGATCATCTGTTCGAGTACAACTGCAAGCAGTGGCGCGAACTGGTACGAGTTCTTTCGGCGATACGAATCCGCCTCTCTATTATGCAATTATTGCAAGCTCTTCTTTCCGCTGCTACACTGTTGTGAGTGTGTGTGTGTGCTGGCTGCTGCTCTACATATTCCACTTCGAACAACGAACGATGACCTTAATCATCATCGTTGCCACCAGCCGCCTCAGGGGCGTGAGCAGAGAGATGCATTTTACGACCGACTTCGACTCCGCCAAACTTCCCATCCCTCCCGACCACCATGGCGGTATCTCGCCCTGTGTTTATATTGTGTGCTACACACACACACACACACACACACACACACAGACGCACGCTTCCGATAACGGAATTCCGCCGGATTCACGGGAGGAGAGATCGCGACCGGCACAAGCAAAACAAAAAAAAAGGAAGAAAAAATAACACGACCAAGAAGCGAAACGAATAACAAAAACCTTTAACATCAAGTGCCGTGGGGTTTTAACCGGCGACGACGACGACCGACCCACTAAAGGTGCCTTGTGGTGTTGTGTGTGTGACCTTGGAAACATCATCACAGATGGAAGGAGGAGGCGGAGGAGGGGGCTTTCTTGGGGTGTTTGTGGGGTGGGGTTTTGTTTGCTTCGGAACCATATGAACGGGCGGGCGGGGTGGGTGGGTGGGTGGGTTTGCGTTCCGAGCGAGCGTGATGCACTTTTCGATGCAATGGAATCTTGCGCGATCCGCGCGCGTGTGTGTGGGTTTGTTTTTATATGGTTTAGTTTTTTTTTTATTTGCCATTTAAAGGCGCCTCTACGTGCGTGGTCGGGGTCGATGACTTATGAAGATGGTGTAGCACGTGGCAAAAATGGGCAAGTAATCTATTGACCAGCGCTTAACACGTGTGCACAATGTGGTTGACAATGTGTTTGTAGCTCCAATGTTGGGATTTTTCATCTAAAAACAACACTTTCTGAGGGATGTCCAAGGAATACGAATTTTCAGGAACATTGCTCAAACAAAGAGTTAAAAAGACATGTTCCTTTGAGCTTCCAATTTCTCTGTTACATCTCTTTGCTCGAAGCTATTTGAACAAACACATCGGATGTAAGATTCACGTTGGATGAATTTATCGTGCAAAACAAAAAAAAGGAATCCCACCACATTTTGAAGACATTCCTCCATTTTTGCTTCGTCCCGATGTGTAGTATTTTGCTGTGGTCGAGTTTCAAACGATTTCCTCCGAAAGTCAAAGACACCACAACCACACGCTTCGGGCCTTTCTTCGAGAGCCCGGTGCTTCTCCAATCACTGTAGCGCGCAACCAGGAGTGGAGGAAGAAAAGGGGAAGATGATCGATATTTTGCTTCAAGATCCTTCGGGTGTCCTGTCGATGTGTTGCGTTCGCCCGAATTCCCATGGAGCAGCGGGGAGAGAGACGATTTCCGAAGAAGCAACTCCTCTCCACTTGCCTTTTGGTCGGTTGCTCCTTGCTCCGTCACTGGTCGCCGGTATAATTAAGGATGATGACCGTCCGGATAGAGGGAACGGGGAGGGAGGCGGTAGAGCAATCGGGGGGAAAAACTGAAAACGGAAAAGTCCCAGCTGGTGGCGGACCAAGGAGAGGTTGAAGGGGTCGTGTGGTTGAGGTGAGGAGCAAATAAATTGAAGAAGCGAAGCGTTCCTTCTCTTCGACTCGTGCTTTTGTGTGTGTGTGTGTGTGTGTGTGTGCTTGGAAGTTGTTCTGCTCGTCAGGATTCGTGCAACTTCCATTATCCCTTGGAAGGATTTATATGAAATTAAAAATGAAAAATGTCTATCAGAGCGAAAAGAGGGAGGGGGAGGGTGGTGTGTGCATGTGTTTGGAGGAGAAGGCATACTAGTTTTTGCAGTACGGTAATAAACGGACCGTTGGCCACCTTCGTCCCCTCGTCCCCTCGATGGGTCGGAAAAAGGGGGTGGCGGGTGAAGGAAACTTTTCCTCCTTCCAGTGGTGTTTGCGAAGTAAAGCTTAGTTTTCCCTTCGATCGGAGAAAGAGTTTTATTTGTCTGCAATTCGATTACTCGAAGCGCTCCCCGCTGGGTTCTTCTCATTGTTTTCGCTTTCCGTTGTCGTTTTTCACAAGGCGTTACCTTTCTTGGTTTTCCCGCAAGAAGTTAACCATACATCAACATTGGGTTTTTGTTTTTTTTTTATTGTATTTTTTATCACCGGACAACGTGCATTCCGGAAGAACACAGTCACAGTCCTACCGGTTGCTTTTCCGTGTGCAGGATTTGTGGCCGAGATAGGACGGGAAAAGCTAGCCAGAGAATGGCTTTGCAGAAGATTCTGAATATAGGCCACATTGGAAAGGGAAAGAGTGATTCGTAATTCATGTTCCAATGCGTTTCAAAGATGGCTAGGTAGGAAGTCAATTAATTGAGAAATGGATTACAAATCACCCCCGCAAAGGAGTCAGCGATGTGTCAATTGTTGAACAGATAAAACAGATTCCACATAAAACCAGTTGCTTCTCATTTGTTTATTGTTTTATTACAAGTGTAAAGAAATTTCTGCGAAGATACAAATCTTAAGCCACGAAAATGGAATCTCGTTTTGAAAGATTTTACTTTAGTTTTAGTTTTTCACAATCGTAGTTCACAATCGGCCTGCTAACGCAATGGTTTTTTGAACCCAACACTACAGCCGGGCCTGAAAAAGCCACCGAATACATTTCGTTTCGATATTTCAACTCAATTCGGCATCAAATGGCCATGGTTTGTGGCTCAAAAATGGTTAAAAATGGAATATTAAATATTGTTGCCTGCAAATCAGCTGGAAGAAGGGACGGACCTAACGAGAACGACGATCGCCGGGACAAACAAATGATTATAGAAGCTTTCCAAATTCAATTCGTTCTCGAGTTATGAATATTTGAGCGATTTATGCAACACACGGAGCGCAGGGAGAAAAGAGCTAGGTGTACATTTCATCACTGAAAACTATAATATATCAAATGAAATTCTGATAATTATTCGACACAGGTAAATTGCATTACACGAAAATGTGAATATAAGTTTAAATTTACCTCATGTTTTCATTGCTTTGACTGATGTCCTTTTTTTAACACCTTCTAATAACTACTTAATTGCGGCACCAGAGAAGCATACAAGCGTTTTTAAAGCTTTGTTTCACACAAATTTGTGTAAGTTTTGCGATTGTTTTGGGGGGAAAAATTAATTGGAGTGCCGCACGGCGCCAATTTTTCCCTCCATTCGGTGCGCCAACATAATGAGCCGTCCGAAACTGGTGCTGGTGGTGGTTCGCTTCGTTCTTTTTTTTCTCCTTCTTTTATTGTTTTTGCTGGCTACCGGGGCGTGTGCGTGTGTGCCAAGCAGCGTGAATGCAAATATTTGCGAATGCAGCTTAATTATATTGAAAATTATATGAATGCGTTGGAAATTGATAAAATTTAAAAAATAAATTATATTTCCCGTGAGCCTCCCACCGCCTCTCCGCCGCTTCCCTGCCCTCTCTTCTGGTGTGTGTGTGTGTGTGTGTGCGTGTGGTTGTGGTCGTGGCTTTTCGGAGGGGGGGGGGAAGGGGGGGACACACGCGTGTGTTTTCGTCCCTTTTTTTTAAATGCCCTTCCTCGTTTGCTACCGCGATTATGAGAGCACCTACATATTGTTTGCTCTCTTTCGCGCCTTCGTTTCTATCTGCCTCCTTTTTATCTCTTTTCATCGTATTTGTGCATCATGGTGGAGGATGCGATCCGTTCGATGATTTTTGTTGGGGGTGGGGGTGGTGGGTTTGGTTTGGTGTATGTATGAAATATATTTTTCATCGCTTTCCCCCCCCCAAAGTACTGCTGGTCCAAAACTATTGATTGTGCTTGGTTCTGGACTCTTCTCGTCCGCTTGATATTGGTGCAGCACCGCGAGCATAATTTTATGTATATTTCAAATTTAAACCCACACAAACTTTTTTTTTTATTATTATTGCTGCTATAGCTAAAATAGGCAAAACAATGTTCCGCTGCAGTACGTTGCCTACTGACCTATCTTCACCGCAAAGACACGACTTTTTGGTCTTACCTTTGCGTGTGCGCGTGCGTGTGTGTGTATGCAGAATGGAGTCAAAAATCTGTGATTTATTTCGATAACTGGATCTATTTTTGCGCGTTTCTCGATGTGCTCAAAAAAAAAAAAAGGATTCTTTGAGATGATTTTCTCTCGCAATCTGTCGTGTTCCCTTTTGAATGCTCTGCTCACCTGTTTTGATTTTCACCGAAATTGGTTCTTTTTACCACAGTTTTTTTTCTGTTCTTGAAACATATATTATTTCCAATTAAAATACTTTATTTGCAATTGTGGTGGTTATCTCTGTCGCTCCTTTCTCCCTCTTTTCCTCTTCCCGCTCACCGCTGAATAGGGATTTAGTTTATTTTGGATTTTAATTACAACCGCAAAAATGCATTTTGTAGATTGCATCTGCAGACAAAGCAATGGCGAATGCCGCAAATCATCCGCGCTCGACCGTCTCTCCCTTCCTCGTAATAAAAGGGAACTAATTCCGCCATATTTGTGCCCGAGCGGGGAAGGGGAAGGGACGGTCAGATGGTAATGAATTGTGAGTGGAGTGAATTTTCTAAATTAATGTTGCTCGGCGGTTTTTGGGAAACACTTCGGCGGCCGCAGGCCGAAGGAGATGCGTTGGGTGGATGCTGGATTACTTTTTTTTTCGATTATTTTATTATTTTTTTTATTTTTGGTTGTAAAACAATCTCCATCGCCCGGATCGGCTCGATATCCGCGTTGTTATCGCTTCGCTCTCGGGACCAAGGCGACATGTAATGATGATTCGAAAAGTGTTCCTGGTTTCGGGTTGCTGCATGGATTTTCCACACTTTTCGGGAAAAGAAGGTGGTGTGGAATCATTTCACGCCGGAACGATATAGCTCCCGATAAAATCCCGCGGGTGGCGAGAAAAGCTACTCCAAAATATATACTCATCCATTTATATATCAAAAATGGGCTCCCCCCGCTTCCCTTTGAACCCTCTCCCTCCCCCTTCCCCTCCATCCCCTGCCGGGGAACACGGATGCATTCTGTGTGCGTGGAGCAGCAGTTGTGATATTAAAATTAAAACAAAACAGGAAACTACCTTTTTCGCATTCGAGCGTTTTGCAGTTGGTAGTTGATGCTAGTTGGACGCGGCTGGACTTTGGACACATATTAAGCGGGAATTGTGCGACCAAAAGCCACACACACACGCACGCTCGTTGTTGCTGCGACACTCTAATTTCATTGCGTGTCTGTGGCGTCCCCCGGCAGAAAGGACTCGCGTGGTGGCCAGTCCTGGCTAATTGAATGCGATCCAAACCCTCGTCCCTCGGCCATGCAACACCACCGCCAAGGGGGATGATGCACCCATTTTGGGTGCGAGGAGGAGAGGGAAAAGGCAAGAGGAAAGTGGTGGGGTTTTGAGGGTTTCTGGAATGCGCTGCATTTATTCATTTATTTATTTTTAGTATTTCTTTTATTGCTGCGCACACAAGCGCGGTTTGCCCCAAACACACACACACGCACACGCACACCCACACACCCACTCAGTCGCAGTGGCGGAAAAACGAAATCAACAAAAAGAAAAACGAACAACCTGTGTGTGTGGTCATTTGAAACCGTTTTTCATCCCTTTTCGGTCCGATCACGGATTTGGTGTGTAAAATGCGAGTTGGGGAGTGTTGCGTGGGTGTGTTTGGGTGTTTTTAAATTGCAACCCCCCCCCCCCCTCCCTTTCTCTCCCTGTCGATACGTCATTTCCTCCGAGCGCGCGATGCATTTTCGCATTCACTGCAGTTAATGTGTACAGGGGAAGGGGGGTCGGGGGGGGGGGATTTTGAATGTGTGTCCTTTTTGTACGTGTGTGTGTTTTTCTCTCTCTGTCTCACCCTCTTCGTTTACTCCCGCTTTACACGAAGTTTATTCGCGCACGTGCAATTTGACTCTCGAAAAAGGGAAAAATCCGAATATGGAAAGTTCTGTCGAATGATGGTGAATGAAGAAGAAAGAGAGAAAAAGAGAGAGGGAGAGAGAGAAACGCTACTAGAAACGATTATTGGTTTTGTACGCGAAACAAAACGCGTGAAAAAATACCTACGAGATAAAGTACACGATAAAAGCGCGACAAGAGCGGTGGAAGGGGGAGGGGCAGGGGAGGGGTGGATCATGGTGGAAATTTGATGTGTGACACTGGCGGGTTTGCGGGCTAAAATGTACAGGGAAGAAAGAGAGGGAGAGAGAGAGAAAAAGAGGGAGGGAGAAAGAGAGAGACTATCGAAGAGATGAATACATAATAAAAACAAAAAAATAATATACAATAAAACTCACGGTCAAAAGAATTCGGAGTCCTGATGTTGTACCAAAAAAAAAAAAAAAGAAACAAAATGGTGTCCCCGTTTGATGTCGGTGTGACCCGAACCAGAGGTCTCCCGCACCTCCGGTCAGTAATATTTAAATTCGACCTGATCCTGGGAGCAGCAGCACCGAATTCGGGGTCCCTTTTTGAAATGGTCATGCAGAATCGTTCGCAGCATCAGGGGCCAGTGTTGCATTCGCGACCAGTGTCGCGGTCATCCATGGGAGGTGGGGGGAGGGGATGTATGTGCATATTTGTGAGTATCATCCTTTTTTTGTTGTTGTTGTTTAAATACCCCTTTCATCCTCCCAAACCGGGGCACCTGCTTCGTTGTGCGTAAATGTGTGCGTGTGGTTGGGTGGGTGGGG
>KI915040.1:4237867-4264740 GCA_000473445.2 Anopheles farauti | reverse complement strand
GGGGGGTGGGTGGGTGGAAAGGGGGTGGTAATGCACGCGTTGCTGCGTACGTGTGCGTGGGCCTGATGCCCTTCCCCCTCCCCCCCCATATATGCGTATGTTCCGGAATAATGTATGCTCCCGAGGCCTTTATCCCTTCTCTCGCTCTCTCTCTCTTCCCTACCAGCGCTGGTAGTAGTGTGCTATGCAGGGATGTGCACGCAAAACACACGCACGCACGCACCAACACACGCCGACGACGACAGCCTCTCGCCTGCGTGGTGCGCCTGGCAGCTGCTGCCACAACACCGGAAGGCTATTAAATCAGTCACATTTGGGCGATTAAATGGGGCTGGTGTGGAATTGTGTGAAAAATTCGACGACCGTGTGCAGTAGCCTTTTTTTTGGTGTTGTGTTGTTGTTGTTCCGTTTGCTGCTCCTGCTGCAACACTAAAGACCACCATCCCCCTCTCCCCCCCCGCGCCAAGCGCCATCTTGTTGCTCTCCGTTGTGGGCAGCGGTGGAAGAAAAAGGAGCACCAAAATAATCAAAAGGAATTCAAAAAAAAAAAACAAACAAATAAACCAAAAAATAACCACACACGTGAAAGTGCAACCAAGGACATCCCTGCCAGCCGAGCGTAAAAAGAATCTTCTTGTGATTGGGAAGCTCTCAAAAAAGAGACAAAAAAAAACCCCCCAACACATGATCGCTTTTTTCGGTTGAATTTCAAAACAAGTGTGTTTCGCTCGCTTTTGGTGGCTTTTCTATATGAAGCTATGAACTACAGGCCACCCTCATCCTCATGTCCGTCCTCCACCTCATCATCCTCCTCATCGTCGTCCTCCTCCTCCTCCTCATCAGCGTACGATGACTGGTGGCGATTGGCGATGATGGTTTCATCAAATCCGGGCCGTTCCGGGTATGGCGGAAGTCTACCAGTACCCAGCTTCACCAGGGCACCGCCTTTACTGCAGCTACCAGCTTCTCCCGCACCACCTTCCGCTCCCAGCACCGTCGCACGCCGTTGGCCAACGTCTCGGCGATATAATTCAGCTTCCGCCGCTGCCGCCGCCGCTGCTGCTGCATTCTGGTTCTCCGGCGGTGGTGTTGTATTTGTACGTCAGAGGGGGGAGGGGAGGAAGGGAAGAGAGGGATTGTTTATTTCGCGGGGAAAACTTCTCGTCTTTTTTGCAGTAAAACGTCAGTAACCCAGCTAATCACAACGTTTTTCTTTTTTCCCCCTCTTTTTCCACGATGCGCAGGATTCGACGGGGCAGAACAGTAATGACAGCACGACGGGCGGTGGAGGCGTTGGTACCGGGCCTGGAAATTCCGCGGGACCAGCCGGCGTCCACGGGGCGCCCGGTACACCGAATTCATCCTCGTCGTCATCGTCTCAGGGCATGAGGCCCACGCCGTCGCCAACAGGATCAGGCAGCGGTTCACGCTCTATGTCACCGGCAGTAGGTAAGTGTACGGGAGATGATGGAGAGGGACAGGGAGAGAGAGAAGGAAGAAAGTCGCCCGCGTTCTTTAACACGAATACTTGTTGCGTTTTCGGTTGGCAATTCCTGAAGAAATAGTGAGAATTCTAGTGAGAAATAGTGAGAATAGTGCGGAATCTTGATTGTGATCTTGAGAATAAGAACTTCAAAAGAAGAGTGGTGGATTTTTCGTATCTTTATAGTTTGTCGTAAAGAATTTAAGGTTAGAACAACGTGTCGGAATTGCTTTAGTGGGTGTTAAATGCGTTGAAAAAGTCACATCTTGCAATAGTTAATCTTAATCGAGTTAGTAATACGATTTAAAGTACTTGAGCTTACCTTTTTGTTAGGTTAGGTTGAAGTCCGAAGAGTCAAAACTACACGAGAGGTGGCAGGGCTTTTGGGAATCAACCCTTCTAATGCATCCGTCTCTATTTGCTTCGTTTTCGACTCGATTCCAGGCCAGCAAAGTGTTTCGATGCCACCTCGGCCATCCAGCAGTCACTCGCAAACGCCGAATCAACAGCAGCAGCAGCAGCAGCAGGGCCCGCCGAACCATCCGCACGGTGGCAGCAGCAGCAGTAGCAGCAACAGTAGCAATCTCGTGCACGGCAATCAGTCGCAAGGACCACCGGGACCGCCGGATCATCACGCCCGGGTCGCCTCACCGAATCGTCCACCGTCGGCTTCCGCGCAGCAGCAGCAGCAGCAACTTCCACCGGTATCGACGGCCACCTCGGCCTCGGCCGGTTCGTCCTTACCACCGTCGTCCCAGGCAGGCGGAGGAGGAGCTGCAGCAGCAATGGCCGCCCAAGGCTACCAGGCGCAACCGCCCCATCCGCCACACATGCACGGTCCGTACAAGATGGGCCCGGGGGGGCCGGGCGGTATGCCACCGGGTGGCGGCCCGGCGGGACAGCAGATGTCACCGTACCCGCCGGTACCGCCCCCACCCCACCAGCAGCCGCCCCCGCAGTCGCAGCAGTACTCACCCCACTCGCCCGCGGGTTACTCGCCCCGCCCGCAATACCCGGGAGCGTACGGACCGTCACCACCGGTTCCGGGACCCCCTCCACCGGGCACTCAATCCCCGCAGCAAGGGCCACCGGGTGGTGGGGGGCCACCACCACCGCACCCACCACCGGGTGGCTATCCCGGGCAGCACCGGATGCCGAATCACGTCGGTGCGGGTGGACCACCGCCGCCACCGCCCCACTCCCAGTACCCGCCGCATCAGTATCCGCATCAACCGCCGAGCCCGTGGGGTCCGCCGCACACGACGCAGGCCGGTGGAGCGGCCGGTGCCGGGCATGTAAACAATCATGTACAGCAGCAATCGCAGCAGGGTCCGCAGCAGGGTCCACCGACAGCCGGGCCCGGTGGTGCGGGCGGTCCGCGCCAGGGCAAGGGACCGGGTGGGCAGCCGGGTGCCGGTGCTGGCGGTGTACACCCGCAGTCACCCCAGCAGCAGCAGCAGCAGCAGCAGCAGCAACATTCGCAACACCACCAGCAGCCACCACCACACCATCAACCGCCGCCACCGCCCCACCACCAGGCGCACCATCAGCCGCCGCAGCACCATCCGGGTCAGGGACAGCAGCAGCAGCAGCAGCAGCAGCAGCCACCACCGCAGAGCGGATCGCCCCAGCCGCTCAACTACCTGAAGCAGCACCTGCAGCACAAGGGCGCGTACAGTGGCGCCCCCAGTCCAACGCCACCGCCCGGCCAGGGCTACGGCAACGGTCCGGCCATGCATCCACCGATGGGTCCACCGCACCACATGGGTCCACCGATGGGGTTGCCGCCGCCGCCTAACGCCAGCAGCATGGGTCCACCACCGCCGGCCGGTACACCTCCCAACCAGTCGCCCTCGGGTGCCGGTGCTAGCGGGCATCAACATCCGTCGGATGCGTCCGGTCATCCACCGTCGCCGCACCAGCAGCAACAGCAGCAGCCGCTTCCACAGCCACAACATCCGGGACAACCGTCGCAACAGCAGTCACAGCAACAGCCACCCCCGTCGCCCCATCATCATCCGCACGGGCCACCGCCACCACCCCCGCACGGTCACCATCCGGGGGTTGATGTGGCGCCCCATCCGCACGGTGGTCTGCTGGCGGCGGGTGGCGCTGGCCAAGACAATGGGCTCGTGAATGCGGCGAGTGGTGGAACGCCGGGTGGAGGGGGTCCACACCACCACCATCATCCCCATCATCATCACCCAGTTACCTCACTCGTTACGACGGGACCTGATGGCGCTCCACTCGACGAAGCCAGTCAGCAGAGTACCTTATCCAATACCTCAGTAGGCAAGTATTCCGTCCGCTAACTCACTCGATTCCTGGAGGGCTTTCGTTTTAATACCGGGGGTACACCCCCTCCTTGCTTTGTGCTTACAGCTTCCGGAGAAGATCCGACGTGCTCGACGCCGAAATCGCGCAAAAACGATCACTACAACCAAAGCCATCTGACGAGCGGCACACCGTCGTCGTCGAACGCGTCGCCCGGGCCGCACAACGCACACGAAGACTTCGAGCTCAACTCGTCCCCGACGTCCTGGCCCCGGACGCCCGCTAGTCCAGTGAGTATAGTAACGCATGGCGAAAGCATCACCGCCATCGCAGCCACCGCCAGCCGCAACGACACCAGCGTCGTGGTCTCCAACAGCACCAACAACATCACCAACACCACCACCACCACCACCACCACCACCACCATCGCCCAACAGCAGCAACGTCAGCTTCCTCCGCAACATCGTGTGCGCAACATGCAGCAGCTCTGCGCCAAGGAAAACACCACCGGCAACAGCAGAGACGACGTTGTGGACGGTTGTCTGAGTTCGTTTAGCACGCCGCTGCTGCCACTTCCGTCGCTGTCACAGTCTTGGTGGAGGGAGGAGCATCAGCAGCACCAGCAGGACGAACCGATCGTTTCAAACACCTCCACCTCGATCTCCTCCTTTTCCTCTCCGCTCACGGAGCTCGGTTTGCCGCGGCGTAGCGAAAAGGGCACTGGTGTCCACCCAACCCGGTCCCCCTTCCCGTCGAACTATGGATCCTTTTTCCAACAGCCGATCGGTGATCAACTTTCCCGGTACCATTCCCACCAACACCTTCCGTATCATCGCTTGCTGTATCGGCAGCAGCACGGGTCCACGGGTCGCTTCATGCGCGATCATCCTTCCGATGGTGCTGCTGCGTCCTCCTCCTCCTCCTCCTGTTTACTGTTGCCACGACGGGAGAACTCGGCACCACCGTCACCATCGTCGTCGTCTGCTTCGTCGTCGTCGTCACCGTCGTCGCCGTCGTCGTCGGCTGCGGCAGCTACGGCGGCAGCCGCGGCGGCACTCGTTGCGTACTGGTACTCCTACTCCTCCTATACGTCGCCGTCGCGTTCACACGCGCTTGTGCCGAGCACGCCGGCGACGGCTCTGCTAGCGCGTCGCCCATCGAACGTAGCCAGTCGTAGTAGAAACGTAGATGTACAATCGGTTTTCTTTTTTGCGCCTTTTTTCACCACAATAGACCAGACTCACCATCTCTCACTCTCTCTCTCTCTCTCTCTCTCTCTCTCTCTCTCTCTCTCCCCCTCTCCCCCTTGAGCTACTGTCCGCCTCCGGGCAGTAGTGTTCAGCGCAAAATTTCTATCCCGCGCGTCGCGGATTTCATCTTTCCCTTTTCTGAATGAATCCCCTTCCGCGGCACCGTCGGGTGTAATGGCGTTGTCACTGATGCAAGAAAGTCCGTAAAATGAACTCTTCAATGTGGACGTGAAAACGCTACTGCACTGGTGTTATAGCGAGCATCCAAAGCCTCACTCTTTTGTATAGGGCTTATTTCCATCGAAGCTGGTATGAAAATTTCCATTTCCGATCAGCTTGGAAGTAAGCACTAGACAAAGACTCTACATGTACATCAAAAACACATACACGAAATACCGATCTACAAATGCGCTGCTTCGCCTTCGGTTCCTTATTCTTTCGTTGCTGTTTGGTTTATCTTCGTGTCAGTAATGTTATAGGTTTTGTAGTTTTGGTTTGTCCCTCCTTTATTCGATTTGATCTCGTAAATTGAGTTGAGTCGTAAATGAGTTTAGTTTGTGTGTCGATTCGTGATGTGTGCCAGGAGTTACCTTCCATTTTGTCTTACGTTTCTCATCGGCTGTTTATCCTGATCCTGTTCTGTTGTTTGTTCTGCTGAGTTTTTGTCCTTTTATTAGTATGCCCTTAGGTTCTTCCGTTACTTAGTCGCCCATCACTGTGTGCGCCAACAGTACTTGGGCACACACTACACTAGTCACACTGTCAAATAAACACTAGCTATTGGATGTAGCCGCGTGTAGTTAGTGACCCCATCGATCCGCTCCTTTTGCTGTACCAGCCGATATCCGTCCTTCTTCCGACCATCCACCAATGCCGATAAAATCCGTGCGAAATTGGACTGTAAATGTTTTGTTAATGTTTGTCACTAAACTCTTCTTCCCCGCCCTGCTCTCTCTCTCTCTCTGGTTAGCACGTTGTTAATGTGTGAACCAGAGAACAACACAAAATTGACCCGAAATTGTATAACAACAACAAACAAGCACACACTGTACGACATACGTCTACAGAGACTCTCTGGCAGCAGATTAACTGAACTCGTTCCCTTTTCGATTGTTTTCTCTTTTCCCATTTCTAATTCACAGGTATTTAACAGTCACGTTCCTCCTACGCCGGAAACTCCTTTTAGATCAACTAAGGTTAATATCGTTCCTCCTCGAAATTGCCCATCCACTTACTCTTTGCATGGATTGTGGATGGCGTCTTTTTTTTCTAATTTTTCGTTTGCAATATTTAACTACGTCCTGCATTTCGTTGTGGGATTTTGTTTTGCACGGTGTTTGTTTGCTCATTTTCATTTTTCTTTTCTAATACACACATCTTAACCACCAATCGCATCCTCTTTTCATCCTCCTGCGGTGATCACTTCGGGATGAATTTGTTTTTCCATTCATCAAAAGCGTCTTGAAGACAACATATCATTGGTGTCTTTTAAGTCCTAAAAGAGATTGAAACTTTAACGCGTTTTCGTTTCAAGTAACCCAACATTCCTACAATCAGTTTGATATGCAATCTTACTTCACTAACTTTTCTTTTAATTAAGACTAATCTAATCTAATGTTTAAGGCTGGTTTGGTTACCTTCAAGCTAGATCTTTTTGTTTTTTTATTCTCTTACTAATTTTCGGGCATTGTTGCGCGATCTGTTTGGTGTGAGTGTTTATGCATTTTTTTATTCTCTCCATTGCACAGGTGTTTTTTTATTTTTCTTTTTTATACAATTTTCTTACTAATTATTTCTACAAATAAAATATTCTCACACTTGCATGCCTATTGCTATCAAATGAGCTAATTGTTCACTTGTTTCTTTGCAAACTCCACCCTCCTTCAATCAGCAGAAGTCGGATAGTCTGAACAAATTGTACGAGATGGACGATAAGCCGGAGCGGCGCGTGTTTCTGGACAAGCTGCTGGCGTACATGGACGAGCGAAGGACGCCGATCACGGCGTGCCCGACGATATCGAAGACGCCGCTGGATCTGTACAAGCTGTACGTGTACGTGCAGGAGCGTGGCGGTTTTGTTGAGGTGTGTAAGGTGAGTTGCTAAGCTGTCCTGACCTGTCCGATCCCCCAAACAACCTAACCCTACCCACCAACTCTAACCGTTGAGGCAGCTGTGGATTATTCGAGAATGGTTGAGCGTACAACGCGGGCGTTTGTGTTTTTTTTCTCTTCTCTTTTCTCTTCCTCTCCCTTTACCCCATTCACCTCCCCCCACCAAACACCTTTCTTACGTACCACCGCCTCCCAAATCACTGAAGGTTACCAAGAGCAAAACGTGGAAGGACATCGCTGGGATGCTCGGTATCGGTGCGAGCAGCAGTGCGGCCTACACGCTCCGGAAGCACTACACCAAGAACTTGCTACCGTTCGAGTGCAAGTTCGATCGGGGCGGTATCGATCCGGGCCCGATCATAGCGCAGGTGGAGGCCGGTTCGAAGAAAAAGTCTGCCAAAACGACCTCCGTTCCATCGCCAGGTAAGAAGCAAATAAGCAGCTGCATGGAATGTACAGCAGACACTAATTCCGCTTTGTTTGTTTGGTCATTTTAGGTTCGTCCAACTCGCAAGACTCGTTTCCCGCACCCGGCAGCAGCAGTGCCTCGATGGATGGGTACGGTCCGTATCCGGGCAGTGGCTATCCGCCTGGCTCGACGCCGGACTATGTGCAGCAACAGCAGCAGCAGCAACAGGGTGCCGCCGGAGGACCACCGGGAGCGGCCGGAGCCGGTTCGCAATCGGGTCCGGGACAGCAACAACCGCCGCAACCCCAGCAAAGGCCACCCTCGCAACAGAGCGGGACACAGTCCCCACATCCAGGTAGGCACCGGCACTCCTCTTTCTTCCCAGTCCCGTCGGCAAGATCACTGGCAACAGATACGTGTGTTATGTGTTAATCAATATTGAGTATATTGAATTATTTGGGCAATTTGATCCATCAAATCATTCGGTGAAGGTGTGTTTGTATGTAACGAGACGAATAACCACGATCAAGATGAAGTCGTGAGATAAAGAATTGCTCTCAACCTATTTCATTGTGAATTATAGTAATATTATAGCACATCAATTTAATGATGAATCAAATGATCGTTTAATATTAGAATATGATTAAGAATACATCAAATGGCAAAATTATCCGCTTAATTTTTCACAACATATATCGCTGAATGATGATAATGTTTTGGAATATATTGATATAAACACAAACCATCTTCTGCCTCTCGCTAGCAATACCTGGGTTTGATATGTAAATAGTTTCTAATGGCTCAGGCCGTTCATGTCCACCGCACATTAGCGCCATTTCGAAACAGTCCCATCGTGGGTGTGCGTCTTTCGCACTCGTTTGTAGATACATTCCTGTTCTGTGTGTTTGTTGTTGTTGTTTCCTAACCACGTCCCACATCATTGCCTACACGACATTCTCTATGTCCACGTTCTCTCTTTCTCTCTCTCTCTCTCTAACATCGAACAGGTTCGGCACCGCCTGCCTCTGGCGATAACATTAGTGTGAGCAATCCCTTTGATGATCCCGTGGGCCCACAGCGTCCCCCGTATCAGCAGGGCGCTCCCTATCCACCGGTTTCACGTCCTCAAGGTAATGGCGACGCACCCCACACACACACTCCCGCACACCCTAACCTTGCAAACCTTCATCCATCATCGTCCTGGTGGCCTGTTCCGTATGTGGTGTCAATGGTTTACTAACCTAAATGTTTAATGTGTAACATATTTAACGCCACAATGAAAGCTTTCTTACACTTTCACCAGCTTTCGGATGTTTTTTTTTGTCAAGTTACTAATTGATTTGCTTCCCTTTTTTGTAACGATAGGCGCACCGTACCAAGGACAACCGGGAAGTTACGGGCAGTACGGTGCACCGGATCAGTACGGTCCGGCAGGAGGAGCACCACCGGGGCAGTATCCACCACCGCCCGGTCAGCAGGGACAGTATCCACCATCGAATCGACCCCTCTACCCTCCGTACGCACCACCAGAAGCCGGAGAAGGGTAAGAATGCCATGTTTTATTTTCCCCTCCCACTGTGAATGTTGTGTTCCTCCCGTGAAGCAACATTCGTTCTGTCGAAGAACTCTTTCTACCACCCACCCAACCTACCGATATGAAACGAGTCAAGAAAAATGCGTTTAATTTAATGACAGATCTCTCTACAGAGGGACACCACCGTCGGGGGCGGCCGGAGTGCCCGGCCCGCCGTCAGCGGCCGATCCGTACCGAGGCTATGGCAGCTCACCGTATCCACCACCGCCGCAGCAGCGTTCCTACCCGCCGCAACAGCAACCCGTCGTCAGTGCGGCCCCTGGTGTGCCGCCCACCGCCGGAACCCCACCCATACCGGGTCAGGTCGGTGCGGCCGGTGTGGCCTCGCAGCAGGGTCCCGTACCACCCGGCGCTGGTGGTCCACCATCGCAGCAGCAGCAACAGCAACAGCAGCAACAATCCCAGCAAGGTCCGCCACCGCAACCGCAACCGGGAGCACAGGGACAACCGGGAGTGGCACCGGGTGGCTATCCGACACCGGTCGGACAACCGGGTGGTGTACCGCAATCGGCGGCCGACTACTACCGCCAGCAGCAGGAGCAACAGGTAAGCATTTGATCGCGACAAACAGCTTCGTTTGTCGTTACGACTTCTTCTTCTATGCTTTGTGTTTCGTTTGATATGTTCCGTTTGACGCACCAATATTTATATCGGCATCAATATGTGCTTCAAGGCTCTTCCCTACCCACAGCCGAACCAACCGCGCCGCCATCCGGACTTCGAAAAGAGCCAACAACCGTACCCTCCGTACCAGCAGCGACCGCAGATGTATCGTAAGTATTGCGCACCCTGCCCACCTGGCAAAAGCCATACCACTGATCGACGTGTTTTCGCCCCTATTTGTCCCCATTCACAGCAGGCAGTTGGCAGGCTGGTCCGGGTGGTCAGTACCGTGGTCAGTATCCGCCGCAGAGTCCGCAGCAGCAGTGGGCACACAACGGTCCCCGACCGAGTGGTCCACCGGGCGGACCGCCGGGAGCAGGTGGACCACCGGGAGGACCGCCGGGTGCACCGGGTCAGTGGGGAGCTGGTGCGGACGTTAATCGCTACCCTCCCAGCCAGCAGCAACCTCCGTATCCAACGCATCAACAGGTAAGTGTTCCGAAGCCCTTCCAAATTCCCTCTCAGGTGCAATAATAAAAAACGTTTCTCTCGCTCTCTTCTTGCGCACAGGGACAACAACAACCCTGGAATCAGATGCCTCCAGCGGCGCAGAACTCACCGCTCCGACCACCGTTGCGCGGTGGAAAACCGTACCCGCCGATGGCGGGAGCTGGACCAGGTGTTCCGACGCCACCGCCGGGTTCCATGCCCGGTATGGTGGCACCGGCCGGCATGAACGCACCCTCGCAGCCACCGGGTGTGGTGGTGGGAGCAGGAGGACCGCAGGGTTCTGCGAGTGGTGGTCCATCCGGCGGAGTGGTTGTGCCCGTCAGTGGCGGTCCACCCGTCGTTTCTGGTGCTGGAGCGGGCAGTGGTGTGGCCCCGGTCGGTGGACTTCCGGCCAACGTCGGTGGAGCGGTACCGGGCGTTGCATCCGGGCCACCGAATGCATCGGCCACCGTCGGTGGAAAGGTGCCGTCGGCGGCGATGCAGGGTGGCGCTAGTGGTGGTGTACAAGCGCAACCGGGCGGTCCAACCTTCCAGCCGGCCGTGGGCGGTGGTGGTGTGCAGCAGAAGCGCGACATCGTGTTCCCGACGGACAGCGTGGAGGCGACGACGCCCGTGCTGTACCGCCGGAAGCGCATCACCAAGCTCGAGATCGGCCAAACGGACGCGTGGAGGATATTCATGGCGCTGCGGTCGGGGCTGCTGGTGGAAAGCACCTGGGCGCTGGATGTGCTAAACATTCTGCTGTTCGACGACTCCTCCGTTGCGTACTTCGGGCTGGCGCACATGCCGGGACTGCTGAACCTATTGCTGGACCATTTCCAGAAGAGTCTGTGCGACATGTTCGAGAGCGGCAAGCGGGAGGGCACGACCAACCGGTTTAGCGTTGAGGGAGCCGATCGGGCCGCGTTGCTAGACAAGCTGGCCGAGGACGAGGACGATGATGGTGAGGAGGAGGAGGAGGAGGAGGAGGAGGAGGAGGAGGAGGAGGATGCAGCGCTGGCGAAGGGCAGCAGCCTGATGAAAACCACCTCGGTCGAGGTAACAACGACCACGGAAACGTTGATCAAGCTCGAACCAGCGTCACCGAAGGCGACGGCGGCGACGGCAACAACAACGACCACTACCACCACCACCGTGATCAAGCAGGAGAAGCTAGAAAACGGTCTACCACCGGACTCGGACGTGACGCATCATAATGGCACGCCACACGATGGTGCCAGCAAATCGATTGCCGCACGGTGGTCGGCACCGGATCGGCGAAAAAACACCCAGTGTTACGCCCGACGCACCGTTCGGCGGCGCAACTCGAACGAGGAGCTCGACCTCGGCTCGGTAAAGAACCCACCGAACCCGGCGGAACGTACGCTCATCCTAACGTCGACGACGAACTACACGATGGCGTCGCGCAAGGGTCGACCGGTGAAGATTCATCCCGCCGAGGATGATGTGTTTGTGCTGGACCATCGGCGCGACTGGGACCGTGCGTCCGACTATCAGTACCAGCGGGACACGGAGGTCGGCGGTGATCCGTGGACGGCCGGTCACACCGATCCCGACCCGCACGACTACATCATGGACACGTTCCGGGCCGAGTTTGTCAACATTCCATTTGCGAAGTACATTAAAACGAGCGCCAAGTACGCGGAGGCTGCTGCAGCGGCGGCAGCGACGGCGGCGGCGACGGCTGCCGCAGCTAGTGCTGGCCGGAACGGGAAGCGGATAGCGGCTCCCACCATTAACAACAACTGCTACAGTAGCGCTAACAATAACAACAACAACAACAGTGTGAAGTGTACAAGCAAGAATGAGACCGAACAGAAGGAGCGAGCGGAAGCGGAAGGAACGCCTGCTGTTGACAGCAGCATCATCAGCAACAAGAGAACGACAACGACGACGACGACGTTGAAAAAAGCGTCCGAAGAGCGTGAGGAAGTGGATATGGAAGTGGATGAGGACGATAGGGCGTTGGTGGTATCACCACCGAAGCGAAGGAAAGAGGATGCAGCGACAGCGACACCATTGGCACCGCCTCCACCGTCGTTACGAACCCGCAAGGATCATCACATCGCCCGGCTAATGAACGGCGAGAGTGGTACGGAGGAGGACGAGGCTGAAGGGGACGGTGCTGGTGCGGCGGGCAAAGTAGTTAAGAATTGTATAGTGAAGAAGGAGAAGGAGGCGGGCGGGAAAGCGGCGGGGGATGAAAAAACCGCTCAACCGATGGACGCCGACTGTCGGGAGATCGATATGGAGCTGGAGAAGAGCTCGAGTTTGTCGAATGGTCCAGCACAGGAGGGTGGTGCAGGAGGAGCGCATAAGACGGACGCCGGTGGCAGTGAGAGCAACGAGAGCAGCAGTCCCGATGCTCAGAAGCATGTGAAACCGGTGGACGCGGGTCTGAAGAAGGCACCAGCAGTAGCTGCTACTGTTCCGTCCGCTGTTGTTGAGAGTGACGAGCGGATGGAAGTCGACGCTGGTGGTGAAGGAGGTGGTGGCGAGGACGATGGTGCGATGGAAGAAGACGAAGAAACGGCAGTGATGCCAGCGCCACCATCGGCCACGCAACCGAAAGCGTTCGATATAGCGGAAACGGTGCGTGATCCGGCGCGTGTGCTGAAGCGGCGCCGAATGAGCGACTACGAGGACGAGTGCTATACGCGGGATGAGGCGAGTTTGTACCTCGTAACGGAGGGACAGGACGCACTCGCGCGGCGCTGCGTAGCGATCTCGAACATACTGCGCAATCTCACCTTCCTGCCGAACAATGAGACGGAGTTTTCCAAATCCTCCCGCTTCCTGGCGATACTGGGCAAGCTGCTGCTGCTCAACCACGAGCACCCGATGCGGACGAAGAAGACGCGCAACTACGATCGCGAGGAGGATGCCGACTTTTCCGACTCGTGCAGCAGCCTGCAGGGCGAGCACGAGTGGTGGTGGGACTTTCTGGTGCAGATCCGCGAGAATATGCTGGTGGCGACGGCCAACATCTCCGGCCAGCTCGATCTGTCGCGCTTCGACGAGCCGATCTCGCGGCCCATCCTCGACGGGCTGCTGCACTGGGCCGTCTGTCCGTCGGCCCACGGTCAGGATCCGTTCCCGACGCTCGGCCCGAATGCGGCCCTTTCGCCCCAGCGGCTTGCGCTGGAAGCGCTGTGCAAGCTGTGCGTGACGGACGCGAACGTCGATCTGGTGATCGCGACACCGCCGTTCTCGCGGCTCGAGAAGCTCTGCTCGGTGCTGACGCGCCACCTGTGCAAGAACGAGGATCAGGTGTTGCGCGAGTTTTCCGTCAACCTGCTGCACTACCTGGCCGCGGCCGATAGTTCCATGGCGCGAACGGTGGCGCTGCAGTCACCGTGCGTATCGTACCTGGTGGCGTTCATCGAGCAAGCGGAACAGTCGGCGCTCGGTGTGGCCAACCAGCACGGCATTAACTTCCTGCGCGACAATCCCGACTCGATGGGAACGAGCTTGGACATGCTGAGGCGTGCGGCCGGTACGCTACTGCACCTGGCGAAGCATCCCGACAACCGGCCGCTCTTCATGCAGCAGGAGCAACGGTTGCTTGGGCTCGTCATGAGCCACATACTGGACCAGCAGGTGGCGCTAATCATTTCGCGCGTGCTCTACCAGTGCTCGCGAGGAACTGGGCCTCTTACGACGATGGAAATCGAATCCGCTAGTAGTGGCAAGACGACGGCGACGACGACGACGACGGTGGCTTCAACGACGTCGACAACAGCCGGTGCCGGAGCTGGTTCAACGGTGGCAAGCAACACCACCACCGCATCATCTGTGATGGAAGCGTCGAAAGCAGCGGCGGCGGCGGCGGACGGGAAATCGGCCGCTATAACGAACGGTGGCGGAGCGGGACCGGCGGCATTGCCGGCTGCAGTCAACGGTGGTGCCGCTGCGTCGACGAATGGTCAAGCGTCGGCTGACGAATGTGCCACCACGACGGCCAGTGTGGCGGAAAACGCGTCGGACGATTGCAGCCGATCGGCAACATCTCCCACCGCATCCGCATTATCATCCCAACCGCTAGCAGCTACCAACGAAGAGTCAACGGCAGCGTCAACGACGAACTCTACCGAAAGCAGTGCGTCGGCGGCGTCGGTCGTGACAGGCGGCAGTAGCACAACCGCACCCATCTCACCGTCGGCGACTCCTGCGTCCTCATCGTCCGCCGATGAGGGCACAACTAGTGCCGCCGCTGGCAGTGGAACCAGCAGCAGTAGCTGTAGTACCAACGGTAGCAGTAGTAATGCGATTCCCACGAGTCCATCTGCGGCCGTGCCTGCAGCAGCGGTAACGGCGAGCTCGCCGGTGGCTTCAGCACCACAACCATCCTCTCAGCATCCGATAACAGCTTCGTCGTAGTGCAAATCGAGCGTGTCCTACTGAGCAGCGACGAGCACGATATTATTCCACCATCAGCAGCAGCAGCAGCAGTAACAACAGCCAACGATGCCAACGCCGTGGCGAGACAGAGAGACAGAAGTGTGAACTGACTGAATGTGTTGCGGTGCGGTAGAGGGAATAAGGGTGTAGGGGACACATGTATATTTGAAGATTATATATATACATAGTTATTTATAGTTGCACCCACATACATATATACATACATACATATATAAAATATATATTTATAGGAATATATATTTAGCAAAATGGAAAAAAGAAGAGAAACAAAAAAACACACAACAACACCGGTAACAAAAACGATGATAAAATCAAGAAAGCAAACAACAAAACAAGGCTTAACTTGTGCGGGTAGCATAGTAACTTTATTCGGGCAGCAGTTAAACGAACGCAAAACAAACAAGGAAACATTAATATTAAATGAAGAAAAAGAGGGAGAGAAAGAGAGAGAGAGAGAGTAGAAAAGAAAAACGAAAAAATACATCTACACACGCGCACATATGCACACACATACTCGTGAGCAAAGGTGGAGAAATAATGTATCGAGATCAGAATGAAGTAGTAGGCTTTGCCGCTGCAAATGTATAGAAAATAGGGAGAGCACGAGGAGAACCTCCAGAAGATCAAAATTAGGGATGAAAATGTGGGGACACACACACACATACATCGAATCCAGCGTTCGAACACAACGAGTGCATCCGTAATATGAAGTTGTAAATAGTGATAGAATCGTTTTTAAAAGCACTGCTCGTTGTCGAATGTGGTGGATACGAATGTTTTGAGGTTATGTGTTCGTTAGTATGAGCGTGTGTGTGCGTGTGTGTGCGTGTGTGCGTGTGTTTTCGCATACCTTCTGTACAGGCGCAATCCTTCTGCTCCGCATCCATGTTTTGTGCTATTTTATTCGACCGAGTAGGGATGGTCTAGTGATCGGTGATCGCGCAGAAGTAGCCCAGACACATGACAACAGACACGAGCGATGTAAGCACACGAGCGCGCGTAGGAAAAGGGTGTGGGCAAGTGTAGTGTAGTGTAGAAGAAGAAATTTTCCTCTGCAAACGAACCGAACAGTGTGTTCTCCACGGTGTATCGTGCATTAGAAGTGTTAGGACGCGTTTTCATTTACGAAGAAAAAAAACCGACATGGTGTAAGCGCTAGAAAGTATTACTACGACACAACCGCGCAATTTGATGGCAGGGTTTAGTTTTTTTTTTTGGGAAGGTTTTCACGCTTCCCTTCCCCCTTCTGTTTCTCGTCGGCTGCTTTGGTCGATGTTTGGATAGCGCGCCATCCATTCTCCGTTCCGTTTGGTTCCGCTTGGCTTGCTTAGTGGTCTGCAAAAAGCATCGGGCGGAGGGACGTCCGTCTCTAATCAGTCAGTCCCTCTAGTGTGTGTGTGTGGGTGGTTGTATGTGTGTAGTATGTGTGCGCTTGTTGTACATATTAGTAACATAGAAGAGTAGTGCACGTAACGCTTAAGGATAATGTATATAGAAGCATAGAGAGGGGGAGCAGATTGTATAGTACTCTTCATACATTATTTAGTATGCAAGGAGAGAAGGATAACACGGAAAAGTTGGAAACTTTATTCCTCACTATCTTTCACACACAGACACACACACACGAGCACTACTCCTACTCTCTAACGTAGGAGGTTTCTTTCGATCGCTTGTGGTGGGCGTTTGATAAGAGGTTGTGTGGGTGTTTGTGGGTGTCGTGAGGATGGGAGGGGTAACTAGTGATGATCGTTTCCATCGCATGGTCCTATCATTTCAAGGAAGAGAGGCAGCAAAGGAAAGTAAAAACAACCCGTTGATTTAACGCAAAACGCAACACATACAGACGAAAAACGGAATCTCTATCTAAAAGTGTTAATCAATTCGTTTACATGTGGGGAGAGGAGGGGGCTCTGTCGGGATGTGAGTGAGCAGCGTTTGATGGATTAGTGGTGGGTCCTCTCTCCTTCTCTCTCTCTCTCTCTCGGGTCATCCATCCGTGCAGTGAAGGGATTAGTCGTTCGGGCACTAGCGTGTGTGGTGGCGGTGGTGGCCACTGCAACGGTGTCCTTTTTCCTCCCATTTACGTTTGCCCATTATCCCCTCTCTTCTGTGTGTACAGTGTACAGTAGTAGCGCGCGTTGTTGTATAGAAAACTAGCCAACAAAGAAATCTATATGTGTTTGTGTGTGTGCGTTTGTTGTGTTGTATTTTGTGTCCCCGCGGGCAGGCAGGCAGGCAAGGCAGGCTTTTAACGATCGCGTAAGGGAATGGTAGGCCGATCATTAGTGGCACCATTTTGTGTAGGTGATGGAGTTAGTGGAGAAATGGTTTATTTTGTCTTGTTTATTCTTAGCAAAATGTGAAACCCAAAAAAACCGCCTCGTTCCGGGGTGTATCTGTGTGTTTGTGTTTGCGCGCGCGCGTGTGTGTGTGTTGTATGTATGTCAGAGACCGTGAAGGGCGGGAAGTAAAACGGAAGTGAACAGAAGTGATAAGTTATTTAATTTTATGTTTTAACACTTCTAGGGCAGCAGTGAAGCGAGCGGAGGAGAACAAGTTGAGAGGAGAACAAGCTGTTGTTTATAGATTCTTTTATAAAGGAGATCTACAGAAGAGTGTGCATGGGTTCGAAATGGGTCGAAATGGAACTGAATAACACGTCAGGATTTGTTTTATACTATTACAGTAACGCGCGCACACTCACACACACGCACATGCACGCATGCACGCACGCGCACACACTTACCAACAAGAACCATTCAGATTGACGCAGCTTTATGTAGAATTCGGTCTAGTGCGAGACTATTGCTGATGGACGGCTCTATTCGTGGTAGCTAGAAGAAGAACTTTTTCTTATCTCCCTTGATAAGTGAGCTTCGAGCGCAGACCCTTCCCCTCCCACACCGTGGTGTGTTTGTGTGTGAGTGTGAGAACGAGAGAGAGAGAGAGCGTTAGTGCATAATTTAATTAAACTTAGTGCATAGTAGATATTAGAAGAAAGGAAAGGCAATTGCTGCATTGCGTCGAATGTGTAACATCTTCCACGATGTTAGAAGAGGGGAAGAGTATATAGTGAAACAAACAAAGCAAACAAAAAAATAGGGAAAAACAGTGAATATGCACAGAGAGAGGGAGAGAGCGCAAACTCAACTTAAACTCTACTACTTCCCGTGGGTGTTCCGTGTGTCTCGTTCGAAGATTTGTTTCTTTTTGTTTTTAGTTTTCAATTATGGATTCTTTTCGAATTCCCTTCTGATTCGTGTACGTGCGTGCGTGTGTGTGTTTGTGTGTATGTACTCGGAGCGTATGTGAATCTTCTGCCGGCGGGAAGGATATTTGTGTACGTAGAAAACGCACGGTGTGTGTGTGTGTGTGCGTTTCCTTTTGATGAGTGCACGAGACACGAAGAAATGGTTGATAATATTTATAAGCAAATTCGAATACAAACACACACATACACACACACACAGACACATGGTGTATAGCTCTAAAACATAAACTAGGAAGAAATGATATGGCACAGGACAACAACAACAACACACATTCTCCCGCATACGTGGGTGTAGCATTCTAGTGAACAGAAGAACATGCAAAACGCAGTAAAAATGCAAGTAAACACAGTAGAGAGATGCATTCGTTTTTTAGGTGGTGTGTGGAGTTAGTAAAAAAATATAAAAAATGCAAAACAATGATAGTCTCGTGTGGAAACGTAGAAAAGGAAGGAGAGGAGCAAAGTAGAAAAGTAGGAAAACACACTAAAGCACACGGCAGCCGCGGCGCCTACTGCTCGTGAACGCATGGATGAATGTGGATGAATGTGGATGAACGGGTGAATGAGCGAATGAACACGGATACGAACGTTGCGACGGGTGGCGAGGGGTGGTATGATGGTGAGGAGGGTGTCTGGTACGAGGGAGGGGGAGGGGGAGGGGGAAGAGATATGTTTAAACAAAACCTGTAACACTTTTACGCCTATAAGTCTATGTGTATAGTATACGTCGGTGATGTGTGTGTGTGTGGGTGGGTGGGTGGGTGTGTGCGCACCAAGAAAGAGAGATAGAAAAGCCAGTGGTCTAGAGAGGAAACAGCCTCGGGAATTGTGGATCCTCTATCCCCGGGAGCATATTTGGGTTGGGTTGTATGTGAAATATATGCAAAACAAAACACAAACGCGTAACAAAAGTAAGCATAATAACTGGTGAGCGAAACACACACGCATACTTACACCACCCTCCCTCGCTCCCCCTCCCCCGCGGTACGCTAATGCTACTGGTGGGGGAAAGGGGGCTAGGTTTGCGAATTAGGTACGCGCGCACGCGTACTCAAATGGAATATATGGAAACTGGCGACGACGGGCGACGACTAAAACAAGAGAAAAAGAAAACACTTCGTCGTCCCGTCGTCGTGTTCGGTGAGGTACTACTACTACTACTACTAAGGTGATTAGGAGGAACCCTTGCAAAACAGGAAGAGAGCAGAAAAAGGAAGAACGGAAGGAAGGAAGGAAGGAAGAAAAAAAAACAAACTATATTACGAAACACATCGGAGAAAATATTTGTAATTACTATTATTGGTACGTAAAAGTATAAATACACTTAGTTTTTTTTAATTAAAATAAAAATTGAGAAAAAATGAAAAATTGAAATCTCTGTGTTTATTTGTGTGTGCTGCTATCTGTAGCTTGCCGTGCATCCGAAAGAAGGGTGAAGAGATGACTGCTAAATCTTGTCAATCCGCGTACCTCGAGAACACTTATTTATTTCGATTCTTTTAGCGTATAGTACAAAAATTAAATTAATAAAAAAAATTTGCGTTACACAATCGCAAAGTAGGCCACAAAACATCGTCATCGGATGCAGGGAAGAGAAAAATTCACGAAAACGGAAATATTTTTTTTTTAAATTATAATTTTCATAATCTTTATTAACGAAATTCGATAGTCAAAACGAAAACGAGCGTTTGTTGGAGAAGAGAGAAGAAGAAAAAAACACAACCAATATAATCAACTAACAAACTAATGCTCCTAATAGTAGCTCGCTTACAGCTTGCAATTTCTCGCACTTTCTCTCTCTCTCTCTCTCCCTCTCTCTCTCTCTCTCTCTCTCTCTCTCTCGTAGTAGTTACATAAATAAATAGCAGATTTGCGAATGCGATCTCCGTCCGTCTGTGTTCTCGGTTCGGTCGGAGTGTATGTACGTCCGGCTGCGTCCGTCCGTCCGTCCGTCCCATCGTCATCGTTGCGTGGAAAACCCACCACACGCGTGTGTGGTGAAAACCGGCTTCGGGATGCAAGTTCCGGGTTCGGGTTAGCGCGATTGGATAATGGGGGCCGGTTTTCACTTTCGTTTCGTTGCGAGCGCATGCACCCGATTTGCACAAATCGCGCACAACGCGTCGTGTGTTGACACTGATCTTGGCGGACGTGGCGGTTCGATTCCGGTCCCCGGCGGCGAGTGGTGTGATGCGTGAGTATGGGGGTGATGGTTGGTTGGGTCTACTAAAACATAGATCTGTTTTGCCGTTCGCAGCTACTTCTACCTCAGCCCGGTCGGGTCTTAGTAGCCGGCGAAGCTGAACGTCTGCTGGGAGGGCTTAAACTCGCCGTAGTTGTGGTTGGCCGCCACCTCAATCTCGCCACTGTTGATCTCATCCTCGGCGGAGGAATGCTGCTGCTGCTGCTGGGGATGCTGCTTGCCCACCTTTCCGATCTTCGCCTGCAGCGTGTGGCCACCGTGGCTGTGGCCATCGATCGATTGGGCGACGTGCACCAGCGGAATCGCCGCATGAGCCGCCGCTTCGGCCGCATTGTTCTGAGCCTCCTGGGCGGAGGCGGCCGCCTTATGAGCCGCCTCCTGCGTTGCCTCGAAGTCAACCCGGGCCGAGTTCAGCTGCTCCTCGAGCGCCTCGACGCGCTGTTTCGCCGTACCGACCATCTGCGTTTGGGAGGCAAGTTCCGCGGCCGCTTCGCTCGCACTCTGCTGCGCGTGTTCTGCCGCGACCTGCGCATTGTTTAGGGCCGACTGCAGGACCTGCACGTGGTTGAGCGCCTGCTGGGCGGCATGTTGGGCGGCCTTGGCCGAACGTTTCGCCTGCTGCAGCTGCTGGATTTCGGCGTCGAGTGCTTGGTGCGCTTCCAGGCTCTGCTGCTCCAGGCCCTGCAGCAGCACGTGCTTGCCGGCCAACGCGGCCTGAGCCGTGGCGGCTGCCTGGGAAGCGGCCTGGGCTAGTGTGTTCTGCGCGACGTACGCCGCCTGCTTCGCGGCCGCATGCTGATTCGCGACGGCCGAATTTGCCTGATCCGCCGAACCCTGGGCGATCGAGCGGAGCCCGCTGCCGGCACTGTAGCCCGATTTGGGCGAGTAGCTGCTACCGCCACCGTATCCACCGCCCGAACTGGACAAACCGCCCGACTCGTACTCGTAATCGTAGTCCTTCTTACGATCCGCACCGGACCGGGCCGCGATGCCATCTGTGGAGAAGAAGGAAGGTGGAGGAAGGTTAGCAACGGAAGCTTAGCAACGGCCCCGCTGGCTACTACGATTCGACGCTCGCTTACTCACCGATCGCGAACAGGAACACCAGCGCCAGCGTACCCACCACCATGGCAACGGATCTCATCTCGAAAGGGGGAAGCGGAGGAGAAGCTGCTGAAAGTAAAGGTGGAGAAGGGGCTGTAAAGCTTGCTTGGGCTGTGGCGGATTTCGGGACAAAACGCGGAAGTTTGGTTTGGGGGAGGAGTAGGAGGAGGAGGAGGAGGAAGAGGAGGACGTTCGCGTAACACGAGAACCGCGGCCACTCTTTCGGCGAAATTATCCCAGGATGGTGTTGCATTCGTTTCGCACTATCCGAAAGAAATGAGCAAATTATGACACGCCGTATGAGGCAGCGTCAAATTGTGCTTCAAATATGAACGCGTTTTTTGCGAGAGTAAAAAAACGAACGAAAAAATCCGGAAACGTTCGAGCGCAGCAAACGAATTTGTGCACAGTCGAGAAAGTAACATTCGGTTGCTATCCCAATAGTGTTCATGGCCTCCTGTTTAGTCAGGTGCTTTTCGTTGCAAATTTTGATTTTGAGTGAATACAAATCAAGTTTTATTAAATTTTATATTTAGTAGATTTTTTTTGAATACGTTTATACACACTGGTTATAGACTTCCCCGTTGTTGTCATACAGAGCGTGTGAAATAAAGTGCTACGTTTGTGATATCAAGAGAGAACTTTGTTTTAATGTGAAACCATTCATAATTCAACTGTCAAAGCTGACATATAATGTGCTGCGCTTGTGATAATTTTTGCTTGTCTTGCGATATCATCTAAGAAATCCTGCATTAATTGGATATTCTAGGAGAAAATGTAAACAAGATTTTGTCTTCGCCTTTTTTTGCAATCATTAAATCTACATTTTAAAACATATTTAAAAAAAGGTATGGATCTCGCCAGATTGAGCATGAAATTACGCTTCGTGCACCGTGGATACTCGTTCGTTTTCTTTCACACTTTCACACTTGCCGTGCGGGGCGGTTGGGGTTTTATTTACCTTCACAGTAAAAGCTGTCAACCGCAAACAACCGGAAGGCAGTAAGGGGAAGGAAGCACAATGCGAGATGCAACCATAAACTAATAACCACGCCGTGCGATTGCGATGCTGCCACCCTTTTCCTTTGAAATAAAGGGTGTGCGTGTGTGTAAAAGGCGAAGATGTGTATAAAAAAAAACCACGAAACGATCCAACCATCCGGCATCAATCGGAAGTCGGCGAACCGGTGGGCCGTGAAATCGAATCAATTAAATTAGCGTACGCCCAGGGGGTTGGGGTTGGCAAAGGCCGGTTTTTTTTTCGATCGGTTTCATAATGTGCAATAAAACTCGGTGTGCGTGTTACATATAAATAATCAGCCCATGGTTTGATAATCAGCTGGTCAGCTGGTGGAATGTGGGTCTCCCCGCAAGACTGGGGCTTTTTTTTGTTACTCGCGAAATCCGTCTACCGGGAGGACGTTGATAGGGAGAAATTAGGTGGTCGATCAGACATGGTTGGAGTTGTTTATTTATTTTTTTTCCTCTCTCTAACAACGTTACAAACCACATCGGATCGTAGTAGGTGCCAATTTATGGCACTTTTCAGCGCTACTTTGACGTTGACGGAGCAAAGGTTTTTTGAAAAACCGATGCGAAGCTGCGAGCAGGAGAAAATAAAAATCAAACACTTCAACACCTCCCTGGTCGGAGGAAGTAAAATTTACTCACAAATCAAAGCAAAGTAATTGCACAAAAACAATATATATTACCCTTTAAACCAAAGCACACTTACGCGGGTGCGATTTATGCATTATTGCTTCCCCTCTCGACCAAAGAGCCGAGAAGATCCACATCGAGTAGTCGGGACTTTCGCACTTTCACCTCGCGCCACGCAAAGTCCGGTACGATTTCGCGCTAACGAACAGTGAGAAAAAAGGTGCCAAAGTTCGGCGCTTCGCTAAAAGTGATATTTTTACGAGCTTTTTCGAATCGTTTTCCACCGCCACCATTTATGGCGGACGTCACTGATCGTCCCCCGGGCGGACGATTGTTTGATTGATTCATGTTCGGTGGAAGCGGAAGAGAAGAATCCCTTTAGAGATTAATTTAAAAATCAAAAATAAAATATATGCATTCACGTTACATAACTATTGTACGTTACAAAACGCATGTTTGCGTGCCGCATACAAAAAAAAACCGCTCCGATGCATATGCTTTAGCCCCGGGTGTTTTTCATTTTTCGACCCCCCAATTCCGGCAGTTTCGTTCCGCGATTTGGAGGGAAGCAAGTTTTTTTGGTTTTCGTTTTTTTCAGTAACACATCCAAAAAACGAAGTAAAAACGATCATCGGAAACATTTGGTTTTTCTTTTCTACACATTCACATAACTTAATCAAACAAACCATGGGCCGAAATTGATTTTGCCATTAGTGGAGCAAAAGCGAGGCTTTTCGTGGTGGGAGGAGGGGAGGAAGCGAAAGAAACAGTCTTCAGTCTGACTGATGGCCGATCATTGTTTGCTTTGATGGGTTGTTTTTTTTTCTTCTCTTCCCTATTGAATCAGTTCCTTAACGAATCGATTTGAGTTGAGTGATTTTTTTTTCAAAGGAGTGAACTATTATTTGGTTTAATTTTTTTCAACACCGACTTGATTATTTTACAACTCTTTATAGTGAAATACTTCACTATTCAGTGATGTATTTTGGTTTTGTTTTTTTTTATCTGAGTGAATTGTTTGATAGTCGACTATCAGACGGCATTTAACCATTTTCAACTCTTTTTCCATATTTGTTAGTTAAATATTTGTGATTCTTTGCTAAAGAGTTTACACTAATGATTTAAAAATTTCAATCGACCACGTGAAAAAGACTATTTGTCAATATTTAAAATACGTAAACACTAATTCCTAACTAGTACTATGGATCAAAAAACAAATAGAAACTTTTTTTCATGAAAGCATTCTTTAAATGAAAAATCACACTTTAAAGCAGATAAAGTTATTTAATTTTTTTGAACGAATTTAATTAAACTAATTTTTAAGTTAAAAACAAGAATTCTGCTAGTAGCTAGTTTAAACTCTAAACCCTAGTAGCTAGTTAGTCTAGTTTAAACGTTAGTTTAGAATTCACCATTGTTCGTTAAGTAAATGATGAAAGTATCACAAAATCGCAATTTTTTCTTGAATTTTTTAACACTGCCGTATGTTTTCATGTTTTATGTTTTACTTACCACAAATGAAATTGCTTCAAAAAAAATCTAAAAACACGCTCGTCCCTTTGCAAAAGCTTCCGAACACAGTAGCCTGTGAAAAATCGCTCGCTCAAATCACTTGCTCGAAAATCGAACCCACACAACCGGAAGTGTGTACACGCCTGGGATAATTAGCTACAAATGATGATTGATTTCGATTGCTACTAAACTGCACAACACGCACTGCACTTGGCACTAGTAAAAGGCTCCTCAAACAAATCCGAGCACACACACGCATACACCGATAACACACAGCAGATGCATGTAATCACACAACCAGACACGCCGTGTGAGTCACTTGTGAGCGACAGGAGCGCAAGCGGAATCGAAGCGTCGAAAACGAAACCTAGCAAACGAACTGACGGACAAATCGCCAATGATGCCTTCCACCGTCGATCGGGCGCATTTTTATAGATACACTACTGTGCTGGCGGCCGGCTGGTGGGTTCGTTCGTGAAGGAACACAAAAAAAAAACATACACACACAGAAGTGCCCGAAGTGGCCGCCGCACCGTGCCAGGAGCCGCCTCATCGCTGGTTTTGTTTTGCTTCGCTCGTTTTCCGCGCTCCTCCGCGCGCTGGAGGTTCCGCTCGGCTTGCCACGATGAGAAACGGGCGATAGAAAATGAAATGGCAAACGGAGGGGGGCGGCATGCTGTTTCATTTTTCCGACCCCGACTGGCGGGCGCACGATCGCGATGGTTTTTCTCCCCGGTTCGGGATTTCCTTTCACCTGTCACCGGAACTGGGGTGGGAACGAGAAGGAGCGAAAGGAGGACGAGGAGGAAGAGCGGAGAGGGTACTTGTTGGACGCACCGAGAGCACGTGTGGCGAGTAATCCTCAAAAGAAAGCGCAAGCAAAGCCTCCTCCGATCGGACGCGAAGCGCCAGCCACTATGGGTCGGATTCGTCGAAGGTATGGTAAAAAAAAAACATCGCGATTATGCCATAGAAATAGTAGCAGTTCTTGCTTACAATTCGATGCTATTATAAGATAAACAAACGAATTCAAGATTATTTCATCCGCATTTACATCATAACTTGGAAGGATGCAAAGAAAATACCAGCTTTTGAGCTTCGTCCCCAAACCAACGAAATCTCCCAGCAAAGAAAGAAGATTTGCGATTCTTAGCGTGAATATTTCATGCTTTTATCACTTTTGTGGTTTTTGCTGTATATTTAAAGTAATAACATTGATATTTAGGTGTTATTTCGTTAGTTTGAACCCTTTACATATGATCGAATCTTCCATCATTCGTGCCTTATGCTTCGGTAAATAACGAATTCATGGCAAGCTTTGATTTAGTTAACTAACTTAAGTAACTTTGTATCGAAAATTGCACACTCTTTTGGATGCTTTTTTTCCCAAAATTACCACCAAAAAGTGTGCAATCGGTATTGTACTAAAAAAGATAAAACTGTCCTGGCACAGCTCCACTCTCGTCCCATAGTTTGGCGCCCGCGACCGTTCAAGTACGCACGCGCCGTCAAAAGTAAGTGTTAAATTTGACCGGGTAAGTGCGTATTCCGGGTTGATTAGGAAAAATTTGGAAACACCTCGCACACACACACAGGTGCGTTTCCTCATCTCGTCAGCTCACTCGACCGGACGACCGTCGGACGACGGTTGTTCGCAAAGGCGTAAACAAAAACCGCGGAGATGTATTTCGGTTTGGGGAATTGGTTTTGGTGTTTTCGCTCCCTCCGTTCCGGCCCTCGTGTCTGTGTTTATCATTATGCCTCACAACTCGCGCCCGATTGCGATGCAAATGCGCAATGCGGCTTCGGTTGGGGGGTTTTCTTTTTTCCCCTTTACGATTGTGATCTTCGCCTGGGCTACGCGAGGGCAAGAAAGACGTACACGGTGCGGATTGTTCCGGACGGACGGACGGACAATTTGGCCGCTTCCAGCACCACTCGAGCCAAGTCCCTTCCCTTCCCTTTCGCGCCCCATCGTTGTGGGGTTTTATTAATGTTTTTCAATCGTAGCTAAAGTGCGCAAATTGCGACGACGCCTGCACGAGCCGAGGGGGGGGGGAACCTAAGCAAACCAAAGCAAAGCAAAGGATCGTTTGCCTTCTTTCGCTAAAACCCGGAACGATCGTTTCGCTAATCTTATCGCCGACAGGAAGCGATGGCAAGGAAAAAAAAAACAGCAGCCCGGGCGAGTGCGAAAAAAGCGCATCAAAACAAAACAAACCTCGTACCGAAACGGTGCGAGGAACGATTCGATCGCGCGCGGTTTAAGCACCCTGTTACATGGCGCATGCCATGCATGGCTATGGATGGCTTCTTATCCTATTGCGCAACCGGAGACATCTGCAGGCATTGTGCAGCATCACTTCCCTCCCTCCCCCTTCCCTCCCCCAACGTATGAAAATGCACGTGAAAAGGCACACATGGGGCCAGCAGCCATTCAACTGATAGCTCCCTCCTCCCCCCCCCC
>KI915040.1:4201500-4237632 GCA_000473445.2 Anopheles farauti | reverse complement strand
GGTTGATCGACTTCGATTTCGATCGCCCAATTTCACACCGTCGGAAATTCGTTACAAAGGACCCGGGGAAGGGTCATTATTCATCCTCCCCGTGAGGTCCATTTGACGAAAAGAAATGAAAAAAAAAAAAAAGAAATGGACAACACTTTCGGTAGATGGGATCGATTAACGCACGCGCGCCAGATCGCGTTGCTTATCGGATGCGGGAAGCCACCGGAATTGATGTGAGCCGAAGGATGTGAGTGGCGTGACGTAATCGCGGTTGCGGTTTGGAGTGGAGAGGTCTTTAGTGCGGCCACACGGGCCGAAAGTTCGAAAAGGATGCAATTATGGCATAATTCTGTTCGTGGCAAAGGAGTTCGTGGCGTGGCACGTGGCCTCCGTGGTCGATCGTATCGAAACTGCAATGGTGCAACTGGAACACGTTCTGTTCTGTCACGTTCGCCGATCGCGATGGACCAATTTCATGGCCCATTTTTCTGTTGCCAAACGACACTTCCAATCGACAATTTTTATTTGTGGTCGCAATAATGTGCTTTACAGAAATGGAGCACACTTTCAAGCTCATGCTTGAGTTAGCAGAGCTGTTCCAGAATTGACCAGGGAACAATTGACCAGCTGGATTATTGGCTAATGTTTTGGACGTGATTCGGGCTTCATTGCTAATCTGAGAGCATTTACTATTTCAAATCATTTCGTTGCAACATTTTTGAAATATTTTGTGCTCTTTATCTTAATGACAATTTGTTTCGCAAAAACACAAGAATTTATTCGCCTAAAAGAGAACGTTTTTTTTTTCGGTGTTCAATTTTGCTAATATTCTGTACGATCCGCTCATAAAGTCTGTGGTTAATAGCTTTAACCCGAAGAAATCAGCTCCTTAATGAAGCATTCGAAGCAAGAACTTTTTTCATCCAAAACTTTGAATACAAAAAAAGCACAAATTTATTGTTTATATGTTGGAGTTTTATGCTCTAAGTTTACATTATTTCTATCACTCTTCTGAGAGTCCATGGTAAGATCTTAACATTAAAAAAAAACTCTGCTCTCGAGATCAACACGAAATTGATTAAACCAAGTGAAATAAAACGGACTGAGCGAATCAAAATTTGAATTTCAAATCCGATACTGGTGGCGATACTAATTGATCGATCGTTGTGGAGCCGCAGTTTTCGCATCGTTTGCCCTTGTTAACATCTGTAGCTTTTAACGACTTTTTTTGTTATTGCCACACGAAAGAAAGCAGCACCAAATGTAGCTGTTGCGATAAAAGCGACTCGCGATAAGCGTGTCTTTCCAAGGTTTGACGTTCGTCGTCCAAAAATAGATGAAATTTGATAGATCTTTAAATTGAGATTTTCTGTTTTTTTTTTTTTTTTTTTTTGTGCAGTGAAGCTATTGCTAAAACAAATCGCGACGAACTTGGTCGCTTCCTCGCCATCATCGTAACGACGTGCCGATGGGCACTTTTTCTTCCTACTTTGGCCAAACAAAAAAAAACCCACTTTTGGGCGGGAGGAGGGGGTGCCCTGGCCCCTTTGGGCGGGGGTGCGTGAGGTGATGCCAAAAAATTAATTATTTCTTGCACCAAAGGCCGCCGGACTTTGCGGTTGTGGTTGTGCGAAACTGGTGGTGTGCATTCGCGTTGCACAATGCACCGGAAGCCGCGGTTAGGCGAAGCGTGTCGAGGCACGTTTAATTAGTTTCGCACCGGTATGGCCTAAATTTGTGGTTTTGCGGACGATTTAAATGGCGGGTTGCTAAGAATGTTCGCCCACAACCGGGGGTGATCTAATCGCGATCGCTCACATTCAAAAGAGTGATGGGTTGGAAACTTTTTCGTTGTAACAATCTCCTTTCTAAATTAACGATAAAACAAAACACGTTCCAATTCTAACACGTGTTAAAGATTAAAAAAAAAAACACATCCCAATGTGGCTGTGGCCAACGAACCAAGCGAAGGGCGTTGGTGTGTCTTCGCGATGACGTTGACCATTTCTCCGGTTCGGTAGCGCCGAAGTTACGTCAGTGTTTGCCGCCCGCCCTTCGACGCACCCCGATTACCACGTGGTCATCGGTAATTCGTGTTTGAATTCATTTTTCTACCCCCCCGGGGTGGCTTACTTACAAACGAAAAACACCATCCAAGCGCCACCATCCATAACCTTTCCTTCCCTTTTTCGTGCCCCCGTTCAGGTGCATCGCACTGATCTGATTTGCAGATAGCAGCAAAGATGCTTCGGCCCTTTCTTCTCGCACCTTTCGCGATCGTTCGTTGTTCGGTCACATTTCCACGCGACAGGCGTCCAAAACGGTTGGCCAATTTGGTGGTGGTGGTGGTGGTGGTGGTGGTGGTGGAGCGCGTGCTCCTCTGCGCCCCGCTCAGAAAGGCGAAAGATCATCCATCCATCGGTGATCAATTAGATAATTGGCATTGATTTCATTTTCCACCTCTTCCACCGTTATGAATCCGTGTCCGTTCCTTCACCCCGGGGCGGGTAAAAGTGTGTGTGTGTGTGTGTGTGTGTGTGTGTATGTCTGATGGCCGCCGATTTTACTCAGAAAATGCAAATAAAATTAGCTTCCGATGCGTCCTACCGATCGCCGTAATAACTACAGACGGTGAGCCAATCAATTGGAACGAGATTCGATCGAGCGATCACGTGATGGATTGATTGATTTGATAATTTTTTTTTTGCGCAATACGCACAATCTTATGCTGGCGTCCAGATGGGCGTCCCATCACTTTCCAACGTTGGTTGTTATGAAGTTAATTCAATTATTCGCAGTATAATAGCTAATCATGAAGTAAGCGATTGTAAGTTTACATTATTACGTATTAATGGTATCAAAACTCGTTGCAATTTATCCAATTTCGTTCAGTTTATATGTAGGATATGTTTTATATGTAGGATAAGCTAATGAGTTTGTTAATTTCTCTGCCGGATAATGCGGTTATTTGACGATGGATGTTTTTGGGTATCAGAAGCAATCTATTTTACAACAAAAACATGCTATCGTAAACAACCTCAACATAATCTGCTTTTTCAACAAGCAAATATCCAATGGAAAAATAGAATAAAAAATTTAGGAGTAAATTTCGAGAAACGTGTCACGTTTAAAACACGCATAGAAAACGTGATAGAAAGAATGGATAAAATATTAAAAGTATTATATACATTCTTAAATTCTATTAATATACAAAATGTGCGGCTTCCATATGACAAAATCCCATATGATATTGAAAGAAAGACGAATGACGAAGACGAATGGCATAAGCAATAGATGCCGCCTAAGGGTTAAGGTTGACTTATCTTATGTTTTAGTCTTTGAAAATATTTGTCTAGTTGTAAATTTAGAAAAAGATCAGATAGGTAGCAACCAACACGCCGAGCTGATTAGGTTGGTGTAGGGACATAATTGGGACATCGTTTTATATTTTTCCCGCAATTATCCTTGCTATCTTCTCAACAACCAATCCGCAAGAAATTAGCGAAGCTATAGAATAATTAAAATCAATGAGGAAAGCACAGGCGCGAAACCATTACAATAAGCAAATATAAAATGTAAAATTGCAATAGTTCAATTAATTACCAATAAATCGTGTGCGATATAGATCGCGAGATTCAAATTGAAAGAAAGGAGTCAAGAATTACATCCACTCAACGAATATCAATGCGGAGTCGGTAATAACACGGCTTTAGTATATAAGCAGCTCAATTTTTGAAATCAAAGTCAGATACCCTCCAGAGAAATCTGTTTATGCTAACCCACGAGTTCGTTTTTCAATCACCACACAATTTGGCACAGTCGGCACTGCTCAGCAATGTACAAGCCGGGAGCAGAATTTGGCCCCGAAACAGCGCTAAGGTCCATAGTGAGGCCCGGTTTTTCGAAGCATTGCGCGAGCGAGATGCAGAATTTCCGAATTTCGAACAAACGTCCATTTGGATCGCCGGCGAGGATAGGCAGCTCGAATCGTGCGAGCGAGATGCGAGACGAACTGCTCGAGTCCGAATCGGCCGCACTGTGGGAGTTTTTGACACTCCACACGGCCATGGTCATTTTTATTGCACAGTGAGCACGCCGCCGGACGACACCTATTGACGGCAAAATTTCAAACCAATAGCTCTAGGACTACAAGTTTAACACGGGGAATGCCACTGCGTTGAATTTTACGCCATTCACATGCCGCTGAAGTTAAAACTGTTTTAACTTATCGTCAGAGATATCGTCATCGTCGGCCAAAGTCTTTTAGACCGGGCCCGATGGCGACGAAAAGAACCACAAACGGTTAACGCACCAACGTGCAAGTGCAATAAGTCGGTAATAAGCACAAACGGTGTTTATTCACAAAGACATCTAGAGTATATCATCAAAAACGGTTTTTATATAAGCAGTTCACCGCTTACACCACGCGACGCGACCCAGATTCCACACTGTTGGACCACTAGCAGAGCAAATCCAGCTTTGTTCCTTTAAAAGGGCTCCTCGGCGACATACCGCGTTACAAAGTCTATTTAAGCTATCCCACTTTAATGAAATATCCTTCGAATTCGTTTCTTAATCACTATTCAGATTGCTCAGAAATCTCAAAGTTTTCCTCCCAAATTTGGCCTAGGGTCACTGCGTTTCGGCGCATAGTCCAGAAAATGTGCCGAAAATGGCCAGGAAAGAGATGCACAATCTCCGAATTTCGAACAAACGTCCATTTGGATCGCCGGCGAGGATAGGCAGCTCGAATCGTGCGAGCGAGATGCAAAAACTTTTCGAAAAAACGAGCAGCCCGATTCGAGCAGAAACGTCCGATTCAAATTGCTTCGAATTGTACAGTGAGCAGCAAAACAGCTCGATGGTGAGCAGTGAGAGTGAGCAGCATGAGCTGTGAGTTTCGGTGGATTTGACAGCTGGAATGACAGTCTGTGTTTGTTGATTTTCTTCTTCTGCTTCGAACACAAACATCGAAAAATAAGAAGCAGACGGTGGTGTGTTTGTTGTGTGTTGCCGCTTAAATTTCATTGCTATTTTGCGCATTATTAATTTGGGTGAAAAAATTGAACAGTTGAGGCGTGAAATCTCAGCCATTCTCGGCTATCAAACATGGACGTTCTGGAACAGTTTAAGGCGACGCCGCTGTCGCTGAGCAAACTGCCCGCCTCGTTCATCGAGACGAATCTATCCGAAACTGGACAAGTGGTAAGCGAAAATGTTTTAAAGTATTCTGTCTGTGGTACGTCTCGTTCATCACACCGGTTTGTGTTTCTTCAACAGCACTCCGATCATTTGCAGAGCACCACACATCAACCGTTTGGTTCGAGTAATGTGTACAAAACAAGCATCCTGCACTATCGCGTCCTGGCAGAGGCTGACGATGTGAAAACTGTGTATGAGGTCGCAATAAAACTGCCACCGGTAAGCACGAGCTTCTGTTGCAGCTAACATCAATCTTCCTAATGTATTACGTGCGTTTCAGAACATGGAAGAGGAATACAATCCGGGTGACGCCATCGGCATTCTCACGTACAATCTACCGAGTGAGGTAGATTACATACTGGACCGGCTGCATCTGCTCGAGTCAGCCGACCAGACGTACGAGGTGAAACTAGCGAAACCGGTGAAGAAGAAAAATTCGGAATTACCGCACTACGTGCCGCGGTACGTAACACCTCGCCGGCTGCTGTCGGAATGTTTGGACATACGGATTACGCCACGCAAGGGATTGCTACAAACCATGGCCAACTACACGGCCGACGAGTGCGAGAAGCGATTGCTCGAAATATTGGCCTCAAAAGAAGGCACCAATCTGTACAACGAGCTGATACTGAAGAACGAAATGAACTTCCTGCACGTGCTGAAGTATGTGGCCACCTGCAAACCACCGTTGGCCATGCTGATCGAGCATCTGCCACGGCTTCAAGCCCGACCGTATTCGATCGCCAGCTACGGACGGGAGAATCACATCCGCATCGCCTTCGCAATGCTGAACGATGGCCACGTGGGCATTACAACGCACATGCTCGAGAGCAAGCTGCTCCATCCGGGCAAGTGGGACAAGCATCTTTATGTGTACCTGCGCCAGCTGAAACCCGTTTTCCAGTATCGCGAGGAGGATCTGGAGCGAAACGTTATAATGATCGGACCCGGCACGGGAGTGACACCGTACATAGGGTTCTTGGAGTACCGGAAACAGGCAAAGGCTAGCAATAGGAAAATCAAAATGGGATCCGCCTGGCTGATGACGAGCTGTCGCTACCAAGACCGCAACTACATATACCAGGATGAGCTGAAGGGTTTCATGCAAGCCGGTGCGTTGGACCGTCTGCATGTCGCTTCATCGCGAGATGCGCACAGTCAGTACAAGTACGTGCAGGATATTATTGAGGACAAAAAGGAGGAACTGGTGGAGTTGCTGCTTGACGATAGCACCAAACTGTACCTGTGCGGGGAGGGGCGAACGATGCTACCCCGCATTCAGGACACGATAGTGACGTGCATGAGCAAGGTGAAGGGTATCCCGAAAGCCGAAGCGTCCGATCTGCTGGCTGAGTACCGAAAAACGGGCAAATATCTCTACTACTCCATGATACGCTACTGAGCTGCATCGTGGTGCTTTTGCACAGCAGACGGCCTTTCGATAACCGTGCAGTGAAACGTTCAATGTATACAGTCAAAAGAGTCCCTTATTTATAACTAACACTGGTTAGCATGAAATAAACCATTTCGGACGTTCTATCACACTGAATGTTTGGGTTAGTTTTTTTATCAGTTGACACAGTGGTAAGACGAGACAGGATAACATTGAAAGTTTATAACATACCTGCCCAACAAACCCATCAAGGCATTTATTCATTTTTTTGCCATTTTCTTCAACTGCCGGTACATTTCGATGACATTCTGCTGCTCGCGTTCGATTTTCATTCGTGTTGCAATCGGTAGCTTCTTCCGTTTTCCCTTGAGATCCGCCTTCTGTTCCGCAGCCTTCTTCTTTTTCGAGGCTTTCTTTGGAGCCGTCTCTTCCTCCTCGGTTTCCTTAGACTTGGCGAGCAACGAGTTCAGCAACAATCCTTTACTTCCAGGCTGCGGGTATAGGTAGGAAAAAAGTTTAAGAAATGCAACGAGAAAACACGTCATGACACACACACACGCGCGTACCCGTGGAACGCCATCTCGGGTTGCTCGCCGTGGCAACGTATGGAGTGTTGGAGGTTCCTTGACGACCTCACCGAACGGTACCCGTTCGTACTGATACTCTCTCAGCAGCAGATCTTCCTCCTCTCGCTGTTCTTCAAGTGCTTTCTGTTTCTTCAGAGCCTTTTGTTCCGCCAGATTGGCCTTGCGCGTTTTGGCAGCTTCCAGCGCTTTTGCACGACGTTTATTCGATTTGCCCGCTTTCTCGTCGCTAATTTTTTGCAACATTCCGTCTACTTCGATGCCCTTGCGTTTCACAACGCGAATGGCACCGGTTTTGTCGTTGTGCTGTACCTCCACACCAAATTTCATCCCAAACTCTGCCTCGGTTTCGCGAGCTTCTTGCAGCTGCGTGGCACGATCCAGAAACGCCTCTTCCGACTCGGCCGGTCGCTTTTCCAGCATCGTGTTACCGATCTGTAGTTTTGATCGCCGCTTCTCACGCTTTTGTTTCTGCCTAGGTTGGCTGGCTTGGGCCGCCGCCGCCATAAACCGCTTGAATCGGTTCGACACTTCCTGCACATCGTGCTCTTTTGGTGGGTTGTTGATTTTGTCTTTCTTACTGCAGTCGTTAGAGTCAAATAAAGAAATTATTTGCAACATTGTGCTATTGTACTGCTGATATTTTCAACACTTACGCGTTTTCTAAATCTGTAATCCGTTTAAGCGGATCGCGAACACCATGCCGCTTTGGCACGGGGATTTTACGATGCGTTGGTCCGAACCGTCCCATTTTGAACTGTTAAGGGACGTAAGTTGTCCTTAGTATACTTTTTATTACAAGTTAATTTCAAAGTTATTAACAATTAGAGTAAATATTGCAGAAAACGAAGATGTTTATGAGCAGCTCGTGTGAGACGAGGTAAACAACAACAATCATTCCATGCGGCGTGTATTACTGTCAAAATGACAATTGTATGGGCAAAACTAGCAGCACTGTTCAATAAAAATGCATTGTAGACATTTAATCCGGGTTTACACAGATTTTTGGTTATTCATACGAACGGTGATTGTTCTAAGCATATTTGTTGATTGTTCAAAGTTTATGACGAGATCCCAGCGCAAATAAGCATGAAATGGAATTCTGCATGATTCGGTTAAATTGCTATTGGCAACACTGTATTTGTTATGAGGCGCAACGTGCTCGTTTGTTTACAAGTTTTTCGACGCGAATCACCGAAGCAGCCATTCCATACCATCATGTTTTCAGAAATTTTAAAAGAATTTGAAGAGAAAGAGTTAGTATTGCCTGCTCTTCCCTTATCCTATATTAGCTTTGAGCCAGCCAATGTAAGTATGCTTTATAAAACAACCAACAAACCATTTTATTTTCAATAAAACTTGCAATCACCCTCCCGCAGAAAGACTCCTCTTTGCCAGAAGCACACTTGCAAGCAAAGGTGACTCAGCCGTTTGAAGGAACGCAAGTGTTGGAGGCGTATGTTACAAATCTAACAACCGTTGTTGATGGGGAGGATGTGAAACCGGTGTATGACATTACGCTGGGGTACAGTCAGGGAGATACAGGATACCGGCATTTCCCAGGAGACACGATAGGAATATTATGCTACAATACGGAGGAGGACGTGGAGTTCATTCTCGAACGCTTAAACTTACTATCTAAGGGTGATCTAGCTTGTAGTGTAGGAATCGTCACGCACACAACGAAAAAATCCGCCAAGGTTCCGTTGTTCGTGCCTGCCCTTGTAAGTTGTCGCCGCTTGTTCAAGGAATGCCTGGACTTACGCGTAGTCCCCAAGAAGGTAAGATGCAGAAAGTGGTGATGGTACAATAAAATAATCTCATAAATGCCCCTAATTACAGCTTCTGATCCGTGCCTTAGTGCCTTGTGCCAGCGAGGAACGCGATCGTCGTTTTCTGGAGATTCTATGCTCGAAAGAAGGAAATGCAGCGTACGAGCGGACCGTATTTCAGAAAGGAAAGGGATTGATATCGCTCCTGAAGCTGGTACCATCGTGCCGACCAACGGTTGGGCTGCTTATAGAACACCTTCCAAGACTTATGCCCCGGCCATACTCGCTGGCGAACGTGTACCGCGAAGCGTCCGGTCCATCGGTACGTTTTCTTTTCTCACACTGCGTCGAAAATCCGGGCATCACCACCAACTACCTCCGTGGGTTGGAAAAGGGCGCGAAGGTGTACTTTTATTTCCGCCAGAGCAGCGCGTTCGTGTACAAAGACACCGATCTCAAGCACAACATAATCATGATCGGAACCGGTACGGGAGTATCTCCGTATCTTTCGTTCCTAGCGCAACGTGCCGATGCACTTGCACGCGGTGAAACGATAGGTCACGGCGAATTGATCGCTGGCTTTCGCTACCGCGAGCGTAGTTACTTTTGTAAGGATGAAATCAAGGAGTATCTGCAAACGGGTGCCTTGGACGCTTGTCATGAAGCTTTCTCACGGGATGCCGACGCGCGGCACAAGTATGTGCAGAGTCAGATCCGGGAAAAGAAAGATCTAATCATCGAAAACTTAAAAAACGATCAGGGACTGTTGTATGTGTGTGGCGATTCGAAGGTTCTTTTGCCTCAAATAATGGACACCGTCATAGACATACTTGCCACCGAACCGGAAGCAAACGATCGGGAGGAAATCAGTGCGTTCATAGGCCGCCTTAAGAAGGACGGTAAATATCGCGAAGATGTGTGGTTGTGATGTGGGAGCAAAGTGGATAGCTTCAAGCGAAACGATACTCTCGTGTGAACGAAATGGAAATGTTAAACGAAAAATATGGAATTATTTTGAATAAAATCAGTGAATTATTGTTGCATTAAATATGTATCTTTAAACTTACCCCATTTAAGCACTGGTGCACTGGTCGTCGGCGGCGATGATTTCTCTCGAACATTTTCGGACAGCAAAAAGACATAAACAGTCGAATATCTTCATATCGCAAACTATATTCTAAACATACACGATTCTTCGTAACAATATTGTAAAAAATCGCTTCACTACAAAAATAGTTTCATGTTGAATGCTGTTCACAATAGAATGTTTCCGTGCGATGTAAAAAATACTACCAAAAAACATTCACTTCTAATACCGGAGTAATATCCTATCTTACGGCCGTCAATTTTGCACGCCTACTTGTTTCGTCCCTAGGCAACATATAAAAAAAAACTTTGTAGAAACGTCAGAAAATACCGTGCGTTGTTCTCTACACTTGAGAACCAAAAAATCCTGTACGGTTGGAACAAAAAAAATGTGCTCTGCTCATCCTGCTGCTACTAAATGCCGGTTACGCCTGTCCGGTGCGTGGTAATGTGGACTTTACAAAAAGACGCTCCACCCGTCTCATGCTCGCGCTCACATACATACTATGTTTAATACGTATCCAAAATACAAGTTGTCAATTACGAAAAAAGCGATCGAAAGTTATTACACAGCTAGCTGAATAGAATGTGTTCGTTCTTCGTTCTACAGCGCGATATATAAAAAAGCATGCATTTTCCCTCCCCTGTGATGGTTTTTGTAATCCATTTTCGCCCCATGCTCTATGGTCTATTTACACAAGTACCGCACGCTATCAGCACACGCGTTTTGCTGATGATTTGTTCTTTTTATTTGTTTTAATAGTAAACACGTGCTCCTCACCTTCTTTTTGACTGGGGAAAATTAATTCATTCCTCCGCTATGTACACAACGATGGACACACTTAAACGTTACAGTTCTTCTATCTCCTAACTAAAGTCGGGTGCTGCTGACTGGCCACCAGGAACGCGAAGCTTATTTGCGCCGGCTGATATCGATATGCCTGTGTGGTGGGATGGTTGTTTGGTCCCGGTGATCGTGCTTCGATCAGAGGGTATTAAAAAAAGGGATTTGCTGTTTTCTGTCCCGCGAGAAACATAAGTAAGACAATGACTTCGTTAATCTATCGACAATCAGTTCTAGCACACATAGCACAGCCAGCACGTTTCAAGCGCTCGATCTAGCTGATGTAAGTGCTGTAGACGACCACCAGTGCCAAGGGGCAGGCCTACAACAAGGCAGTCGCGGAAGTCACTACCACCCATCGTACAATCGGAGCCGCATGTGTGTGTTAGTGGGGCGCAAGGGGACGGTTTTTGTGTTCGTGTTTTATGTTCTTTTTTTTGTATGCGAAACATGTGCAACATGGTTGTGGCGGCGTTTCTTCTTCCTCGTTTTAGTGCTTACACCGCAACGGCTATCGGCGAGCATATGTGCGCGCGTAACCAAACCGAAATACTGTTCCTAACCGCCCTTTTGGTCGGAATGTGGCTCGTAATACACCAGAAAACGCCAAATGCCGACAGGCGCCATGTCGGATGTTTATTGTACCGCGGCCGCGCATTCTGATGATGCACTCCAGTGCGCTGCTGCACCTGATTAAAACATCAAGGCCATGTTGCGTAGTGTGGACGAGAGCTCATGTCACGCAATTGATAAGACCAGGAGAACCGGAAGTCGCCTAACATCATCAGGCACCTCATGGTGTGGAAGAATGTCGTTAAATAAGCGTGGGCCTCTGCTTACCCGCAGGAAGCTGATTATTCTGCCGCCTCCAACCAATGCTTTTTCGCACACTGACACACTGCTGCCTTCACTTATCTGATAACCGTTTGATAAATGGCAACGTATCGAACACGCTTTCCTAAAATGGTCGTTTGTGTACAATATTATTTCGCCAAGCCTACTTCGTGAGCTGCGAAGCACCGGCGCGAGCGATAGAGAGCGAACGAGTGTGAGTGTGAAGACGAAAAATGTCATTTTCGGGGTGTGGAATTAGCTCCTCCGAAGTAAACCGGAAATCTGAATTTATATCCCTGGCCGGCGTTTCAACATTTACATTTCCGTAAGTGTTCCACCGGCGAACGATCGGACCGCTTACAATCGAGGTGATTGAAGGAGCTGTAGTGCTTGCTTTACGGGGAACGAAACGCAGCATAAGGTCAAATTAATTTACCTCATCATCGTGCCACCCAAGTCCTGCCCCAGGTTCAAGATCTGCTTCTGCCTTTCCGCTACACAGGTTCGCAGCCGCTACACCCCTTTTCGAACGGCCGTGGAAGGTTGTCCTCCGTAGGTGCCAACGCTTGTATCAGTGTGTATCGGTGCCGTCGTCGCCGCACATCACGATTATCGTTGCCGCGGGGCGTGAAGCATTAATGTACCGTTTTCCAGGGCAGAGAACCATATAATCAACCTGGCACGAATCGCATTACAATCGGCAAAGCAAGACAGAGACGGAAAGGGAGAGGAATCATTCTTGGGTATGTCATCGGCAGGTTAAACCTAGTTCTACGAACGTCATGGAATGCACGCCGTTTTAGGCAAACAAACATGAGCACCAAAATTGAGCAATGACAATGAGTTCACGAATGGAACACACGCAATGCTATGTTATGTTGTTCATTTTAAACACCCGATGGATTAGTAGTAATAGGGAGTCTAAGCACTCTTCTGGATGACTCCGCGGTGACATATGAGGAATCAAAATATCTCTCTTAACTACGATCAACCATCAACCAGAACGTCCCAGAACGTCTGCTCCCGACTAGAGAGCAGGTAGGCACATCTTTCAGACAAAGGATCCGAAAAAAATGCCAGAAAAAATTGTCCAAAGAGCCAGCTAATTCCTTCAACAAAAGTGTCTAAACTTAGAACGGTTAAAAAAAATTTGTTTCATTTTAATCACGCATCTTCCCTACCGAAATGTTTATGATTGTAATATTCTCTGGCAAGGTACATCAATTACAATCAAATAAAGTTTTGGCCGCTCTACTGCCGGCCAGTGGATGGATCAATTTTCGAACCCTTTATCTAACCCACGACAAATGCGTGATTGCACACGGTACATCTGGGAATGGGCACTTCTGGACGCGATGGGCTTAAATGGATTTATCTCTGATGTCTGACACACTAGTGGACACAACCGTCCTGCCGTATCTGCGCCGCTTCGAGCGGACTTTCAGCCGATGAATCATCACCGTCAACAACAGTTCCCCCTCCTACCTCCCACTCCGTCCGTGCTCCCAAGGTAAAGACGACATTTGGGGTGAAAAACGATGACGCTGACTCATAGGTATTGCCGTGGGCACTCTCACTTTCCTCACACATTGGACGACGGTGTTAATCCGTTTTCGAAAATCAAAACCATTTATGATGGGGGGAACGGGGAAACTTCCCTCGGGTTGCGGAGGGGACATTAGCGTTGCTTTAATTGCCAGCATAACGACGAGCGACGGTGTACCGCCCGAACGATGCTTCCCGAATCGGAAGAAGCTTTATGGTGGCAAATTATTTTTATAACATACACTTTAAAGACGCTGACGAACAAAAAAAAACAAACTCCGCTCCCTTATTTTCGTTCGTCTGCTGCACCGATCGGCGCAGCAAGCGTTCCGCTACTCGACGGAATCTCCAAAAGGGTAGGAATGCGTTATGGAAAATTTCACTCCAGCTGGCGACACGCCGTCGTTTAGCGGCCGCAGCGAGCGAAAAGATACCGATCGTCTAAGATCGCTTTGCGTTCGAGCGAACTGAGCAGTTTCGGCTGTTCCTCCTCACACTTCCTGTTTTTCCCTGCTTTCGTGTCTTCCTTTTTGTCGCCCGATGTGCGTCTAGACGGACGATGCGTCCGTCGTCGGGAGCATTCAGTGTTAGGCAATTATTTTGCAGCCACATATTGTGACGCGCAGTGCATATATATGTGTGTGTCTGCCCGTCTTAAAAACAAACTCAGCTTCTCTTCAGCAGCTAAAGATCGCACCGTGGTGTTAATGAAAATTGGCACGGCACGGACAGTCGTCGGTTTGGCGTGCTGCCGAAGTCCCGGGTTTGCAGCACCGCATACGTCATCACACTCAACGTGATTTTCTTCAATGAGATGTAAATTTCAATAGAATAATTCCAGCGCCATCATACACACACACACTCCCTGCTTGCACACACCAAAATGCAACGATTGCTGCGATCGAATGCACTTTCCGTGCACGTTTCACCGACGCGGCACCGCGAGAAAAAGGGTGATGACTCCACGGCACTCTCCCTCTCTCTCTCTCACTCCCTGTCTCGCTCTCCCTTCCACTCACGCCCGAATAGTCGAGGGGAAGAAGGGCATGATGGATGATGTACGCATCCATCTCTCCACTCCGCATCTTCCTCATCATAGCAAGCCGTGCGAGCGCGTGTCGCACCGAAACTGGCATACCCGCTGCCATTCTACTTCGGTCGAGGCCGTCAAGTCTCCGTACGGCGCGTTCTCTTGCTTCTGGTCGTTTCTTCTGCACCAGACGACGACGACGGCGACGGCTGCCGGGGTTCCGCCTAATCGCAAGCGACATTATTATCGTTGTCCGGGACCTCCAGCGCTCTTCGCACATAATGCAATAAAAGTATGAATGTGTTCAACCACCGTGGGGGTGGCGACACAGAGAGGGTCTTCCGTTTTTCCTGTCGCCTTTCATCTAGTACTCTCCTGCACACACACACACACACACACAAACTTCGCTCTCCCTCCTCACTCCTTGGAATGTTGCTCTTAATGCGCTTGCTTCACCACTCGAATTGTGTATGTACCCGTACCCGGGTTCGCTTTGGAGTGCCCGTCACAATAAATTCGACATTTCTTCCTACTAGAACTACATCAAGTGGCAGTGGCGATCGATGAATGATCGTGTTTTTTTCTTCTGCTTTCTTCGTTTGGTCTATGACGCGATGTTCCTCACCCCGTTGCGGTGCATCCAATCCACCTCAATCAGCCTCATTCGTGGGGTCAAAAATCGCGATCCATAATGGAGGCAATGATTGATTATTTTGTTCCGCAAACGCGGGCCAACGTCGACACACCGGCTTCAGTTCCGAGGTGGCGGCAGTTCGCTCTAGCCAGCAGCACCGCTTTTTTTCGCCTTATCATCATACCGCCCTCCATCTCTAGCTTCATCGATGTCCGTGTCACTTCGATCCTGCTCACAACGCGTCTACTTTACTCTTATCTTTAAGCTCGCCCCTCTGACTATGGTGTGCGTGTGTGATTTGCTTGGTCGCGCGTTGTGCAACACTCTGTGCCACTGCAGAGTACATCGTCGCCCTGTTCCCGTTTCCCTGTTTATCAAACTCCGATTCCGAATTTTCGCACCAACCCCTCCCCTCGGGTCCGAACACTCCCGTGTGACTGTCGCCACGCGGTGCGGTGTGATGCAGCGAAAAAAGGCACTAAATCTCACAGCCACATACGGCAAAAAAATGGTTCCCTGCTCCACCTAAACGCATGGCCTACCTGCTCCCGCCTGTTGCCCACCTCTCGTGATGCCACCAGTCGCTCTAGTTGTCGCGCTTCAGCAACCTTCGGGCGGCCTTTATCAGCGGGGTGAGCGTACGCAGCTCCATGCAGTCCTGCAGGAAGGGATGCCGGAGCAGTTCGTCGGCCGACGCCCGGTTGTCCACCTCCACCTCGAGGCAGCGGTTCAGGAAGTCGCGCAGATTGTCCGACAGCTTGTCCCAGCTCTTGATCTCGGGCCGACCGTTGGCCGCGATCAGGTAGAGCGCACGGAGCGGGGCCTGGTTCAGGTACGGCGGTTGGCCCTCGATCATCTCGATCGCCATGATACCGAGCGACCAGATGTCCACCTTCTTGCCGTACTGCTTGCGCGTCACGACCTCCGGCGCCATCCAGTACGGTGTGCCGACCATCGTCTGCCGCTTCTCGTCGCCCTCGATGTTGGCGCAGAACCCGAAGTCGGTCACCTTGACCGAACCGTCCATGCCGAGCAGCACGTTGTCCGACTTGATGTCGCGGTGGATGATGCCCTTCGCGTGCAGAAAACTCACCGCCAGCAGCACCTCCCGGCAGACGGCCGCTATCTGGCGGTCCTTCATCACCGTCTCGGTCACGACGTCCGTCAGCGGACCGCCGTCCATGTACTCCAGGATCACCCACAGCTGGTCGACCTCTTCCAGGTAGTACGCTTCGAGGAAGTTGACCAGATTCTTGTGGTTAAAGTCCTTCAGCACGTTGATCTCGTTCAGGATCGATTCCTTCGACGACTGGTTCTTCATGTCGATCGTTTTGATGGCCACCTTCGCACCGGTGTTGCGATCGAGCGCTATGAACACGACGCCCGACGCACCCTTCCCCACCTCGACCGTCTTCTCGTACCGCTCGAGCGGGTCGTTGAGGTTGCAGATCTTCTTCAGCTCCGCGTACACCTGCTCGTCGCTCTTCGGTTGCCGCGCCAGCTTCTCTTTCGGCCGCAGGATCAGATCACTGTCGCCCGGTTCGACCTGATCCTGGTCGAGCAGGCTGTTGTTGTTGTTGTTCACGTTGGCACAGATCGTAGCGTAGGAACTTTGGTGCGTGTCGATGTGCGGGACGTTGTGGATGATCATCGTGTCGCTGTTGCTGCCGGCGTCGATCAGGTGCAGATTGTCCATGCCCTTGTACACCTTGCTGGTGTAGTTTTTGGGTTTCGGTTTGAGCTGCGGTTTGGGCGGCAACGTCATGCTTTTCTTCGGCAGCGGTGGTGGCGGAGGCTGAGGTACATGGTGGCCCGTCATCTCGTTTTCCTCACTACTGCCCGCCAGCGAGTCGACACTTTTGTGCGTGCTTTTCTGGTCCAGAAACTGGTCGATCGATTCGGTCTCCTCGTGGATCGCATCTTCCGTGATGAACGGTTTGAACGGTTCCGTGCCTTCCTTCTTCTTTATCGAGTAGCTGTAGAACTTGACCGCCTGGTAGGCCGCCTCCGGATTCTTGCTCTGCTCGTCGTGTGTGATCATCGCATCCATCATGCGGATCCATGACTTCGGCAGGCCCTCCAGGTGGCCGGTAAGCTGGTTCTTGCTCACGTGCATGCCGTGAACGACGTTCGTAGGCAAGCCGATTTCGGAGATTTTATTCCGCTCGGAATCCTTCGGCCGTCGACTGCCGAAAATGTTTTTAATCATTTTGTGACTGTTGTTTCGTTTCGTGCACTAACAAGAAGAGAATGTGCGACTTTAAAATGTAGGCAAAGCACTACAACAATGCTCCTTTGCTTCGTAACTACCGCACCCGCTGCATTCGTTTCAGCGAAACGCGCACACACACACACAATTGATCTCACTGTTGAGGAGAATCTCACGCCCAATGCAATTGACCCGAACGAAGAAAGATCACCCGAAGCTTGAGGAAGCACAACACCTTTCACACAGAGAAGTAGGAAAAAATTGTCTCACGGCACCACGACGACGGTCGGGTGCTTATCTCGGGAGTGCTGGATTTTTTCTCGGGGAATCACGCACGAACACGAAAACACTACTACACCACCACATTCACACGCATGCTCCAGGAACCAGGCTGGTTCTTATGCTAACAAAGGAAGAACCAAGCCAAGGCGACACAAAACACACGTTTTTTTGGCGTTACCACATGATGATTTGTTTCGCGCAGAACAAAAAGAAAGTAATAAATAATTATTTTCTTCCAGCGAGGCCTTGAATCATCGCCACAGCCCACACTTCTTCTTCGTAGACACACACTGCAGGAAACAAAAACAACAACTGTCACAACTGTCAAAGTTGCCAACATCAATGCAAAATCATGTCGGATTATCCAGCCACCATTGTTGTACACTTGCCTCGCACAAAGGACTAGTCGATAGAATTTGGACAAATCGAGTAAAAATAATCACTTAGAAATTAGTGGAATCAGTGGTGGAACGAAGAATGCTCAGCATGATCGAAAAACTCAAAGATTACATATATTATGAACATATTTTCCAAGCAAAACTTTTAACAAAACTGCTTGTGTCTATGAACATAACTTTTAATGCCAATTATCATCGTCAATAGTGGTACCTTCCCAGGTCTGTGATTGTGCCGTACTTCTTCTTGTATTCACTATTTGAATCACATCGAACCGATGAACTCCTTCAGAATACTTATACTTTAAAGAAACACGTATCGTGTTCCTTTGCCTTTCATCTTAAAATAACTCGCAATACACATTTGACAGACTTGCAGGACCAGTATCAGATGCTTAAGTTATTTTGAATTTAGTTAGCAGCTATAGCATTTGTATTACAATTTGTTTTATCCGGCTTTCAAGCAAATAAATATATTTATACTATAAATGTGAGTATATGTTTATCCCCAATTAATTCTAGCATTATTTTTATCTACATAACACATTTCAGAAGTGTTTTGTTCTGTAGGCTTACAGTAGAAAAATGTTAATAACTTGAATAAAAAATACACCGTTAGAAAAACCGTTAATTCTTTGTTTTAACATTCGTTTAACTTAATAATAAACAGTGGTGCCGATCACCCTGTACATTTCTGCACGTGAAGCATGTTCAAGTTCAAAACCACACTTCAATTCATGGGATGGAATCTTGCATCCGCGCCAGAAAACGCGCTTGATTTGACTCCCAACCGCGCAGATTAGTTTTAGTACAAGTTCGGAAGCGGAAGAAGTCGGTTCAGTAGTTTTCGGATGTTGTTTACGGTATGATCCAAGAATAGCGTTTTCATTCACAGCATAACATTTTCCACAGAGATCAAATTCGAATCGCGTGTTCCATTACCACTCTAGTTTATAGCATAGCACCGGTTGTCCGATAAGAAGAGCCCAAAACAGTGCGTGGTTGCCAATTTTAGACGCAAACATTAACGTGGAACATTTCATCGAGAGAACTCGGATCTCTATCAACGCATAAGTGAATGGTTCCAAATGGGTTTTCGAGTCTAGGCATGTGCGATCGTAAATCAATGTAATTGTCGATTGATGGCGCTATTTTTAACCCATTATAATGCTACTCGGTTCTTTGCGGATTAGTTCTAGATCTGTGATTAAGTGCGTTTTATGCTAGAGTCCTCTCCCCCTGCACCTCTCCCTCCCTCCGACATCATATGCGCCTCGCCACTTAGCATAACAGCTTCTGAAGTGTGTCGGAGTTTGTGTGGGCGGTAGCTTGTAAACAAAGCGATCATATAACGCGGAAACCACGTGCCATGCAGGGAGAAAGATGGTTTTCAAATCTGATGATGCTCGGACGGAGTGATGAATTGGCTCGACGATTAGGGAACTATTATCATATTTTAGTGCCAGCTCGTGCTGCCTATGTTTTGCTTCCCTAAAGCCTATAATCGACCATTTTTTGTACTTACAGATCATGAGGAACAGATTGGTGGTGATATTGTTATTATGGCTACTAATCGCAATGGCAAGATCACAGGCGGTATCCAGCACCGACGGAGCTACAGTGCAGGACATTCGGGCAGTGTTGGATGATATGAAATCCCACTTAAACCGATTTAATTCGCACTACCTTATCAATCTGGAGCAACGTATCGTGTCGCTACTTACTACCATGACTAGTTTGGATGTGAATGTGAAAAGCTTGCAGGAAAAATCGCAAATTTGGGACGTCTTCCAGCATCACATCGGTGCTTGGAGCGAGCATATAAAGTCCGTTGACAATAAGCTGGACATTTTGAAAAAGTAATTATAGATCGTGCGTACTTATGAACTAGTATATTGTTATGATTTTTTTGTCATTGTAGAACACACGAGACCCCTTCGCCAACGCTCGAGACGCGCTTGTCGAGCTTAGATTTCAAAATTCAGCACATATTTGAGAAGGTCGATGTCATAAATGAAAAGTTGCACGACATTACGAAAACTGTGTACGCACTTTCGAGTAGCAACGCGAATAATCGCGGACGCCGGAACGATCGTTTGGAAGCGGCAGCAGAGCAGGCAGCAATACTCACCAAAATCGGTAACCTTCAAAAGCAAATCAATCGTATCGAAACCAATGGCAACAGCTGCCAAAGCAGAAACAACGGTCAAACGAATGGTAATCGGAATGGTGTTCCGGCAAAGGTCAGAAAGGACGTCTCCGATTCGGATGAAGAAATGGATGACTTTCTGGAAAAGCTGACGACGAAAAAGCTGCGCGAACTCATCTCGAACCGTAAACACTGTCGATCGCTGGATGCTCTGACCGGTACGGTTCGTTCAATTGAAGATCGTACGGTACGTATCTACGACCTGGAAGCGAACCAGTTCGAGCGAATCCTGTCCTGCTGCCAGCGAACGAACAACGAAGTTACCACGTTCACAAACAGTGCGGACATTCTTTTGAAGCGCATAGAACACTTGGTGCTGGACGTCGACAGGAAGGTGGAAAAGCGTAACAATTTGAACTGCATTCAAGCTGGTGTCCATACCGTTCCAACGACCAGCCCAATACAGTCTGTTGGCAATAGCACGCTTGAGGAAAGTCTGGATGATGCGTTACATGCAGAAATTGGAAGCGGAAGCGAAGAACACCAGAGTTACGATGCTAACATTGTAACCAACGGGACGATTGAGCAGCAAGAAGAAATCGATTTCCACCATCCAGACAAAGATGGTTGTCACCAGCTGCTGAAACGTGTTGGTGGTGTGTACACGTTCGCAGAGGTCGAACTTAATGAGGCTAGACGAGATTTTAACCGAAGGTACTGTGAGTTCGCCACGGACGGACCTGCCTGGACGGTCCTGCAACGCCGCAATTGGTACGATTTGCAGGAAAATTTCAATCGAACGTGGAAGGAGTACAAATACGGTTTCGGTGACTTGGGGTACGAGTTTTGGATGGGAAATGATTTTATCCACAGGTGAGTGTAGTATAGTGGATACCACTGTACGACAGTTGTTTAACGTGTCTATTCTCTTTTTCAGACTAAGCTACGATGATAACGTAGAGTTAAGAATTGAGTTGGAAGATTTTGAAGGAAACACGGCTTACGCAGAGTATGGCACGTTTCGAATGGAATCGGAAAAGTTCAATTACAACTTGATGGTTTCCGATTACCATGGAAATGCTTCGGATTCGCTGTCGTATCATAATGATCACGATTTTAGCACGTATGATCGAACAAATGATAAATCGGGTGCGAGTTTTCCATGTGCTCTCACTTTCGGAAGTGGTTGGTGGTTTAATAGGTAGGAACAGGAGGGTATTTAGAAAACAAATATTATATGCTAATAATTGCTCTCGTTCTAAGTTGTGCGGAATCCAATTTAAATGGTAAGTACTATCTGGAGAATCCTCGCGATCACAAATCAACCGGAATCCTGTGGGAGTCATGGCTCGGGGACTATGCACTTAAGGCGGCAAAAATGATGATTCGTCCCAAGGACTCATGGAGCAAGGACGAGGACGCATCCGACAATGACAGCCCAGTCGATCCGTAATGCTGTGGAAAGGCAGCAGTGGAAAGGGGGGAAAAATGTAAACAATTTTATTACCGTATCATGCCTTTTATATCAACATTTTATAAGGATTCTATAATCAATAAATAAAATTATTGTTTAATCTGCAACCGTCGTGGCATTAAAACCATGCAAAACACAGCCGAACTATGAAACGCTTCATTGAAACGCTTACAGAGTGATTGTTGCACAATGGTTCAAACTTTTTGTCACAGTCCGCCATCGTTTTTTAATTATTATTTTTTGTACTTTTTTAAATGTAACATGAATTTTTTAAATTTAGAATGATCTAAAAAACATGAAACAACTTACCGAATCAATTTTTCTGTGTATTAAAAATTAACTCAAGCAAATCCCATTGTCTGCCGTCATGTCCGTGGTGTTGCACAAAGAGCTGTCATTTTCGGGACGATCACGTTTACAGCAGCGAGGAGAATTTTTCCGAAACTTTCCGAATAAAATATTCCGGTAAAGTTTCTTACTAACGTTTGTTTCTGTGTAAAATCTGCTCATTCCCCTTCAAAATGGTGAGTATTCGCTTCTTCGAGACAAACGAGACGTGCTTGTGCCACATTACGGACGAAATAGGTACCATTTGTTTACCGGCTTGGCGGAGAACATGCTTTTGCAGGCGAACTCTTCCTTATACGGCTTTTTGCCGAAATTTGGCCTGTAAATCGATGCATTTGATGCACTTGGGAGTGAAATCTACGTTTCTTGCATCCGTTAAATACGGCACTATCCCTTGAAACTCTTTTCTCACAGCATACTGCAAGAGAACATTACTCCCACATATGCACACACACACTCGCACACACGAACACAGTAAATGCCATGAATCACACGGTCTCCCGGTTTTTCTTTCTTGTTGCAGCAACCTCAAATCATTCTCCTGAAGGAAGGAACCGACACTTCTCAGGGCAAACCTCAGCTAGTCTCGAACATCAATGCCTGCCAATCGATCGTCGATGCGGTACGGACGACATTAGGCCCCAGAGGCATGGACAAGCTGATCGTGGACAGCAAGGGCAAAGCCACGATCTCCAACGATGGTGCTACGATCATGAAGCTGCTGGATATTGTTCACCCGGCGGCGAAAACGCTGGTCGACATTGCCAAATCGCAGGATGCCGAGGTCGGTGACGGTACGACGAGCGTGGTGCTGCTGGCAGGTGAATTCCTGAAGCAACTGAAACCGTTCGTCGAGGAAGGCGTACATCCCCGCATCATCATCAAGGCGGTGCGGAAAGCGCTGAACCTGTGCGTTGCACAAATCAACGAGCTGGCGTTCAAAATCGAGAAGCACGACAACGAAAAGCACCGGGCGCTGCTGGAGAAATGTGCCGCGACGGCCCTCAACTCGAAGCTCATCCACCAGCAGAAGGAGTTCTTCTCGAAGATGGTGGTCGACTCAGTGACGACGCTCGATACGCTGCTACCGCTGAACATGATCGGTATCAAGAAGGTGACGGGTGGTGCGCTCGAAGACTCGATGCTCGTCGAGGGTGTGGCGTTCAAGAAGACGTTCGCGTACGCCGGATTTGAGATGCAGCCGAAGAGTTACGACGGCGTGAAGATTGCGCTGCTCAACATTGAGCTGGAGCTGAAGGCAGAGCGTGATAATGCCGAAGTGCGCGTGGACAACGTGGCCGAGTACCAGAAGGTGGTGGACGCGGAATGGCAGATCCTGTACGACAAGCTGGAAAAGATTCACAAATCCGGTGCGCAGGTCGTGCTGTCGAAGCTGCCGATCGGCGATGTGGCGACGCAGTACTTTGCCGATCGCGACATGTTCTGCGCTGGACGCGTTCCGGAGGAAGACCTGAAGCGTACGCAGAAGGCTTGCGGTGGTGCGGTCATGACGACGGTGCAGGACATCAGCGATAAGGTGCTGGGATCGTGCGAACACTTCGAGGAACGTCAGATCGGTAGCGAACGGTTCAACCTCTTCCAGGGATGCCCGAACGCCAAGACCTGCACGATTATTCTCCGTGGCGGTGCCGAACAGTTCCTGGAGGAAACGGAGCGCTCGTTGCACGACGCGATCATGATCGTGCGTCGCACGATTCGCAACGATTCGGTGGTGGCAGGTAGGTTGTAGTGGTGTGGAGTGAGCATCCTTTTCTAGTCGTAACTAATCCGGAACGACTGTTTATTAGGTGGCGGTGCGATTGAAATGGAGTTGTCGAAAATGTTGCGCAATCACTCGCGCACGATCGCCGGCAAGGAGCAGCTGCTGATCGGAGCAATGGCCAAGGCGCTGGAAATTATTCCCCGTCAGCTGTGCGACAACGCCGGCTTCGATGCTACCAACATTCTAAACAAACTGCGCCAAAAGCACGCACAAGGTTCGAAAAGAAAGCAAAAAAAAGGCAGACAACCCAAATGGAGAAGTCCTTTCCTTCTACTCGCTAATCTTTCCTTCCTTCTCGCCAGGTTGCCAATGGTACGGTGTGGACATCATGAAGGAGCACATTGCCGATAACTTCGAGGCGTTCGTTTGGGAACCGTCCGTGATCAAGATTAATGCGCTGACGGCTGCGTGTGAGGCAACGTGCATGATCCTTTCCGTGGACGAAACGATCAAAAGCCCCAAATCGGGCGGCGGTGAGGCACCGCAGCCACCGATGGGCCGCGGCATGGGTCGTCCGTTCTAAATCGTGCGTGCGTGTGTTCCTTTCTGCGAACTCTCTCGTGCTTTTCTCACACGCGCCTCCCTTTCCTTTATCATTTTCTTTCATTTATCATTTTCTACCAAAAAATAACTTGTATTACCGCTTTACTGTGAAGATCACACACACACACTCACTCACACCTGCACACAAACCGGTGTCTCGTGACATTCGTGACCGGCACACGAGAGCACATGCATTTTGCGCGTAATATTAAGTTCACATCTTAACTAACACAACAACAAAAAACGATGAAAACAGCGCGGAACAGAATGCCTTTTGCGTATTGCATCGCTCTCATGAAATGAATAAATTACGAGCGAAATAATAATCCTCTCTAAAGTGGAGTTGTTCGATGCTTTTCTGAACGAAAACATACCATTTCTTAATAATATACCATCGGTTCATGTGAACATAGTTGAACCAGGCTACTTCGATTCGGCAGAAATAGCTCATATGGAATTCCATACGTATATGGATTATATTGCATATGTATAGAACAAGATTTGTCGCAACACCAAGAGTTCGAGTCTCGCCATTATCGGCGTGAGAACGATAATGACCCACGGCATGTTTTTATTGGCCGCAAAACAGTCTCCGAGCTTGATGAATGTGCAAACAGCGGAATCAAAGGGCGAGTTTTTGTGCACTGTATAAAAACGACTATAAAACCATTTTCGAAACAATTGTCAGTTGCAGTACGGTTGTAATCATGAAAGTGCTAAGTTTAGCTGTGGTCGTTAATTGCATTGTGCTCTCCTTGTGTGAACCTCCGGCAATTTCACTTCTCCCGAAGGATAGCTCCAAGCAGCAGCTGAATTATCTGCTGAAGCCTTTAGCGAGCAACTTTAAAAGCTCCAAGCTTCCGGTAACCTTCTGGCTGGATAATACGGTAGATAGCGCGTACGGATTCACCCACCGTGATACCCTGAACGCGGTGCTGTTACGCTACAACGACTGGATGCTAGTGACCGTGCATAACTCTACGCAGTGCGTGCATCCAACGCCCCTGCAAAGTGTAATGATGGCAAGCACGTACCGCTCCATGACGCAGTTCGTCTTGAGCATGGCGTACGAGTGTTTTAATCCATCCGGGTACTATATCTTCACCGTCGCAGAGCAATGGCAAAGTGGAGAGCGTGGTATTAGGGACGTGTTTCAAACACTTTGGAAAATGCGAATCCTCAATGCAGCGTTCATCGTTCCGATGATGGCCGGGCGAGCCTACCAGGCATACGGGTACGTTCCGAATGTGGAAAGTAAGTGTGGCAGCGTGCAGCTGAAACTACTCGACAGCTACACGCTCAATCGATGGCAACATCCGGACCGCTGGTTTAGGATCGGTGCCTTACCAAACTTCCAGCACTGTCCGTTGAAGGTGGCAACGTTTGAAAGCAAACCTTACGTCCTTCTGCGCAACAGGACCAACGGAACGTTCGCGTTCGTCGGACTGGAGGTGAACATACTGCGCATTATTGCCGCGAAGCTCAACTTCTCGTACGAGTTCGTTACGCCGGCGGGTAATTCGAAGTGGGGCGTTCTGCTACCCTCCAACAGCACCGGTCTGATGGGCATGCTGCAGCGGAGCGAAGTGGACGTTGGATTCGGTGCGGTTGGTCGCAGCTTGGAACGCAACTTCTACCTACGGTCCAGCTTTCCGAGCGTGATGACGCAGCTGTCGATGGCTATACCGCCCAAGCGGCCGTACACTTCGCTGGAGAAGTTGTTCAGACCGTTCAGCTTGCCAGCATGGCTATTGGTGGCGGGTGGTTACTCGACGATCAGCGCGCTCTACGTGCTGGTGTTCCACGTCCGGAGTAATCCGTACTTCGAGCACATTCCCGGCATCTTCTACACGATCTGGACCATCCTGATGGGTGGGCCCGGGTGTGAGGTCCGCCGGAACAGCTCCCGACTGTACGTGGTCAGTCTGGTGCTGAATGCGCTAATCGTGCGCAATCTGTACCAGTCGGCGTTGTTCCAGTACCTGAAGTCGAACGACCCAATGGCGGCCAACTTGCACACTTACGAGGACATCAACGCTGCCCGGTTGAGCTATTACATGTACGAGAGTACGAGCATATTTTTCCGCGAAAACCCACACGTTAACAACACGTAAGTTCTTTTAGCTGCCCATATTTGTCTTGTTGCTGATGATGATGTCTTTTTTTTTGTATCTTGCAGCATTCGTTTGGTGACGGACGAAAACATCGACTCGGACGGGATCATGTACAATATCTCGCAGCACCGCCTGCAGGGAGTTATTTCGCTTCCACTCGAGTGCATTTCGTACTATGTCAAACATCGCGGCAGCCAGGGCATGGTGTACGTGAGCGAACGGACCGGTATCAGTTTCTTCATAGCGTTTCACTTCCCAAAGATGTCCGCCCTGGAGGAACCATTCAATCGTCTGCTGCTACGGCTGCATGGCGGTGGGTTTCTCGTGCTCTGGATGAGAAACTTCCGCCACAATCCACACACGTGGGCTAACTACGAGCAGAACCACACACCGACGCCGCTCCATCTGCATCAAGTATCGGGAGGGTTCTATCTGTGGGCCGTCGGTATGATCCTAACGATGGCGGTGTTTGTGGGCGAAATGATGCTATCAGGCCGTTGTAGCCGGAGCAAATAATCTCCACAAACAGCGTCGCCGTTCGGTAGACAAATACTTTCCGCTCGATCATCTACTGCAGCGAGAAGCGGTTACGTATCATTGAATTTCTTTTCAAGCAGTCGTTTTTCACCCACTACATGTGGGACACGTTTTTATACGCTCTAACCCGCACCGCAAACACACAGAGAGTATGAAGTTTTTTTTCTTTACCATCACCGTTTGTGTGATTCACTGCGGTTTTGCTAGTCTAGTTACCATAGAAAATATTGTGGAGCAAGTGCACTATTTGAATGCGCCGTTACAAAAACACTTCAAACATCCGCGGTATCCGATTAGCTTTCATGTAGAAAGTCACAACAACGAGTCGACGGGTTGGGACCAACAACATGTGCTGAACACGGTGCTGCAGTTGAACAGTCAGTGGCTAAGTGGAACGATAACTAGCCGCTTGGAGAGTATCACATACGCCATGTACAACTCGTACTATATGATGTTCTATGCCGCGAGCTATGATTCGATGATTATGGTTCTCGAGACTTTAACCTACAGGCAGTACGACTCGTCAGGACGCTGTATGCTCGTACTGGATTGCGAATATAACGCGCTTTTCTTGCGACAAATTTTTAACCTCCTCTGGAAGCTTAGAATCGTCAACGTCGCCCTGATTGTACGTGAGCCTGAAGAAGGCTACTACCGAGCGTACAACTACAACCCTTACCGGGAGAACAAATGCGAGGTTATAGAGCCGATACTGGTGGATAGCTACAGAGCTGGACAGTGGGACGAACTTTGGCGCTGGTTTCCGGATCATTTGAACAATTTCCACCGTTGCACCCTCAAAGCTGGTACCTTTCACGCCAAACCCTACTCCATGCCGCTCGGCGAGGACAGCAAAACCGGCCGCACGGGCATGGAGGCCGTGCTAGTGCAGAATCTGGCCGTGTGGTTTAACTTTTCGCTCGAATATCGTTGGCCGAGCAGCAAGGTGAAGTGGGGTATGATACGGGCGGCAAACAGTACCGGTTTGGTGGGCATGATACAGCGCGGTGAGGTGGACTTCGGGTTCGGCAGTCTTGGCATCAATGTGCACCGGAACCAGTACCTGAAGATGGGACATCCGAGCATCATATCGCAGCTGAATGTGGCCATTCCGGCGGACCGACCGTACACGTGGTTGGAAAAGTTGTACCATCCCTTCACGGTCGATGCGTGGTTGTGCATAATCCTGGGCTATGCAGCCTTTGCCGCTGTAACCTTGTTGGTTTTCGACTCGAAGTTCATCACGACGCCGGAGCACTTTCGCAATCCGGTGTACAATTTGTGGGAGCTGCTGATGGGAGGACCGTCGGGCACGTTTCGGCGCACCAGTGCCCGGCTGTTTATTACAGGATTTGTGCTGAACGCTCTAGTGGTTCGCACGATGTACCAATCGGCCTTGTTCCAGCGGCTGCAGGCGTCGACGAGATTGGGCACGAAGTTGAACACATTCCAGCACATCAACGAGGCAAACCTGTTCTACTACATGTACATCACCACGTCACTGTACTACCAGGACAACCCGTTGCTTCGGGGCAGGTAAAACCGCGCATGAAATGCACTCAGTTCGCATCCACTTATCCCAAATTCAATCCGTTTTGCAGAATCCGCATCCTGTACGACGAAAGCAAGGACTGGGACGAGATCATGTACGACATCTCGCAGTACAAGCTGAACGGAGTGTTCGCCATACCGGTCGACTGCATCGAGTACTACGTGAAAAACAACGGCAAGCGTGGCATCGTGTACGTCGGAAGGCACACGGGCATCAACTACATCCTAGCCCTGTACTACCCCAAAGCATCGCCGCTCACGAAACCCTTCGATCGGATGATCAGCCGCTATCAAGCTGCCGGGCTGTTGCACACCTGTAAGGAACGGTTCCGCGACACTCGCTACTGGACCGGCACGAAAAGCCATCCCGAACCGGCGAGCCTCAAGTGGCAGCACGTGTCCGGTGCGTTCTACCTGTGGGCCATTCTGTTGGGTTTCTCACTCGCAGCCCTGTTTGGGGAGGTAACAATGCACGGCAACAGGGAATGAACTATGAATGACATCGGATTTCGTATGCAAAGTGGACGCATCGGGAAGAAATGTTTACCCGTGCAAACAGTAGCAACTTCACGACTTTACACCGGTTGGAGGGTACACAAATCATTTTTTAACTGTTGTTAGCTATGGCCCCTTTTAATGGGAACAAGGTATTGCGTTGCTATAAAATACTCCATCAATCGGAAAAGTTTGTCCACCATTAAGCGGACTGCGTAAAAAGTAACATGAAGCTATCAATCGGCCTATCGCTTCTTGTGCTTAGTTTGCGGCAAACGGTGCGTGGGGATATTATTTTACTGGACGACTTAAGCTTTGGGATCGCCAGTACGATCGTCCGACGGCACTATCGGGATCCGGAGACGTACGTGAAAGCTTTTGTTCGGAATGGCAACTCGTCCACAGCCACTATCGCCCAGCGAGATCTTCTGGACGACCTACTTCGATCGGGCGACAGCGGCGATTGGGTGATGGTTTCGTTCGAAGATCTGCCGGCATCGGAATGGCGTCCGGCGTACTATGGTGTGTTCTTTGCGCTCGATTACGGCTCTTTGTGTGCGTTGCTGGATGAAATAACCTACGAAACGCATCACTTTTATGGTCTTTACACGATCTTCATCGAACAGTTCGCTGATCGGGAAGTTCTGGACGAGGTGATGAGAAAGCTCTGGAGCATCTCGGTTATGAATGTGGTTGTAGTTGTGGAGGATTCCGATAGAGATGAGTATGTTGCCTACTCCTACAACCCGTACCGAGAGCAACGCTGTGGTAAAGCGGAACCCTACGAAGCGGGTCGCTACGTGAACGGATCCTGGACCAACCTGGACGATTGGTTTCCGAACCGTCTTCGCAATCTAAACGGTTGCCCACTTCGCGTCGGCACGGTCAACATAAAGCCGTGCTCTATTTTCTATTACGAAGCGAACCGAACCACGCACCGGGGCATCGAAGTGTCGCAGATGGTGAATTTATCGAAAAAACTCAACTTCACCATCGACTACCGCGTGCCGGAGGGAAACGTCAAGTGGGGCATCATGCGGTCGACCAACAGCACCGGGCTGGTGGGTTTGATCCAGCGCAAGGAAGTGGACGTTGGCTTCGGCAGTATGGGCATCGGTGCTGCCCGGGTGCAGTACCTGCGGCAGGGTACACCGAGCCGTTACGGCCAGATACGGATGGCCATACCGCCGAAGCGACCGTACACGTCGTTCGAGAAGCTGTTCCAACCGTTCAGCCTGCAGACGTGGCTGTGCGTGGTGCTTTGCCATGCGTTCATCAGCGCTCTCGCATGGGCCATGGTCGGCTGGGGGAAGGTACGGGTTGAGACCCAGTTGTCCCACACGTTCTACACCATGTGGGTGCTGCTGATGGGTGGTTCGTGCGGCCGGTTGCGTCTGGACAGTACACGCATCTTCATCGTCAGCTTCATCCTGAACATGCTCGTCGTGCGCACGCTGTACCACGCGGCCATGTTCGAAAAACTGCAGGCCTCCGATAGTCTCGCATCGGACCTGAACACGTTCGACGAGATTAACCGGGCGGGCAAGATGTACTACATGCACCGGACGATCACGCTGTACTTCAACGACAATCCGCTCGTCGGTCCGAGGTGAGAAGTCCCGACGGACGGCCTGCACGGACCGGTCGGTCTATCAGGCCTTATTTTTCTCGCTCTCTCCCACTTGCAGAAGGATTCTTATCATCCAAAACGACACGATGGACTGGGAAGAGATTCTGTACTCGATGTCGCAGCACAAGGCCAACTTCGTGGTCGCCCTGCCGCTCGACTGCATCAAGTACTACGTGAAGATGAACGGCAAGCGCGGCCTGGTGTACCTTGGCAAGCACACGGAGCTGACGTACAACACGGCGTTTTACTATCCGAAGACGACCCCACTGCAGGAACCGTTCAGTGCGCTGATCCTGACGTTTCACTCGGCCGGTTTGGTGAACTACTGGGCGCAAGAGTTTGAGGACAACCGGTTCTGGTCGAACGCCCGGACGGACCCGGAACCGGCCAGCCTACAGTGGGATCACATATCCGGTGCGGTCTATCTGTGCGGTGCGATGCATCTGCTGGCGTGTGCCGTTTTCGTCGCGGAGCTTGGGTACGGTCGCTTCCACCGCAAATCACAGCAAACCCGTGCCGCCGTTTGATGTGTTTGCTCACGAACTGTAGGAAGAATTTGCGGAAGAAAATCAATCTACATGGAGCGACATTAGTCAATGCAAACATATAATTGGCCCCGTTGATTACGGTGCAAGATAAGCACCGAATGCTTGCCGCTTGGATTTCGTAGAAATTGTTTCAGACTTAAAATCGCTACCATAGGATGCGTCAATGTCCCAATTGCATGCAACAACATAGGGGTTTTTTAATTAATTTTTTAAAGACATCAAAGACGTCTATACAATTAGGTCAGATACTTGGTACTACAGCCTGCTTGGTTTACAAAGCCTTCTAGTAGGCGGAAGAGTTGAATTAGCGTGTATGTCTTCACAATTGAACTAACAACGCAATAAATATAGCAGAATAGCTTTCCTGCCGGTCACGAATTTTTCAGTACTTAAACTACGTATAAATACACCAGATCCGCTAATACCAAAACTTCAAACTAATCTAACCATGGCTATCGAGATGTTACTTTATTACACGTTGCTTCTATCCAGCTACGCTCTTCGAGATGGGCATTGTGCAGGTTTCGATCCGGAATTAACTCCGGCGAAGGATTCGAGTGCCATTGCGGCCGTGCTAAACGAACACTACCGTGCGATAGACTCCGTTGTGCATGTGAGGGTACGAAATGGAAACTGCTCCTCGGCTACACTTCTCCAAGCGGATCTCATCAACGACATGACGCGGTTGAACAGTGACTGGATGATCGTAACGCTCGGTGATCTTCCACCGCAACAGCAACGTCCGGCGTACTATAGTGTGTTCTTTGCGCTCGATTACGACTCCTTGCACGCGCTGCTGGTTGAAATAACCTACGAAACGCATCAATTCTACGGTTTTTACACGATCTTCGTTGAACAACTCGCTGATCGGGAAGTTCTAGACGAGGTGATGAGAAAGCTCTGGAGCATCTCGGTTATGAATGTGGTTGTGATTGTGGAGGATTCCGATGGAGATGAGTACGTCGCTTATTCTTACAACCCATACCAAGAGCAACACTGTGGTAAAGCGGAACCCTACGAGGCGGGTCGCTACGTGAACGGATCCTGGACCAACCTGGACGATTGGTTTCCGGATCGTTTGCTCAACATGCACGCCTGCACTCTCTCGGTCGGTGTGATTGAGATGAAACCGTATTCAATGTCTCGCCTGGAAGGTAATCGCACCGTCCGCTTCGGGCTGGAGGTGAACATGGTCGATACGGTAGCGTCCCGGTTGAACTTCACCATTCGCTACGTCCAGCCGAAGGATAACGTCAAGTGGGGAATACTTCATCCCAAAAACAGTACCGGATTGGTCGGTATGTTGCAGCGCCACGAGGCGGATCTTGGGTTCGGTAGTCTCGGCGTTTCGTTGAGCCGCCATACGTACCTGAAGATGAGCACTCCGAGCTATCTAACGCAGATGGTAATGGCGATTCCGCCCAAGCGCCCCTACACATCGCTGGAGAAGCTGTTCCAACCGTTCACGATCGATGCTTGGCTGTGCATTGCGTTCGGGTATGCTGCGTTCGGAGTGGTCACGCTCGTGCTCGTGCGAATCGCGGCTCGAGGTGTACTTCAGGAGCATCTGCGACATCCGTTGTACATGCTGTGGGTTCTGCTGCTGGGTGGGTCCGGTAGCCGTTGGCGTTTGAACAGTACGCGCCTGTTTTTCACCGGGTTCCTACTGAACACGCTCGTCATGCGGACGCTCTACCAGGCGGGCATGTTCCAGCGCCTCCAGTCGTCCGCTTCGCTGGCGTCCGATCTGAACACGCTCAGTGCGATCAACAAGGCCGGCCTCAACTACAACATGTTCCGCTCGACGTTGCAATTTTACAAGGACAATCCAATGGTTCCGGCCAGGTGAGTGACTGACAAAGCCGAGGGCGAATTGGGACGTACCGATAACCAACGCCACATTTATAACCTTATCACGCCAGCCGCATCAGGCTCGTCCAAAACGACCACCAGGAATGGGACGAGCTGTTCGAGGCGCTGGCGCACGATCGTTTGGGCGGTGTCATGGCGAGCCCGGCCGACTACGTCGCCTACTACGTGAAGCGAAGGGGCAAGTATGGCGTGGTCTACCTCGGCAAGAACACCGGCTTCATGTTCAATCTCGGCATCCAATATCCGAAGGCGACCCCGCTGCAGGGTGCGTTCGACGCCTGGATACTTCGGCTTCACGCATCCGGCCTCGTCCACAACTGGTTGGAACAGTATCGCGACAATCGCTACTGGACGAACGCGAAGGAAGACCCGGTACCGGCCAGCTTGAAGTGGAACCAAATTTCCGGCGGATTCGCTCTGTGCGGGGTGCTGCTGGTGTTGGCGAGTTTGGTGTTTCTCGGCGAACTGCTGTACTATCACGGCTATCGGCTCTGTCCCGGACGGATGATGCGGGCGAAAAAATCCCAAACGAAACCGAAGAAAGTGGTTTAGTAGGCGACGCTCGAGATGATGTTGCTACCACTGTGTCGTTTCGGTTTTTTTTTTCTTTTTTGCACGCGGAACGGGAAACAAAAGCCGCAGCACAAAGAAACCCCGGCAAACCAAACCGGAACAACGCGAGCTGGCCATTTCGCAAATCGGACTATAGGAATCCACAACCGGTTTCGCCAAATATGATCGCGCAACGCAACGTGTTTGGTGCTGATGCATGCGTACGGTTGTTGAAGTCTAGAGCGAGCAGCCCATGATCGACGAACCGGGAAGAGGAAGCTGAACCGATCCGATTCGCTTGCGCATACATTACACCTTGTTTACGGGGCTGTGAAGTGGGTAACAATAAAACATACAGAAATAAACAACGCGGTGCGGAGTTCGCGGAAGAGCACAAAGAATACATATTGGTGGACATTAAATTAACTCCGTAGACTTTGCGTTGAATTTCTTTCATCGGAGATAAAGCATGTTTTGCGTGGACTTAGTGGGAATTACGATTATACTAAGCCTTCGAGATATTGGCGATACATTGAGGGTATTATTCCAAAATGTCTTTTATAATAATGTTTTGATATAAAAAAATGGTTTAGCACATTTTTTAAATACATAAGTTATGATTTATATTCAAGTTTTTTATACCCTTACGGATAAATTGCAAGGAGCTAGAACACCCCCTAGTAAGTGTACCAGTTTTTGGAATGTTGAGTAAAATGCTGATATATAACTCTGACATTTACAAGAAAAGATAATTAATACAGCTATTGGAAGCAAGTCTTCCCTCAAAACTCAAAACTTCAAACTCTAAAAAACGAAATCATCCAAAAAACCCCCGTCACGTGAACATCTCTTGCGTAGTAGCTAAGCGATCGGAGGCGCCTTCTTCGCTTTTTTTCCTAATGGATTCAAAGATCTCATAACGACATCAACCAGCTCAGAGCCAGCCAGCATGTTGAAAGCGCCCCTTTATTGACGAGCTGTCCGTGTAAGTGTGTACGTTGAGTGGCCGCACGCCATGAAACCGGTTTGTGCGTATTTTCTGCCTTCGAAGACTTTCCAAACGAAACGCCACACACGTTTGGTAACCAACGGCTGCTGCTGCTGCTGCTGCTGCTAGGCTAGTAGTAGGCGCTGAGATGCCTGTTCTGTTTGCATGGCTGTTCAATTTCTGTCGTAGAATGACTAATATGGAACCCACAGCGTGTGGAACGTGATGGAAACGAAGGCACGGATTGGGAAAGAAAATCCGGTTTTTTAACGGTGCTGAAATCGATCCTCAGCAGGATCAGCCTGCCTCGGCAACGACTGCCTTTTCAAATACTGTCAGCATGCAAAGAAGAATTTATGTGTTTGTGTGCGGGGGGTTTAGACTCACACAGAAACACACACACAAACAAACACAAAGCATCGCGTCGATTGTTTCGGTTCGTTTCGTTTGCTGCGTTCAAACAAATCACTACACGAGAACCGACGGCTCGAATCAACAAGAGCAAGAGCGAATAGAAACGCATCGCGATGAAAAAAAAACAAAACAAAAACTGTACGGGCGGCGCGTACAGAATTACCCTTCCGTTTAAATGACGGTAATTTTCTGGACAAACCGAATCAACTCAATCAACGAGAAGTGCAGCAGCAGCGTAAATGCGAGCCTGTACGCGGGCATGGAAAACGTATGTTTGCGCTGACCCAATTAGGGCCGTCTCCCATCGTCTTTGGCTTTCCCTTTTCTTTTTCGCTTCCATTCCATTTTTTTTTCGCTGCGAGAAGGTAATTGCTGCGCGCTGCAATTGCCCGTACAGTCGTGAGCAGCAATTCACAGTCAGCATACTCGATGCCATCGACCGAACACGAATGCTCGGCTTGATCAGCAGCGATCGGTGGGGTGTTGGGTAAAAAGTGTTCCCATCTCAAAGGGAGAGGGTTTTGAGTCGAACGTTCCATTGCGAAAGAAATGCGCAAAAGGCAACGGGTTATTATTCCTGCTATGACGACTTAGCAAGGCTTTCTACCGTCTCGAGATTTTACATACTTCCTTAATTTAAATGGGTTCTTTCAGATTTTTTTTCTCGCTTATGACTTTCTGAAATAATTTTTGTTTTTTTTGTTAATTTTCATAAGACGCCCTTGTGAAACGATAATGCCGGAAATTCTACGTCGAAGTATTTATGGATGGACAAAAAATAGACACGAATACCGAAAAAAATAGATTGAAAACTAAAACACCGATTATTTCAGTTACTTCAAGTGTCATCTTCAGCTACGACAAAAACAGAATAAAAAATGGTTGTTTTCCAATCGCATAGCCCACTCCGATGACACGCCATTTTGTAAGCAATACAAAGATAGAATAAAAGTAAATATTTACGCCGATTTCCGAAAACAACAAACATTTGCAACTGACATTTGACGTTATAAAAAAACAACATTTGCTTCCTGAAATCTCTTCGGATAAACATAAGCATCTCACTGGAAATAATACACCACGCAATGGTGTGTAATTTTTTCCACCAGCTGCTCGCTGTTGTGAAATCAAATGCTGCTAATTAGGATGACTCAATCCGCAAATAAAACCGATGACTTACCGCCGCCGACTCACTCAACCAGTGCAGTGGCAGTCAATAAAGGTTCTCCGCTTCGGAGTGTCCCAAGCGGCAATCTATGCAACTTTCCCCTGAAGTTGCGCGATTTTTTGAAAAAATATCAATGTGTGAGTGTGGATTTCGTGTACGTACACC
>KI915040.1:4163702-4195825 GCA_000473445.2 Anopheles farauti | reverse complement strand
GTTTGTATGGCGGCTGTAGCATACATTGCCACTGGGGTTGGTGAAGTCACAATCGCTACGGTTCGGCATCGTGCTACGTGAAACGACTCATGAACTTCATATCCGCCCCTTTATGCAAGCGCGCCGACCCGGTGGTGCCCTTGAAAGTTGTGGCACGCCCGGCAGGGAGGCCACGGTACAATAATACACCGATTTTCTTATCGAAAGCTATGCTCACGGTCGAACCCGGTCCAGGGGACGGCGCAAGAACGCCGAACTGCGCAATAACTTCACCGGAACGAACGCGCATCAAACGCCCGGTTCGCGGGGGTCTTTGTTTGTTGTGATGTTTTCGTTTCCAGGGAGTGAGTCCAGGGAAGACCGGAGAGCATTAGCACGGCATAGTACCGGGCCAGACCGAGGTTGGAATGAAGAGGGTATAGCGTTACTGCGCAGTTTTCCATCCGAATGTTGGCTCTCTCTTTCTCTTTTACTCTCTTGTTTCTCGCTCCGGCGTGCGACCGAAAACGGCCGAGAAGCGAGGAACGAAACAAAATACATAAACTAATGTCACATGCTAGCCCGTGGTGAAGGCAACGTTTTATTCCCACACCGTTGTACCGCAGCTCACCCCGTAATTGGACACCTCGCCTTCGATGGTCCCCAGGAGCACATCCGGTCTTGAAAGAAGCGAGTGAAGAAAACAGCGCCGACCGAAAGGGCCGTTTCCTTCTTGCTCAAACACACACTCAACGCACACTTAACCGTGCTGTCGGGGAGTAATGTTCTCCTCGCGTGAACTGGCAACGGCCAGCATAATATGCTCACGACGAAAGCAGAACGCTTGCCCGATGAAACCGTGCGGGAAAATGTACTCTTTCTTCTCGCTGGACTGGAAAAGGAAGCGAAATGGTGTAAGCGAGAGGCGACTGGTGCTGCTGCCAAAAATAGACTTTTCCTTGCAACGTCTTTAACCTGGGGGGGGGGGACCTTTCGAATAGTGTAAGGGCCGCACCAACAGGTACTCGATCTGGCACAGGGATCTGTGCGTGGGGAATGGGGTATTGAAAACCAGAAAACGCATTACGACACGCAGCGAACACAGATAGAGATTTTCCTCCTTCCTCACGCCCAGGTATGGCGCCTTCTCACGGGCGAACGTACGCGGGTTTCCGCGTGGGTGAAACTAAAAATAGTTGTTCACCTACGCGAGCCACACTCGCACAACAGCAGGGCGAGGAGTTCGCCTGCTTCGCGGTGGAAAACATGCGACTCTCTCTGGGTTCTCGATTCCGTTCGGTTAACAAACTCCGCAACCATCTCTCCAGTGTCGTCCGGTGAAAGAAAGTGCAGAGAAGATTGCATTTCACTGCAACGTAGGGTATTTTTAAACCTTCTCAAAGTTCTCTTATCTTCGTGCGGGGAGCGGGGAGGAAAAAAGACGTTCGATAATAATAAGAAACGAAAAAAAAACTAGAAGTCGTCGGGTCAGAAGCCGCCTGTGGGTGAGATAAGGGAGCGTGGCTTGTTTGTACAATCCGTGGAAGGGAAAACATCATCTCCGTAGTGTTATATCACATGGTTTGAATAATCAACTTCCCTTTACCACCCCCTCTTAGCTAACGGCCGGATTGACGACCTGAGGTTGAGCAATGTAATTTAATCATTACCGTTTGTGTGCCGTAAACAGATTTCGTTCGTATTTTTAAATATTAATCTTACCCGAACAAGGTCAGGAGAAGGACAGATACGACTGCTTGTTGCAAACAAAGCCTACTACCATAATAAAGGGATTAAATAACTACATCCTGATAGGATCAAAATGCTTCAATTGCTACATGAGATGTTCATCCACAAGTTTCAATGTCGTTCTACAAAAAAAATATATTGCTTCGATTGTCAAAAATATCACCTGTCAAAAGATTCAATTTAGCACGGCCAGAAGCCTCTACTGTAGCTAATTATTCTGAAGGTCACACTGGCAAAGAAACACTAGCAGAGGTTTGCTTCCGGTTTGGCATCAACGTGGCTTTCAGACACTACACCTCCTGCTCGGTCCCATCAAGCACGAACCGATTCCCTTATCAATCATAAACACCCGCGTCATAAACACATGACGATTGTCTAGTTGCCCCGTGTACGTTCTCCTTGTGTTCCTCGCGCAAACAGTGTTGCTAGTCTTTTTTTGTTTCCTTTTCCCCATCGGCAGCAGCTAACAAAACAACAAGCGGCCCAGTCAGTCTGTCTAATCGGTTCCCCGTAGCCGTAAACAAGTAACTTCCCCCTAGAGACGGTGGACGATGACGATGGTCTGCCGGTCCGTCGTCGTGCCAAAGGTATATCCACCAAACCACCACCAGATATGGTATCGCAACCAACGTCAACCATCGATACAAAGCGGAGTGTTGGTGTGTGCGAGTGTGTGTGTGAGTGTGGCGGTGCGGGAAGAGAGCTGTTCGTACATGCTTGCATTCTTATCGCCATAGCTCATCAAACGCGCACGGGACGGACCACGCGGAACGAGCGATTTTTTTGTGTGGCCGCAGAGCGACTCACTCGCGATCGGCGACAGAGCAAACCAAAAATAAAACCCCTGCGCGATGGGATATAGGTTTCCCCGCGGTATCGTACGCTAGAGGACGCTTGCGAGGACGCCCAGAGATTGTCGATATGTATGTGTCACATCGTCACCGCATCGTTGATAAGTCGTCTACATCTCACGCACTTATCACGTCGCCAACGATGAGAAGGTAGGATGAGATGAGATGAGAAGACCTGCCGATGCCGGGGAGGAGTAATATTGATTTTTCTATTTGAATACACTCGAACGGAATGAACTCTCAACATTGGTTTCGAGTTTCGCGTCGGACGTCAAACATACGTCTAACGTCATGCTTCAAAAACAGGTCGTCATGGCGATCGCAGAGTCCGGCCGAGTCGGTCTCTACGGACTTCCACAAAGCAAACAAAGAACGTCAACGAAATCCAGCACACAAAGACCTGCATTTTGTTGCATCACGAAATACCACGGATCGGTTCGCGCTCTCGCTGCTGGTATATTCTTAGTGCATACATAAATATAGCTAGGACCAACTGCGTGGTGGTATCGTTTTCTCCCGCATCAATCTGCGCTATGGAGAGGATGTGCGCCTCAGCAAACGCCTGGAGTGGGCCTTACTGGCTGTGTAAATGAAACGAAATACACCAACTCGTTCAACCACATCGGATGATCTACAGACGAAAGTGGTGTTCTGCGCGTAGTTTGTATACTTTACAGATGAGAAGACACTAGAAAAAAAAACAACAGGGAGAAAACCTTTTTACGATGGGCTGTGTAGAAGCGTTGTAAATTTAACCTTCCAAGAGAACAGGTACATTTATACACCCGTCCGGGGATCAAACCACCCCCGGCGGATTTGGAAGGTTTCCTCGAATGGAAGCGCTCGTAAAGTAATTGCGTTCCTGCCGTCTCGGGCAAACACCACCTGGCTTTTGTCCGATCCTCGGTCGGAATCCTGTTTCGAAACGTTCCGCGCTACCTGCACACGAAAGGCATTAACTGACATTCTTTATAGTGCAGCCGGAATTTCCAAGGCAACACGGCTGTAGCATGCATGTGACGAAGTGGAAGTTCTTCGCTACATATTAAATAGCGCTCCACAAACGAAGTCCGGCGACATTTCAACGTGACCATCAGATTTAATTGATCCACAGCAGTGGTCGGGTGGTGGGGAAGAGCTCGACCGTGCTAGGCTGTGCTTGGAACCATCGCTTTTACAGTGCGAAACCGACGGCTGAACACTTCCAAACAAATCCAGACCACCGTTGTGGAGGTGCCAGAAAACGTGCCAGGGCCAGAGAAAACACGACGCGTGTATGGATGCATGCATGTTTCGTGTGTGCCACCACGAGTCCTCCATTACCCGATGGCTCCGCTTCTGCTGCCAACGACTAATTCGATGGTTTGATTTTTATGTTTGTTTTTTTTTTTTTTTTCTAGCGCGTCTGTTGGCTGCAACGTGATGGCTGTTCCAAACGAACGTCTATAGGGAGGGGAAGTTTAAATATCCAAAAGACTCAAATTGAGCTAGAACACCACTGCCAGAGGCTGCTACGATTTGGTGTGTCAGTGTCCGTGTGATTGAAAATTGTCTCGCTTACGCATTGAAGTTTCTAACCTTAAGTGGCAACCGAAAAGACCACACCACCCAATCATCATATGCATGTCGCGAGAGCACGAGCTTGTGTCCTCGACTCTGTCCATTGACTTGTGTTAGGACGGAGTGGTGGGATTAAGCAGCGAGATTGTTTCTAATGGTAAGGTAAAGACCATGGTAAAGTCTCATACCGCATCGATTATCCATTCGCTGGGCGGTGGTGTTACAAAACGCTAGCTCAAGAGGGAGGCCATCACGGCCATTGCGCTTCAAAAAAGCGTTAATGTGTGCGACGAAAAGAACTCCTCGGCGATGCTTTGTTTGTACGGGACCATAATGTAACGAGCACGTTTTTGTACATTTACGGTAGCAGCTACTCTTGACACACGAAGAAGCATGTATTTCTTACCTTACCGTCACACCTGTAGTTGAGCAGTTATAAGAATTTGCAGCTCGAACAAACTATTTTGCTTCTCAAGAAGTGTTTATACCGGATCGCTTTTGCACTGATGGCACGTTCTGGGTGCTTGAAAAAGTATGAATCCAACCTCAACATTTGTAATCAAAGCTGTTGAACGTGAGTTGCTCCAAGTGGGCTAAACCTAGTAAAGATATCTTCAGAAGCAAGCCATGCACTTATATCCCTAATGCTTCAAAGTAAGATGATACGTCATTCCCTAGTTACGTGGTTGTTATTCAAGTTAATATCACTCCATCTTACGTTGATGACTTTTGCCTGATCCCGTTCAGCTCAGTGCTGATGCCGTAAAGAAACTTACATTTCTCGTTTCAAGGACTTTCGGATGGCAAGCATTCCATTATTTATTTCAACTCAACGATTTATTGGTTAATTGCGATACTCACCAGTGTGCTTCAGGGTTTGTAGCTAGACACCAAGACATCCACCAGGCACAGACAGGTATAGGCTCTCTCTCTCTCTCTCTCTCCACCATGCGCCGAAGTCCAACGGCTGAAGGGGATGCAGATACCATGCTCTTCGGGAAACGCGTGATGGGTTCGTTGCGACCGCTCTTCGAAGGAGACAGCCGTTTTGTTTTGGCACCAAAGGCAAGTATAGCAGTAGCAGGAAGTGTACATAATCCTTTCATCAAGACATTTGGGTGTGGACCCCATGGCTTGCGGGTTGGGATATGGTGGGGAGTTGATTTTTTTTATTTTTCATTGAACGCCATGAGATCCGGAAGGGGATACAGAGGATAGTGGGAAGGAGATTGGGGATTTTCGAGGAAAAGGATGGCCAAAATACTAAGGGAAAAGGAACGGGGTACAGGATGAAAGATGGGACGTATAGAAATTTTCTTCCCTATCGGTAGTATATAGCATTTTTTTACCGACAGTGGCATTTCAGTTTGCTCTTTTCTATTTGTTTCGAAATAGCGCACCGATTCGCGATCGCACTCCACCGGAAAGAAAGGGTGTGGACGAAATGGTAGGGAAAGCTGTGGAGGCAGCCGGCATCGGGGCTACGATTGTTTGTTTGTGTTTTTTTTTTTTTGATTGTGGTTGTATTCTCTTTTTGCGAAGTAGAGCATATATGTTGCTATTTTTTGTTGCTTTTTGTTTTGCACTCTACTTCGATCTTTTCGTACAAAATTGAAAATGGAAATTTTACAACTGAGTATCGCTCTGGTTTGTCTTCATTTCTAAACACATACACACCCCCCTCCCCTTTCCCCCACGCCTTGCGCGCAAGGTGGAAAAGGGGGGGAACCTGTGCTCTCTGCTGCTGTTTAATGCTGCTATCTTCTGCCTTTTTGTTTTTTCCTATTCTTCTCGGTTGTGTACGTGTTACTTCGCCTGTGTGTTTTCTGACCTAGGCTAGGCTAGCCAGCTTCGTGTCATTTTTGCTCCGTGGGCAACCAAACAACCAAAGCAACCACAGCCAACCGCTGCTTGAATTGTGCCGAGCACGCTCTTTGCAGACGGTGTGTTTATGGGCCAGGGTTGAGGGCTTCAGAAGGCGTTTTGAAGCCCGAACGTTGGGAAAATGGTGCAGCATTAGAGCCACATTTTTAACTTTGCTGGGCATCTCACACCTTCCTTCACCCTAACCCAAATCCCAATCCTATCCGCGCGCGTGCTCCATCCTTACACTCCCAAAGTCAGCGGTAAAGCTAGTTAGCTGGCGGTTTGTTGGCCCTCATTCGAGGAGACGGCACGATCCTTTTAGTTGAATAGAAGTGATCTTTCTAGAAACGGGTACTCTCGTGTGGTTGTGACTACAATATGCATGACCGCAAACATGTGGGGGGGGGGGAGGATAGAGAGTCTATGTGATCGTTTTATGGAAAGGAAACTAAACGTTCTTCTACAGTGTTGGCCAGTTCGGTTTGCGAAGGTCTTTCTCAAAATGCCTAATCATTTTCGTTCAACCTCCACGCGGTGTGACGTGTGAGGTGTTCGTTAAAATTAATGCCTGACCTCAGTGCGGCGGGAGGATCTGTGACGACGCTCGCGCCACACATATCGGCCAGTTGGACTTCTGATCTGCAAGATTGAATTTAGTGTACATTTCAGCCGATTATTATACTATTATTATTACAAATCACTAGAAACCGCGAGCGTACATACATGTCTCCTTCGCATCCCTTTGTCAGTTACACATGCTTCTTTATAACTATACTTTCTCTCTCTCTCTCGCTCTTGCTCCTTCTATCTTTCCATTGTTTACTCACTCACTCCGGGAAAAGCATACGCGAAACATATTCCGCTGCGCGGTTCATTTCATTTTTTGTTCACTACTACCATGCATTTGTTTAATTTTGTAAATTTGACATTGAACTTTGGAGAAATAGTTTCATTGTTACCATAATGTTGTGTATGTAGGTGTGTTTATGTATTTGCGTGTGGATTGGTTTTGCCGGTGGTTTAGCTCGGAGATGCAGGCACGCGAGATACGGATGAGAGCAGGGAGAGCACACACACGGGGTTCCACATTAAATATGAACTTTGTTATTGTTGAGGAACAAAACGCCTACTTACGATCCCAAAACGTTTCGAGAACTAATTGATAGGCAAACCGGACGGGTGCGTCACTCCTTTTGCTAAGGGAGAACACGACGGACCGTGTGTATTTAGAATTTACAATATTTCAATCTTTAATTTTCAAAAAACATTAACACAGTGACATATCTCAATCTAATGCAGAAAATGGTTGAAAATTATCTCAATTCAGGAATGTCTATGCGTGGTTGCTTCTCCTCCTGCCGTGTATCTCCTTGCGTCACGTACCCGAATCCCAATTGTGACCGAAAGGAAACCATATCAATGTTGTGGTTGTGTGTTCATAGTTTAGATACTATTTAATGCCAGCGGATGGAGTGAAGGAAGGTGTAGTTACTATTCTTTTCGATACAATTATGGTGAGACGGAAGGGTGAATGATGTCACAACGGGGGGAGGGGAGATGGAAATGGAGGCGGAAAGAGTGAGTGAGTCGTGTATGTATAATTGTTTTCCTGCTCCTCTACCGATTGCTACACACACACAAACACGCCACAAAGTCCATCCCACCCCGCACAACCAACCCCACACACATTATTCACACATTACCGGTGACTTGAGTGCGTGGGAGAGTGCGGGGGATGAGGCGTTGTGTGTCTGTGTGTCCGCGCGACATTTTATCCTGCTCTCAACATATTCGTCCCTATCGCTGTTTGCACGCACGCCTATTCTCTCTTCTGTCTGCTGCTTTATATATATATATATATATAAAATATGATTGCAATGATGATCAAGTATAAGTTTTTACGTTGTAGTGTTGTTGATTTTCCTTGTTATTGTGTTTCAATACGTTTTACATGGCAGCCCGCGCACGACTGTCTTTTTCCCCCCGGAATCGCGAGACCGCGAGGGCACACACATTCGCACGCGCAAGCCCCGGCACGCAGTGTGTTAACAGCCAGTACTACCTACAAAACACTTCTCCGTTTTTTGTTTTTGGGGAGCAAATTACAATTTCGCTTGGCCAATGTGCTTGCCGGAACCGAGATGGTTCCATTCACTCATATCAAAACCATTGTTTGTTTTTGCTTACCTAAACGTCTCCTCTTCCCTTTCCCGCGGACGATGTTAACACACTCGCACGGGGGCTCGCACGTACGAACGCGGGTGCATGATCGTGTGTCCTTGTGGCGTCATTTACGCGGACCGTGGAACAGACAGCGCGAACCTTAAATCAGTTAAAGGGGGATCACAGAACAATTACAAACATTTCTAATTCTTGATTTACTGTAATGTTTTACCGCGTGCGCTTGCTTGCTCGCTTGCTGTCGCGCTCGTTTGCATCTTCATCAGATTCTTCTTCTTATGCTTCTTCTTCTTCTTCATCATCATCATTATCATCATCTCCTCTCGCGCTCGTTTGCACACTGATATCAAATCGTTTAACTATACACATTTTGTTGTCGGAAACTCCGGACGCTGGCTGCTGCCTTTACTGCGAGACTTTTTCGTCTTCGTCGTCTTTTTGTGTTGCAATCGATTTACATCTTCGCGAACTCTTCTTCTTCTCCTCGCTCATGCTTAATGTTTACTACACCACTAGCAGTTTCAATTTTAACATTAATATTATATTTCTAAGACTTGTCGGTTTGTGGTTTTGTGTTGTTGTTGTGGGGTGTCCGTGTTGGTGGTTCTTGCTTTTGCTTCATTTGTTTTATACTTCGCAATGCAAAACACCTGCAGTTTTTTGTGAGAGTTCGGTGCGCGTTTCCGGTCTTTAGAACGAACGTCACCCAATCAATCACCAAACACCGTCATCGTCGTCGTCGTCGTATTCTTCTTCTGTTGTTCTTGCGTACGTTGTCTGTATTTCTTATAGTTTATGCTTAAAAGTGGGTGTATGTGGGTGTGTGTGAGTGTGTTTTGTGGGGTAGTTTGTCTTCCTCCGTTTGTTTACCATTAGAAACGTGTGAGTTTGTTCGTCGACAATGTCTGTTTTTGCCAGGGGTAGTCTTCTACAAAGGGCGGATGAAAAATCGCTTGTATTTATCGCGCGGCGAAATTGAGCTAGCCTAAAACACGAATGAGATGCTACTGCTGCTGCTGCTTCTTTTGTTGCTCAGTTGGTCGCGAAATGAAACATAACCCCGTCACTCTTCACTCTCCCACCGTCCCAAATCGATGCCCTTCCATCGAAGGCAATTCATTCCCGGATCCTGCCGGACCAGTAGTGCCCACGAAACGGACTGTTAATACTTGGGGTCACTCTAGGCAAACATTGGCGTTGTGCTGGTGTTTCCATACACACCGAACGCACGAATCCGTGGGCGTGAGACCTCCTCTTCCAGCAGCTCTGTAATATACAGAGCGAAGTACTTAAGGTTCTAAATACTAACAAAACCCATAACGAGGGGGAGTACAAATGCTTCATCCGCTTCGTAGGCATGCTGAACCGAGGACACAACGGGGACATGGATGCGACGACGGCGAGGGATTCAGGGTCTGGGAAGCGCCTTTCTCTTCGCTCTCATCTCACAACTTCACCACTTGGCAAATCTATCGAGCAACAAAACAGCAGCAACAATACACTCCCATGTGCAATGTTTGAAAAGGCTCGCGCTTATACTTCATTAATAGGCAAGTTTCTCCATGAGAACCAAATAGTGGCACAACCGGATAATTCCTTTCAAAATGTCCCATCATCCCTTTACTTGCTATTTTATCCACCTAGTAGTGTGTGTGTGTATATAGTTGGTTTGTTATTGCCCATTCTCTCTCTCCTACACCACGCGCGCGCGTGTGTATCGTTTCTCTCTCTCTCTCTCTCTCTCTCTCTCTCTCTCTCTCTCTCTCTCTCTCTCTCTCTCTCTCTCTTTCTCTCTCTCTTTCTTCTCTCTGTCTCCCTTTCTTTGTAGTACAACACGGCCGGTAAAGTCGTTGGATTTTGACGCGCATCACCAAATAATTGCTAGCTATCCCTCTGCCCGATTTATCGAATTCCTTTCTGGTTCTAGGCTTCCTTCACGCATCCCACGATCGATCATCGCAAACGAAAAGAACCTTTGAGAATTTATAAACAACAAACCAGCGGAGGAGAAAGAAAAAAAAACACAAAAACGTACACAAATTCTCAATGCCATCAGAGTTTGTCTGTTGCGAACCGATGATCGCGAGAGGAAGTGAACGATTTGTTTTTTTTTTTATTTTTTTTTTAGTTATTTAAATATTTTTGTGAGAAAATTATCATAGAATAGTAAGGATGAAAATAGGAAAGAACATAAGATGGGCCGAAAATGAAAGAGCGTATCAAACTGTGAGCACGTGTGGTTGAAATCATACGAACCCGCTTCGCAGCGGAAAGTGGGATCGTTGTTTTTCAGCAATGTTTTCATTACTTTAACGCCCACTACGACACTGGGAGGGAATTGTCTTTTCACCCACGCGTACTGTACAGCGATACGGAAAGGGATTGGGAAGGTGATTGAGAAAATGGTTAATTAGCGATGCCAGATTCAGGTACCGATTGGGTGAAAAATATCGTTTCACAAGCCAGCTTCTCATTTGGCGGGACACGATGACGATACTGCATTTTCTCGGATTGGAAACATTTCGAACGAGTCGCCGCCAAAACACTATTGATATGTTTTGTGTGTAGAGGGAAAGAACGAAGGAAGGTAGAAGAATAGATGAAATGGGAAGGAAAATCATAAAGTAATGATTTTAACATATAATAAATAGATATTTTTGTACTTTTTATGTATCACTCCCCCGGGCAAGGGCAATCGGTCGAGACAAACGGTGACGGCATGGAGAATATAGTGGCAGAGCGTTTGGCTGTTGTTTGTGTTGCTGTGTGGAAGAACCAATGACTCTCTTGTGCTAAGCACAAACCGAACCGAATCGATTGCCAAAACTAAGAAACTATACCGCTACGAGTACTTCAGGAAAAAAAATACAGGCAAATAATTATTGTCTCCCGCATGAGATATCCCGAGATGTAGATGAAAGAGAATGCCACACGTAAATTTAATTGTATAGATAATGTAGATATATATAAAAAACACAAATTATGCTTATGATCGGATTGCTGCTAACTAAGGTAAGCGTCCTTGTGGGTTCGCAAAGGGAGCATATACCACCACCATCACCTCCACGCGCCATACCGTGGAAGCAGACATTTCAGACGAGCTGGACCCGCCAAGACCAACAGATCACAAACAGATGTTTTGGGAAAATCCCAACCATCGTGCCAGACAATCGCTGCCGACTTTCCAACAGCAGGGTCAGGTTGATGAAATTTTGCAATATTCTCGTAAGCTGTTATCCAAAGATATCCAAAGTCTATCTCGACGTCCGAACAAAAGGTCGTCTGAAATGTGCATGATCCGTTCCCGTTGCGTGTCTTCCGTCAAACGTGCTTTCGTTTCCTCGAGCTGTGTGTGCTGCAGGTTTACCGGTACAGGGGTACCGTGCTCGGGTATACTACCACGACCCTTTTTGCGAGGCTTTGGAATGGAAACAAGCACAGAGTGTTTCCGACTCCTCCCACCCCATCGTCATCTTGTTTTGGGTTTCTTATTTGACTAAAAATGCTTCTTCTGCTGCTCGCTTCCAACACACACACACAGGCGCGCGCGCGCACGGCCTAAACAAACACGACAGACACGGGGAGTTGGTGGTGGGTGGAACTGCTCCCGACGAGCAAAACCGACGACGCATTTCTAGTCGCGCAATCAATTGAGATCTTGTGGACCGTCGGCACGAACGGCACGACCATGCCCACACACGCGTGAGTGGTGGGGGGCAAGGGTCGGCGCGATTCCTTTTATTTAAATAAAGTAGAATTGAAAGTATTGCAATCAAGGAACTAACACTATAAAAGAGAAAAAAAAATAGGAGAAAAAATAGGGTTTTATCACACTTCCAAACGATTTTGTTTTTTTTTTTATCGCTAGGATAGGATACTACTGCGGGGAGGGGCGGGGGCTGGAGCTTTGGAACGATAGAGAATGCCTGAGGTCTGGTTCATTTGTCCATGCGAGCGGAGATTTTAGTTTAAATTGACGGTCGAATCAATAAGACCAAAGCTTATTGAAATGAGGTTTTCTTGCGAACTATTGACGAAATTTGGTGAGGAAGCTAGCAAGTTGTAGCTTCAAAAAATAATATCTTTAAATATTTAAATCTTCTGAAGCCTATCTTTGTGACCATCACCCAACGGTTCGTGTGGAGAGGACATGTCCCAAAACAAGCGTATCCAGATGAAATTGCACTTGAAGAACTATGAGCTAATTACTAATCGATTTGGAAATCATTTTTTCTGCTTTTTTTTTAATGAACCACACAGCTCCACCCTTCATTCGCGCGCACAGCCCTTCGGTTCCAATCGGCCTCCTGCATAAAATAATTACAATCGATACTTTTGATTCGTTCTCGTGACGTGACTCGTAGGGAAACGAAACGAACACCGGCGACACCGGGCACCTTTTTTGACCAACCCACACACACACACACACACCCCTGTGCCACTCTGCTGCATGCATCACAAAATCCCGCACCCGTCCACCAATGAAAGGGACATTTCCCTGCCTGTAAAGTGTGAGTGTGTATGTGTGTGTATTTGTATGTGGGTGGCGCTGGTTTCTTAACCTAAAGTTACTCCCTTCTCCGTTGAACGTTTTTCATCATCCCTGCCTGTTTGTTTTCGAATAAGTTTTTAACACGGACGCACAACACACAGGACACCAAGCAATTAGTAATAACAACACTTAGTGCCAATGCATGCGAATTTGCGATGGTGTAGTGGTGGTGATGATGGTGGTTGCGGTGGCGATGGTGATGATGATAATGGTTTCTTCTTTGATTTTTGGGGGGAGTGATTTTAGCAGATCGGTTGCCATAATTACTACCAAAGATCGACACAAACACGCTTCCATCTGGGGTTGTGGTGTGTTTCTTGAAATACAACTCGAAACAACAACGCGAAGCAAATATTATTTTTTCACATAATCGCACCGTCACCAAACCCGAAGGTGACGCCATTCGAGCGTCCGTGCTAAGAGTTGTCTGTGGTTCTAGTAGTAGAATTTCTTCCCTCCTCTGCCCGGTGGTCCCACCACACTCACACGATATTATCTAGGTAAAACATACGGATTAGTGTTGCTTGAGTTTTGTACTTGCAATTGTTGTCTCTACTACCGTTTTTCTTCACCCACCGCTAACGTACTTCGTCAGCACGGTCAGCACACACCGTGCACGGACGTTTACAAAAGTGCGCCGTTTTCGTCTCCAACGGGATCAGTTCCCTAAATTCGACTAATTTCGTGCGCTTCTTCGTTCTTGAGAGATAATTTGGAATTTGGTCGCATTACACACATCATAGGCTGGAGAAACAAAAATCAACGAACCGGACTGCAGTCAGTTCAATCAATTCGTTGTCAAAACAAAATTGCATAAATCTTACGATCACCACAGGTCGAGTCAAAGCATTGAGCTTATGAAAAGTACAGGAAAAAACGTGGAAAAAAGGGATCCGAATCTATCATTAAACGTGAATTCGACAACCGCACAGTAAATCTACGAAATACAAATAAAAGCCACGACGCTTTTACACAAAAAAGCTTGAAATTCTAAATTTGTTTGCGACATTTGTGGCCAAACTTTCAAACGAATTGATACAAAAATTAACACAAATATACAGCAAAATGTGATCCGAAGAATATCTTTCGAAGGGAACTATATTGGTTAAACTCAAAAGAAATCAAGGAAGTACTGTGTCCAGTAAGAAATTTCACACCATCGAACACAAAAAGGAAGAAAAAAATGGTCATGTGCATGATCCGCAAACGGCGACAGTGGTGTGAAGTACAAATACTCGCCAGCCACGTGAGGTTCGTCGGCTCCAATACCTCCATATTATTTCCCATCGATACGGGTAAACGCACGTAACTAGACGTTTCTTGCTGTTCTGTTGCCAACACCTCACACTTCTCGACCAAACGGGATAGAGAGATCGATCTCCCACGGGGATCATCGATAATGGGGAAGCAGATCCTTCCCTTTTATTCCCACACCGTTCTCGTGTGGGCTAATTTTGTCGCCTCGTCAGCATCGTGTTGTTAATTTGTGTGTGGTTTTATTGGTTGTTTGTACAATTGAAACTGGTTTCGTCCGCGTCGCCGGTCCGATATACAAAACATCCGTGTGCGCGCGTGTGCGAGCCCACAAAGTGTTTTCGTCCACCTACCATATTTAAGCTTAGAAAATCTGTTTCTTAAAATTCAAATTTATATCACCGTTTTCTTAAAAAGACAAAAAAAAACAACAATCCATTACGCCAATCGTGTACGTAAGTATGTGTGTGTGTGTTTGTTTTGTTGTGAACACACCCATCAACGTCGTTCCAGGGGACACAGTTCTAGAAGATACCCATGCCACACAGCGTCGAAAAGTTAACGAAAAGTTTACTCGTTTACCAAAAACCTAATCCTTCGGTCGACATGGAAGAAAATATGAGGCTTCGACGAAGAAGAATCCGAAATAAAAACGATCGAAGCCCATGAAATTCTAGCGATGAAATAATAGTACGAAGAAACTGGCTGCAAAAGTCGAGTTAAAGTACGGAAAAGTTTTTAATTCATTGAGAGGAAACGATGTGAAGCCCCCTTTTTTGGAGGATATCCATGCATGACTGCCATGCGTGCATCAGAAATCGCCAATAATATTTACGAATCCAAATACCTTACGAATGTTAGGTAAGCGAGAAGAATATTTCTAGATCCACCCCGTTCGCACAAACGTCCGTGACATAATTGCGGAGTGGTGGGGTTCGAATAAAAAAATAGTATAAGAAATTCAGATGAGAAACTAATCTTCTGGCCAGTCAGATAATACCGACCACGTATCACATGCTTGGCACCAAAAATCCATCTTTAGCGTACGAAGTACACCGAGCTCAAGTACAACTACATTAAAAAAGCACTATACATATAGGAAAAATATCTTATGAAGAAGATAAAAAAATCAACAATGATTTCGCGCGCGACTGCCATCAGGAGACGTCTCTCCTGAGTAGATTTTTGTGCAGGAAAAGGCGACTACGCACTTCTCACTCACACACACACGCGCTCACACACCACCATTGTCCATTGTCCTTTCCTCTGCCGCTCGCTCGTGCGTCAACGAGAGGCTGACAGGGCTCTCTACCCAGGGATAAACTGCGGAAAAAATGCACATTTCAACCACCTCTTTCCCTGTTAAGATGCTTTCTACTGGCTCTACCACACGCACGGTATGCGTGTGCGTGTGTGTGTGTGTGTGTGTATGTGTGGATGTATTGTTTCCTAGTCTCCTTGCCTGAACTAATCCTCCTTCCGTCAGGAAAATTCACACGATGGTGACGGCGACGACCGATTCTACCTGGGTTAAAAAAAAACAAAAATGTTGTGTCCAATGTATGTCGTCCCCTAATACAGTACAACCCACGCGTTCTGTTTTTGCTGCTGTGTTGGCTAACTTCCACTGCTAGTGGTCCCTACCTCCTAACAAACCTTCCTTTCCTGATTGCGTCCTAAATAATTATCCTCCGTCGTCCGCTTCTTTTATCGTAATGGATCGTTCAAAGTAAAAGTAATAACTTCATCATTATATACCAAAAATAGAACGCTCGAAACAGAAAAAACACATACTCTTAAGGATTCCTTTACATACGTACAAGTAAGACTACTACGCCCTCCTATATCTCTCGTCTGTTTTTGCTGTAGCTTTGCAACTGCTCCTACCTCGCACATTGTCCTTTCTTCCGGTTGCTGTCGATGATTCTCCTTCACAGCACACCACCACCGTCGTTTACAGCATTCGCGATCAGCATTCAGCGTCGAGACGATAATTACGAGATTGTACTTGGGAACACTAGAGATGGCGTTTCCATGGGTGAAGAATGACTGCGATCATCGTCGCCATATGCGTGTCTCGCGTTAAGGGACGCATTAGGCATAGAACGTACAACAACAACGGCGACGACCGGTAACACACTAACACGTTTAGGGCGAGCCAATACGTCGTCAGCACACACTCGGCAAGAGGTTACAGCAAAAGGGTCCAGAAACCTCTTTTCCCGCTTTCCAGGCATCAGCGTATTCCGCGAGACTTAAGCGGGAAAGACAAACTGTCCCCCACAGCGCACGCTGATGTTGCTTGTGCTAGCGGAATGACGGAAACGGGTTCAATCACACTCATTGCTGCTGCTGCTGCAGCTGCTTCTGTTGACTTCTCCTGCGACGATTGCGTTTCCGTTGGTGTGTTGGCTTTCCATCGTCTGCTTGTGTCGTTTGCTGTTCATTGCTGCTTCCAACCATTGACGAGACACTCGTCGTTACCGCATTATCGTCATCTTCCTGCTCATCACCATCCATGGTTACCTCCTCCGTCGTTTTCGTGCACAATGTCATAACTGCGGGCTCAACACTGACGCTACTGCTACGGCTGGTCACGTTGCTGTTGCTGCTGCTGCTGCTGTTTGGTATGGCAACTGCAGGCGGTTAGGCCTGCACGTTGAGAATCGTTTTCAGGTTGTGCGTGAAGATCGCGGCATGACGATTGTTTGCCTTGGCCGCAGCCGATGCGCACGATTTCATCGCCTTCGTTCGCAGCCGTGTCTGCTGCTGCTGCTGGTGGTGGTACTGGTGATGATAATGCTGCTGCTGCTGCTGCTGCTGCTGCTGCTGCTGCTTCAGTACACCGTTGATGGAGGAGGATCCTGCCGCCCCCTTTTTGTTGCCGGTGCCACCAGTTTTGGTGGTCGTGGTCGTCGTCGCCATCATCATCATCGACGAGAAGGAACTGCTAACTGCGGCGCTGCTGTTGCTGCTGGAACCGCTGCCGCCACCAACGGTCGTCCAGTGGACGGGTGGCTTCGGCAGCGCGGTGGGTGCGGGCGCATCGTAGCACTTGCTACCAGCAAAGTGGGAAAAATTCGGCGGGGAACCTGATACAGGTCCACCACCGGTCGCACCTCCCACCGGCGACGACATCATCATCGGGAAGCTGCTGCTGCTGCCGCTCGAGGGCCCATTGCTGCTCGGGCTGGAGCGTTGATTAAAGCTGTTTGAGCTGCTGTTGCTGCTGCTGTTATGGCGACCACCACCGGCTACTCGTCCACCCGTTGGTGACGACGATGGTTGCCTCTGCTGCTGCTGCTGCTGTTGTACTATCGGTATTGCGCTGGACGAGGTGACAATGCTACGGAAGTAGTTCGCACTCGGTGACCGCTGGCCGCGTCCTCCTGCTCCTCCGCCGCGTTGCTTACCACCGCTACCACCATTGTTTCCACCAGCGTTTGCACCATACTGCTGCTGCTGCTGCTGCTGTTGATGTTGCGCCGAAGGACTCAGCTGCTGGGGACTGTGGTTTTGGAAGTATCGCTCGGTGTGGCTACCACTGCCAGCATTCCGGCCGTTTCGATTGTGCGAGTTTGTCATCGCGTCCACAATTCGCTCGCTCCGTTTCGCTCTATTGTTCCACTCTATCAAAACGACAGCTATGGAGTAGTCTCCTTCTCTCTCTCACTCTCTTTCTCTTTTTCTCTCTCTCTCTTTCTCCTTACAGCTCTCAGTTTGGTTATCCGATTTTTGCACTTTCACTTTTACGTCGTGGCCCTGCTTCTGCCGTTACCTTTTTTTTGCTTCTCCGCGCGCCCCCGTAACACCACACTATTTACACTTCTGGTGCGTCACACACACACATCACACACGATGGACATTCGGAAATAAAAAAAAGGAAAAATTAATCTCAGGAACTTTTTCGCATGCCCTCACTATCTGGCGTCGTTTCGATTTTCTAACTCACTCTTTTGATTTCGACAAAAGAGGTGAAAAGAAACGTGCTTCGTTTTTGTTCCTTTCTTTTTTTTTGCTCCAGTGTCTTCAACAGTTACACACAATTCCGCACACACACTCAGTAAAGGATGGTAGTGGCAAAGGGCTTTTTACTGCAGAAATTAAGAAATGCAAGCTGTACAGCATAACTGTATGGCTTCTTCGCCGTGCTAACCTGATCGCTTTTTGTTTCCTCCGTTTTCCGGAAGAATGGCAAATGCACCAACGAACCCGCTTCTGGTTCGTTCACACGGTCCCAAGCACGCAAACGCAAAATACACACGCTGGTGAAGAATAATGTACACACTTTTCTTCCTTCACTGGGTTTTTTCGCTTTGCCAACGGAAAAATCACACGAAAAAAAGGCCCTACGAAACCTCGCACCGAACGTGTGTTGACTTCGAGCGCTGCGTCACTTTACCGAGCGCGATTCGCTTGCTATCACAGAATTGAACGGAATAAGTAAAAGCCACCACACCATTCGCTACTCCACACGAGCACACCAGCTATACTGTTCGCCGTTTTCCTCCTTTCCCTTCGCTTGGGTTTTCTCTTCGCAGCACATCGGTCGAGCGAATGCACATTCGACGCTGCTCCGCACGCTACAACTTGCAGACAAATGCAACAACACCGTTGAGAGGGCTATGTTGTTGCTTCTTTGCGCTCGCTTCACGTTCTTCTCCGTCGTCGTTGTTGGTGCTTGTTTGCCCAGCACGGTTGCTATGTGCCGCAGCTGCCGTCGCTAGCTTGCTGGCTCGCTCACTCTACGGGGTTGTTGTTGACCCCGTTTGCCTGTGCTACCGCACACCACTTTGTGCCTGCGCGTTGCTGTGTTGGTGAGATCGCACACACTACCCCCGCGAAAAGGATACACACACACAGCGATGCTCGCTCCCAACGAATGGGAAAAACGGTTAATTTTCAACCCCACAGAGCGATTACCACGGTTGCCCTATTAAGGGGGTTGCTAGTGAGCCCACTTCAGATGAAGGGCCAGCGAAATTGTATAGTTCTATCGCCTAAATAGTTCTACCAGCTAAAAAATAACACTTTGAACGCGATTTTTTCCGTACGCACACACGCAGCCCTCGTCCGAAGATGCAATAATGCAAAACGTGGCTATGTGTGCTGCGTTCCTTTTTCCCGTCGGAACACGATGCAACACGAAAACGGTCCTGCCTTTTACCAAACGACTCTTGGACGGACGGGACACTCGTTAACGCGGATGGTTCACGGTAATCGCTATTTTTCTTACAATTATTATTGGTGTATATGTGGGCCGTTGTCACACTCTGTAAACGAGAGAGAAATTAAATTTATAATAATTGGCATACAAATCAGTCGTTTCGAAGTTGGCGTTAGCTAACACAAGAGCTATTGTTATACAAAACCACAAAAGACAAAGACTTACGAAAACAAACTCCAATTTATGTAACAAAATATGTGGTAAAATGTGTGGTTTCTGCGAGCAAAATTGTTTCCCCTTTGTGCTTCAACGACACGTACACCACCATGCGTACGTACGTGTGTGACGTCGTAGAAACCAATCGACAAGATGGCGGCCATCCATACGATACAACGCAATAGACTGTTTTTTGCCTTCTACAGTGGAACGCCAATTAACTATTGTGCAAAAACTATGCTACGGGGTGGGAGATATACACCTTCCACCTAGACAAATCGGTGTGAGTGTTGTAACACAGCCCCAAAACGGACGGTGAAATCGAAAACCTCGATAGAAAAAATAGCACCTAGTCACGTAGACCACCATTCGTTGCTGTGGGGAGAGCAATGGTAGGGGAAGTCCAGGGTCATGCTATGGCCAAGGAAGCAGAGCATCGTAAGCTATACAACTTTAATAGTATACATAATTTAACATACTACTACGAATTCAGTGGTTTCTACAGAATATTTCCGATTTCTTCCACAATGCACACACACACGCACACACAGTTGACTATGCATAATGGAAATTCACACAAAGAAAAGAGAACGTGATTTCTGGAAATTTCCAGGCAAGGTAAACTATAGTAGTTTAGGTTTAATAGGTTGCAGGACACTTACGGAAAAAGGATATTTCCCACTTAACGGCTTTTCCATGCACTCTTCCTTGCACTTATTTCCTTCCCAAACTTCTCTTCCTTCGTCCGTTCACACACACACGACGTGGATAAAATAAACAATGGCGGATGACAGCTGCTGTTGTCGTTAAAATCGTTCTTCTATTTTCCAGCAATTCACCCAGCCTCCACAGTGGCGAGAGCGAGCGGCCAAAGTGAGCGAGGTTACGCGAAGGAGCGAGATGCAAGAACTTGAAATTGTCTACAAGCGGCCGCAAGAAATGCTGGGCGGCCAATTGTGCGAAAGAGATGCAAACAGAGAGAAATTGTGGGAGAGACATTTGTCCACGCACTACGCACTGTGATTGATTGTAAAACGGACAAATAAAATAAAAACATTCGCATAGAAATCAGTATTGTTTGCTTCTGAAGCATTGACCTTAAGTTAAGTAATTCCGTTGCATTAATGTGTATATTTTGAACGAAATCAAAAGAAGCAAAGCTTTGAATATAATTCCTCAGCAAAAAAATGTTGTATACAGTCCTTAATATTTCCTAGCTTGAAAACTGCAAACCTACAACATACCTAATATAATAATTACACTGCTGTACATATAACAAAATGGTAGACCTCGTGTAAATCTATTCTAACCAATCGTATTGTTTCATCCGATCTAATGGATCGCGTTCATAATTCTATAGTAAATCCTTTACAAACAAAATCACTTGCACTGCTTTTTTCTGAAGTATCCGTGTCCAAGTGATAAGATCCTTCGCATAACAGTTTTTACCGTAACGCTACACTCAAATTAGCTCAATCGAATGATTTTGACATTTCATGTCTGTTTGACATACCAGGCGCTCGGATTCTGTAAATTTGAATTTATTTAGTCGGTTGTACTAAAACTGTTGATAGCGCATGGGACAACACTATGTTTAAAGGTATCTAGAGGAGAACAGAAAGGGATATATTTATTATAATCTAAGCAATAAGTGACGATAAACTGGTAACGTCTCCCAAATGCACGTATCTATAACGCTTAAAGTTCACGTTTTTCCATAAAAATTCTTGCATTTTTGCAGCAGTTAGCATTTGATTGATTATTTTATTTAAACACCATTCGGATCAGTTCGATTTCTATTTACATATCTGCAATGGATTTATGCACACGAAATCAAACACCAGTGCATCTTGTAACTTCTTTTCTGATGAAAGATCTGAATTTATTACTTCATTGTTTACCAATATATATATTTACTTTTATATATACTCGTATTAATTATTATATATATAAACTATTGTTTTGTTTGTTTTATTATTCTTAACTTTATCGCCGACTCAGCTTACGCCACTTAACATACTTTCACTCGAACATTACACCTCCTGCCGTACATTCATCAAGTCGAGTATAATTTTGCGTCTGTTGTATTAACCACGCTTCGCTTCGCTTCATCTCTTCTCGATGCACGTAGCAATAAGATCTCGCCTTTCTGTAAGATTTCTATTTCGATCTTATTATTCTGTTTACCTATGTTACATATGTCACAGAGTCCGCTGTGGAACAGGAGGGAGCGCAGCGTTAGCGAAACGCACGATAATCCAGATAATTTCCATAACAAAAAAAGAACCAAAACGCTACGCGCCCTTCTACCGAATCGATCTACAGCCTTCATGATGTGACTGCAACTGCTGCAATTGAATTTCACTCCTCTCGCTCTTAACGCTATTGTACATGTCCTTCTTTTTTTTTGGTGAGATGAGATCACCTTCTGCTCTCGCTTGTGTATCGTGCAATTTATTTTATCATCTGTTACTGTAGCATTTCTCTTAGAGTGCACTTGTTTGATTGCTGTGATTGAGATAAAAGTATGAGTTGCGTTTGGTGAGTTGAGTTAAGCTGCAATATTGAATACATAATGTTTGCGCGACAGAAAACTTGAAAACGAGCAACAACATAAAACCAAAACGCTAGAACGATTTGATAGAATTTTATCACTTCACATATAAGGTTCGTCAATACACATCGTGAATTTACATTTTGTTTCCAATTGTGAATGATTTTAGCTTGCACAGACAGGGGAGCGAAATTCGTTGCATCTGATGTCAAATAATGGCGCGCACATAAGTCCTGATTTCCTGGCCTATTGACATTATATTGCCTTGCTAGCTAAAGATGGACACAACGTCGATGTCGATGATACAGTGTTTCACACGAACCAACAAAAAAAAAAATGTGAAAAGAAACTAGAACAGACCAAAATTTACATTTTCTATCAGTCTAGGGAGTGACAACGAAAAGTAACTAAGCTTTTCTACCTCAGCCGCTTTCGATCCCAACGAACCTTAAATACCATTAGTCCTACATCGCTCACACACGTGTTCCTTCGCACAGCATAGAGATCCAACTGTTGAAGGAGTGTTTTCTCATCTGATTCGATCGTGGTTTTCGCTTTACGTTTTAAGATAAATCACCTGCAAACATGTCCTTCTGTAACCGTCTCATGCGGGAAAGAATAATATAGGATGCACTAGTTTAAAATAAAAAACAAACACACCATAATCGTGATTTTTTTTACGAAGAATTTAACCGAAGAAGTACGAATCCGAAGAACGAAGAAGTAAGAATCCTTGCGTACTCTTTTTTTGCATAAACGAATAATACGGTGCTGCGAATTTGTGTCGAAAATGTCTGCTACTTGAAAATGTCTGAGCTTGAAAATTTTCCTATTTCTGTCGCGAGTGATTTTTTCTACATGGATAATTTTTTTTTTTACTACATATACAGTGTTTGCATCCATTAAAGAACATTTGCCTCACCTACTGCAAATTGTACAACTCAATCGAATAGATTTTCTTCACATTACGGTTGCTTTTCTGTGTTTAAAGTATCTTATCGAGTACCAAATATACTAAAGTAGGTTTTCAATCAATTACATGGAGCTGCACAATTTGCAGCAAGTGTGGAAAATGTTCAGAAAAAGGAAAACTACTCTCTGTATGTGTTTGCCGTGTGCAGCACAGTTGGAAGGGGTTCTGCGTGAATCGGAGCGGCACGCGAGTGAGGTGACAAACCGAACCAAAACCAATCGTTACAATGCTTTGCTAAACAAAAAAAAAGGGTGCTTATAACGCGTATCAACTCTCCGGCTGTCACAATTTGTCCCGTTTTGCATGTTCAACCAGTATCTTTCGCTAATTCTTACCCTTATTTCTAGCTGCTCCCACATACACTGATGCTAATATTCGCGCCACGCAAACTCTCAACAAACTGCTTTCGAGAGTATTTTCTCATTCACACACGCACTCTCTCACACACGCACGCACGCACACACATGCATCGACGCACACTTAAGTCTAGGAACGTAAACGATTAATCGAACCGAACGCATCTTTAGAAGGAGAATCGGGGTGGCGAGTCCCACCCTACCGCTTTACCGCCCCCAAGTGTTCGCTGTCGGATATTGCGATATGCCACTACCACCACCACCATCACCGCCACCACTACTACTGGCAGGAGGCAAGAGAAGGTATACTATAGCTAGATATCGCCACCATCCTATCTCCACCGTCACCGGGTGATCGTTAATTTCCGCTCGGAGGAAGCTAGGAGGGATGGGGTACAGTTGCTTGATGGTCATTTGTAACGATGTCCTTTGAGCAGCGACCACAGCATATACGCAACATCCGGCAGCAACAGCATCGTTTCCACCGCACTTAACCGTCCTCCTTCGGCGGCGTAAACCATCCGTTCTTTTCGTGGATTTGCACGAGCGATTTGAAACTCTGCTGCGCTCTAGCTAGGCTGTACTGACCCTGTGAAAGAGACTGAACTTCGATTAGTGGCTGTGCGTGAGGCATCAAAATACCGGATTTTCAATCAAGATCTGACAAACATCTATCATGATACGGTTGTCTCAAACCTCCAACAAATACGTGCAAGTAGGCTAGCAGGCTGGATTGCATGCTAGTCTACTAGATTGAATTTTACTACACCATAGCTGGTTAATTGCTCCTTGCTAAGGAGAGTCTGTTTAGATCAGCGACTCCACTACTCCAGACAATCGCTCTTTATCAATATAGAAATCAAATTCTTAAAACTTGTCAAAAACCTTAGTGGCAACCTGCTTGAACGAGTTCGAAACACGCTCATTGCACAACGAATGTACGCAGGTACGCCATTCGCGCCATCGTGCTTCGTACCAAACACGGACACACGTACACGAGTGAGCGCTCGCACACCTACACACCATTGCCAGCTGTATTAAATTTCTCACCTTCGTCGGACCGAACTGTATTCGTGCCTTGCCCTTGACTAGTGTTGCCGCTATTTGCATGATGACGGCCTCCACGGTGTAAGCCGAGCTCCAGCCTTGCTTGGTGAGCAGTTCCATGCAGATGGCACCACCTATCAGAACGTAACCACCTGCAAAACACACACGATAGTAGCATGATGAGAGGTACGGCGATAATGGGGGATGACTGTTACACCTTACCGGAGATGACCGGATGCACGACGCGCACGAACGGTGGCTCGAACGGGTACGTCTCCTTGAACATGATGTTCAGCTGTATGCTGTCCTTGCCCTCGCGCTCCTTCAGCAGGACCAGATCGTTGTGCAGTGGGCTGTCCGGATCGACCGACATCAGCCGGATGTTCCACTCGTAGATGGAATCGTTCACCAGCTCTATCGAGTACATGTTGTTCTTGAACGAGTCCGACCGGTAGATGTCGCGCAGCTCCTTCATCAGTCGATCCGTCGCCTGCACCGAACCGGACACGGAACCCTGTGTGGATGGAGGAGGCGAAGGGTAGGCGATTAGAAACGTTCGGTTCCACACCGGTGCGAATGCGCATACGAACCTTGAGATAATCTTGTCGCTGCGTTTGTCTTAATCTTTCCAATGTTGCTAGGTGTTCTACCTCCATTTCGTCTTTCTAAAATGGCACGTAAATATGGCAAAGAATTGATTATCACCCAGCGTCTACATGTTCTAGCGTTGGGGCGTGCGTTGCGGCAAATGTGTCCACAACAAACCAGAAACACCTCTCGCCCACTTTATCAACACACTGCTGCCCCGGTATATAGGCCATTCTGATAAGAATCTGCAACCCGCGCCTCCACACGGCAATCAACCAAAACACAGAAACAGCATTGAGGTTCGCTTTCGAAACCGAAACCGCTTTCCCATGATGGAAAGGTAACAATGCACGCGCATGTGGCACGCGCAGCTACTTAGTGTGCAAACACGTAAGAATCGTAACAACAAACCAGACAGTTCCGCGGTTGAAGGTTGACTCAACCCGCAAAGCCACCGCACCCCAACCAACCCAATATGCTGACGTGCGCGTACGTTATTATTTGCACGTTTTTTTTCTTTTGCATGCAACAACAGCAGCGTACCTTTGCCGTGCTGCGGCCATCGTCCATCTCGAGGGGCAAATCCTCTTCGCCTTCACTCTCCTGGTCACTTTCGCCGACCACATCCTCGATATCATCACAGTCGGAGTCGATCTCGTCGATCGCCTGTTGCTGCTGCTGCTGCTGCAGCTGAAGTTGCTGGTGTTGTTGCTGCGCTTGCTGCTGCTGCTGGTGCGGAAGAAGCTGAGGTGGTATGCCGTGCTGCTGCAGATGGGCGGCTGGGTGGAGGTGATGCGCACCGGCGGCACCACCGTTCGGCTGGAAGGCTTTCTTCAGCGTTTCCAGATCGGGAGGTAGCGGAACCGTGTGCTGCCGGCAGAGTTCGCGGAGTAGTATGTGTACCTGCAAGGGATGAGGGCGTGTGAGTGATTTATGCTTTTGTTTTATTTTGTTTTGTTCTGTTTTTTTTTCAGAACCAGCGTCTTACCTGATTTATAACGTGATTATCTAGTCCTTTCGTATTCGTCAGTATTTGTACGGCATTGCTAATACTTGTGTCCTCACTTTCGGCGAACCATACTGGTGGTGTGGATGGGTACGTTTCCTAGAAGGGGAGGAAAAACCAAAAGTAAACAATATTAGTTGCTTGGTGGAAATTGAATGTACCTTTCCTAGCTTGCTAAGATCCTGTATAAATGTTTTCTAGAACGTTTTTAACGCATCCTTTTCACGATAGGATGATCATGAAAGCTCCGCCGTATTTAAACATCCCTTCCTTCCTCATCCAGCAAATAATCAATACGCTGGTATTAATCTTTGCGTATGACACATTGATACCAGACACAAAGAAAAGGACATCCTATGTCTGCCATAAGGAAGGGTCAATAGCATGAACACAGCGTGAAGAGTTGCTGCGTAAGAAAAACGTATCCTTTGGAGAAAAGTGTCAAACATCATAAATAAGGAGAATTGCTTAAGCAGTACTCATTACCAATACAAAAATTAACATTTTCGACATAAATTCCTCATAAAATCACCTCGTATAACGTACATCGGGATTCGAAGCTGCCCTACAATGCAGCATTGTTCTCCTTTTGAACAGAAAATTCTTACCGGGAGTTTTATAATATGCTGTAAATATTGGTAGCTTAACGAACTGCGACATTGACACAAGTTTGAAAAAAAAACGCGACTCAAAACATAATGTTTCTGATTATACTTTCCCTGACCATGAAGCCATATGGGATTTTTTACACTGCAACGGGAGAGGGAATGACGAAGGAGTCAACATGTTCCCAAAAGCGAAGCGCAAAACCGGCTGTTCAACTTCTGATAACGAATGCAATCGGTGTGGCTAACGCCGTACACCACATGAGTGAGGCTCATATAAAATTTTCCAGAAATTACGAGGAACAAATGGTGAAAAATAATGCACCCACATGTGCTCTCCATACGTATTGACTTAAAGTAGCCTGTGAAGCACCACACCTCACCACCAACCACACGGTCTCTCCTTCCCAAAAGAACACGCTTGACCTTCTAACTCCTCATAATCGTTATTGTTTTCACGCCTGTCCGCGCGGCCCTATTGCATCACGAAGACCCCTGCCAGCCTGCGGGGGGCGAGAGCTTTTGCTCGGCTGCGGCGTCGTGGCACAACACGCGACTTCTGGATGGGCGAGCTACATAAAATTGACCTCAATTTTGCGGCACTTTCCTGCGGAACGTTCTTGCGCGCTTTTCCGTGCTCTCTTTATCGCTTTCATAACGCGTCACACACGCACACAAGCGTGCAGAAACGCACGCTGGCAACATAAGCCTTGCAGCTTTCATCGGTAGAACAAAATTCTGCAAAAGGGGTTCCCCTTCGACACATGTTTAAAGTTGGGCTGAAGAACAGAATATCGCACAATTGTATTTGCATTTACATGAAAAGGAAACAATTACGTATACTTTTGTGAAGGTTAAATTTGATCAATGCTGCCTAGAAAAATTTTGGAACAAAGATTCCTAACCAAAAAACAAACTTGTTTGGTAACTTCGCCCAGAATTTGGTGTGGTAACGAAAAATGTGTTGTCCTAATGAACCGTCCTACATAACTGATTCCTACACAAGCTTGAGAGGGATAAATGTGATTAAATTTGTTTTAAAATCGCTATCATTGTTAGAGTATGAGTAAGATGTTGAAGCACATTGAAAAATAAAAACAAACACTAATTAAATTTACATGGCAAAAACATAAAAGGATACACTTCATCCCCAATAAAGAAGCTACAATTAGAAAAAAATATGGCAAACAATGAACTCAGAGCTATTCTATTGGAAAACAAAGAGCAAAATGCAAACGAGGGTGGTGCACACTAAAACCAACAGTTGAAAAGGGAGGGAGGGAAACCGGGATGAGTGAACCGAGAAAAGGGATAATTTATCGCAACAAAAAGGGATTTCCTCGTTCTGGAATGTTCAACTTACCGTAATATTGGCATGGATTACGTATTGCTTGCCGTTGCGGCCAATGAAGCGGCAGCTCAGCTCGTCGACCGTCGCGCTTAGGATCTGGAACCGTTCGTGGTTCTTCGGGAAGACCTGCTCGAGCGTTTTGATTTCGAGCTTCAGCGTGTTCAGACACGCCATCGCGCCAGATCAGGTGTGGGAGGGTGCGAAGGTGGGTGGGGAGCTGGTGGTGTGGCGATTGGCAGTGTCTTCTCTCACCACACACCCCGGTCGTATCCGGGCCCGAAGAGGGACAGACACACACACACACACGCGCGTCACGAGGACGGGGTGGTGCTAAAATCGGAAAACCACTGGCAATCGATGCACTTGATGGTGGTGCAGCAGCTGCCGAGAAGGAAAACTTGTTGTTTGCTTGCAGAATTCTTTGGCTGTTGTGATGAAGCCACACTTCCGGTTTTGCTGGTAATCCTCGGTTTGGTTCACTGCTCTTGCTGGATTTGTTTGATCACTACTGCACACACACATACACACACTCGCGCACACCGTACACGCTATTGGCCTCAAAAACAATTTGCCCGTTGTGTTATGTCGAAACAGGACCCCCCGTTGGTGAGTTTGACAGGTTGTTCTCGACACACGATACGCTTATGAGCCACACACAAACACTGACGCAGGCAGGCGCATACACACGGGCGCACACTAGCCACTAGCATACAGCAACAGCAGCAGCGAGATGACGTTTCTCGTTCTCGGCTGCTCTCCTCCTCCACCCACGCACGCGTCGTACCGTTTGCGATCGTTATGTTATTGTTTATTATGCTCACTAGCAGCAGCTCAGAACCGAAGAGAACACACCACACCACAGCTCACTGCGAAAGAGGAAGAAAACACGCGTACAAACAATGTAGACACATTAGACGGAAACCAAATACAGAACGTCGGGGAAAAAGGACACTACTTTCGTTTGCCACACACGATTTCCAACAGTTTTCCCACACTCTCTCACATAGGCACACACGGGGTGCTGCAGTCGTCGATTTAGGTGTCCGGGATATGCGCGTTTGGTTTTATGATTTTTTTTCAACATAATTTGTCTGTTTTATAACATACAAGAAACCATTTTTTCATCACTTTCACACGTACAAACGTGTTCCAGTGCATACGTGTTGTTATGATCACAGCCGTGCCTACTTTTCCAACAAAACCCGTGCTTTTGTAAAGCAAATAACAAAAATATCACAAGAAATTTCCCTATTTCTGGAAAGCTACTGCTGGAAGGATCACTTATCGTTTCCGTGTGATCCATAAATTTACAAACCCATAACGAATGGCGAAGAATAAGCCATTATTTTGGTTTCATTCTGGAACCAACACTTTATTCCTAATGATATAGAGCACAAAACCGACACCAAGCCAGGTTAAAAATAGTGTATGACTCACATAAGCTAAAGGAAAACAGGCAGTTTTGTAGAGCGATGAAAAATACTGTTTTTATCGAGATGGAAAATAGCAAAATAACACAACAACCACAAATGTTGTTCCGCTGTTCTCATCAGCTGTCACGTCTCCACACACAAATCGGCTCAGCACAGACAACCCTCATTTGCTATCGAATAGTATCGATAGAAAACAAATCATTCGGCGGATAATTTATAGCTAGCAACATCCTTTAAATCATTTGCATTTTCTTGTTATGAGTGACTTTCTTGGAATCCCTTGAGGTTCGTTCCTAGCTCGTGATATACTAATTCGTTCATAATTAACTCGTTAAGGTTGTAAATCCACACAGCTTACTTCGATAAATTTCTGGCACTTTTTCATGTGTGTCACATAACCAAGTAGAATACCAACCAGCTCAGACCAATTCGTCCACTGGTTGAAATAACGATTTCGTCTCATTTGTGTGTCGCAACCAAAACCCGGAAAGAACAGTTTTTTTGTTAGTTTGAATGTTAGTTTTTGTTTGAATGTTAGTTTTTTTTATATAGCGCACACTACCGATACACTTCGAGGATAATGTGTGATTCAATGATCGATCCCATGCAGGAAACCCAGTGGCTGTGGTGGGGTTCAACACGATGCACAAATACAACGCTTGATACACACGCGCGCGCATATACACACAAGTACATCGAGCGAGGAGCCACAACGTCACACAAGGTACGAAAAAAAGCCTTTCGCCTTACTGCTTCTTTCTGCAGCCAAACTATTGTCACTACCTTTACCCGGCAGCGCAGTTTATCCGGGTTGAGAACGTTTGTACTTGTGGGTTCGTTCGTTTATGTCGTTTTCGGTATTTCTTCTTTGCAGGTACATACACATACACATGCCCGCATCAAGTACGTTGCAATTTTGCCTGTCATATTGGTTGAACGACATTAATGCTCATTTTGCTGATGCTGCCAGTCTCTGGTAGGGTTGCTGCCGAATACACCTGCTTATTTTAAGTTCCTCGTGAATGCCAACACCACGCCCAACCTACACCGTCCATGATATGGAGCACGGTTTTTCATCTGAGAAAATAATACGCTTTTCTCCCTCCCTTGCTGGGGTGAACTACGAATGAAATGATCGCGTTTGTTGTGCTAGGCCTGCTGCCTACTTCTCCGTACCGAAATAGATGAGAAACGAATACCACAACAAAAAAATTTAGGAGCACAGAGGAAAGCGCACGTTTCTTGCTGGAGTACTATTCGAGCGTTTGCATTCGTCCGATTCTGGTCCGTGAAAAATCCTGCTGAAAGGACACAGACTTGGACCACGGGGCACAGGGCAATCGTATCTAAAACCGGTGCCCTCGATTTGATGGGACCTCGGAAGTTCCAGTCTCGCAGTACGCGCGTGTATGTGTTCCGCACCTCTTCTTCTGCACTACTACACCATCGCTACAAGAAGCAAAAAAATTACCATTATACACTCTGCGTAACGGAGGCCTTCTTCGCTCGAGATCTCGGATAACGAGTGCTTAAGATCAAATGGCAACAAATTCAACCATCCGCAGTTTGTAAGAAACAGAATTTGTTTGGAAGCAAACAGTGCGCACCACTTTGTGACGAGTTCGTTCTGTTCCGCTGCCCATCCTTCCGCAACTACTAATACTAAGGCAGCATGAAAAAGGGCTCCGCCACGGTATGTGCCCTACCCGCGTTCCCCCACACTACATCGACGGAAAACCTCCCTTCTACTCTCAGGCAAGCAATAATGGTGGAAATGGCAGTTGAAAACGGGAGTTTATTACACGCCAGAGGTGGGCAAGAAAGGGCGACGGTGTGCACTTTTCTCTGGCCTTTTCCTCCTCTTGCTCCCTAACCGCTTCCTACGTGCACACACACACACACACGCATCGAACTCCCGATGACAGCCGTTGTCTCGCTGCCGTCGTATTTGTGTGTGTGTGTGTGTGTGTGTGCGAAATAAATCTCGATTCCCTGGTGCACTGCGCTTTTGCTTAAGCTTTTCGGATTTTATTTTCACAGGGCACTACACTACCACTACTATCGCCAGTGCTAATCGGTTTTCCGTTTTTCAACCACTATTGTTTCTTTTTTTGCTATGCCTTTTCCACTGTACCACTATACCTTTTCCATTGAATGGCATGCGCGTTCACTCACACGAAAACACACGCACATGCATACACATACATCGACGCACACAGGACGACCTCTCCGTATAGGCAGATCCACAGTGGTAAGTAAGAGTTTACACCGCCGAAAAACTGCACAACTACGGAAGTAGCTAGTACACTTACGCGAAATCCGAATAGCGATGATGACCTCCCTTCTCAAACACGGCACGTAGCGAATTTTTTGTGTGTGCGTACTGCTTCTTCTTCTTTTCGCTTTGACACTATTAAAGAAAAACAACAACACAACGAAAACTATTTGACATATGTCACAAAAGCGACTTGGCTCTAGGTTATCTAGCTTTCACGGTAGAAGAACAGATACGAGTGGCCGGGGTGCCAAACTGTTGGAATTTAAAAATTAAATCATGATTGAATTAATGATCGCAAAAGATACTTGTACTTGTTTGAGATTGTGTATTGTGTATTTAAGTAACGGATATTTGAAATGCACTTATAAAATGGGTTTTTGTTTTGAAAAAATATCAATTTTCGTTCGAGTTGATAAAAACCAAGCGAAGTTCCTTAAGTATTGTTTACACGTTAACCAATGTGATGGTTGACATTTATGCTGTTATTAGACGAGGAAAAATAGTGTCAGATGGTTTTGGATATTTTCTGTCAAATCGCGTTTGACAGAAAATATCCA